>JAHLJT010008756.1:142050993-142403493 GCA_031308135.1 Acheta domesticus
CCTGCAAGTCAGTCTCACCAAGTATCCCCCCAGCATGCCACTGGAACAAAGCTCTAAATCCCTCACCAGTTGCCCCATAAGCCACTTTTCTGAAATACACACGTAACTCGAAAAATATGTTTTGAACAAGAGAGTGCAATTTAATTTTCTCATAACTTTATTTTCTTCCAAAGAGTAAGGAATATTGCCTTAGAAGTTAGATCATTACAAGTTATATTATGGTTACTGATATAACCATGAAATAGCCATCTATCTGCCACTGAGTGGAAATTGGCAAAATTCCAAAGAAAGACTTGTGACTCTTCACAAAGGATTTCCTTTTGGACGAATTCACCCTAAAATCTTAATTTTCTCTTTATTTCGGTTACGACTGCATTGCAGAATACCAATGACGTGTGGCAGTGTAATGGTGTAGTGCATGTGAGTATAAGTGTGTGAGTAAGGAGAGACAAAAGATGAGGAAGGGCATGAAAAGACTGCTCATGCTCCCTTTTTTAATATTCACATGGTGTTGACAACAGAAATTAGAGAAAACTACCAACCAGAGCAGGTGGCCACTAGCTAATGTGCATTGTAAATAATTATTTTCAAAATGCGTAGATTCCTTTCATTTTATTTACAATTGATTCAGGAGATAAAATAAAACAATTGACTCACAGAAAAATACAGTCCAATAGAACACAATCTGCATTATAAATTGTGGGAGAAACAATGCACTCAGAATCACGTTCATTAACTGCTGTTTACTTTCTTTTGACATAATGTTAGTAATGCTGCAATAATCCAAAACCTTACTGAAAAATTGTTACCTTGGAAATTCCTTCCTGCTCTTCATCAGAGTCTGCCACGTCACTTCCTGCTTTTTCCTTTTCTTCTTCTTCGCCTTCAGAATCTGAGAGCAGAGTTTTCTTGATTTTTCCTTTCCTTTTACGCTTATTGCTACTTATAGTGGTTTCCTCTTCCTCTTCAGAATCGGACATTATTGTTTTCTTTTTCTTCTTATCCAATTCCACATCAGATTTCTCTTCTTCGCTATTTTCATCACCAGATTTTCTACCCTTACCTACAACCAATAATATAATACTCAATATTCAAATATCATATTTTATCTCTAAACTCAAGAAACTCTTTGATTTTGGTTTTGATTTTGAAGCACAAACAAGTATTTTCTGACATGATAAAGGAGTACAAGAAAAAGCAGATGAAAGTTCACTGGGGTGGTTAATAAATTATGTAACTCTAAAGAAGGGGGAAGAGGTTTCGAGGCAGCGTTGGACTGCTTTACATAGATTGGGGGGGTGGGGGGGTCATAAGGGTAGAGGTCATAATTTAGTGTAAAGTATTACTGTTAATGATTTTAACAAATTTTTGACATTTGCTGAAATAATGCCTTTTATTCAGATTTACACTAAAACATTAACATATTAAATTTAAAATATTATAAATTAAGAAAGTTATATGTAAATTAATACAATAAATGGAAATATTTTTTCATCAATGATATATTGATTGAATCTGTTAGATTACAAGGAAGATATTGAAAACTGATCTATAGTATTTTCTAGAAACCAATTTCATTGGCACAGTAGACTCTCGGCACATGCTTCATCCACAACAGTGTGTGCAAGGCTCGTCACAAATTTTCTCTCCTAAACATCCTTTGTTCAAAAATTGACCCCCTTTTATTTATTCTTACATTATGGCAATGCGTACTCCATATTGCCAACTAATTCTGACTAATAAATTTTAATATATGACACAAATACAATTAATTCAACTCGTTTCTTCTTTATAATGATTTTTACTTATAGAATTGGAGGGGTTTGTTCGCAAGCATTACATAATTATTAGACAGAAGGTTCAAGTCCATGTTACAGGGGAGGGGGGATTCAAAATACTTCAAAATTTCTGTTACATAATTTATGAACGGCCCCATTTCAGCGGCATAGTGACAATATGTTAAAAACTGTTAAGGAAATTCATAACTCCACAAGACTGGATTTCATTTACTCATTTATTCACACATTCACACATCTTAATTTGGAGAGGTTCTACATCAATTTAAAACTTTTCAGGAACCCAATTTTGTAAAATTTTAAATGACTATTTCACAAAATGGGTGGAAATATTTTACTCAAAATTTGTAGTTTTCTTATTCTTCATTCATACCAATGTGTCAAATTTCATCTGAATCTAAAATGGTGAGGTAAAATTTTAATTAAAACTGTGTTGATTTAATATGGAATGACCCAGAACAAAAATAGTCCTAGAATAGTCATAGATTGAGATTATTCTTATGATGACAGCATTAAGCCTGCCAGCACAAACAGGAAGCTAAGAGATCTCAGAACAGAGCTACAATAGAGCGGTTCTGATAATGATTGTGTTCTCAAAAATGTCTATGTCACTCAATAGAAGAACTCAAGTCGTCATGCAAAATCTACTGTGTGTGCCACAGAATTAAATAAATAGCTGTTGGGAATGCAGTCGGAAGAATTAGGAGTGCAAGGGTATAAATGTTTGACTACACGAGGACTACAATAGCCACTTGTCTTGAATGACTTCATAAAGGTCACTTTGGCCAAAACAATGTGGAATGTCATTATACTATGCTTTTTGTTTTATAATATGAAATTTTACTGTTAATAAAATTGGTAATTTATAATTGTTAAGTTATAATATGTCATAGAAGATTTTGCAATCAGAGGAGATTTGCATTACAAAATGATCAGTATTTCTAAAAGAATGATTTGTAATATAAATTCACAGACAGAAAAATTGGGAGAAAACTGGACAATTACTACATAAAAATAACTTATTTAAAGAAATAACAGCACCCTACCTTTCCCAGCCTTCTTGGAACGTCCTTCAGCATCTGACTCATTGTCACTGTCAATGACTGAACGGCGCTCTTCAACTTCATTATCTGAATCTGCAAATTTGTAACAACAATAAAATAGGTTATTTTTCCTCTTCCTTCAACAGAAATCAAACTTAAAGCAACTATTACAAACTCAATTTTCAATAGTCTCAAGTTCAGACTAAAGATTTTCAAACTGATAATTGCAAATTACTTACTACAACATTCTCAAATTGTAGTAGTAATGAGAATAATTAATGTAGACTATAAATTACAAAATATTAACCCGGCTGCGGTCCTCAAATTTACTCCTTCTCAAGATCCTTGGGTCCAAATGGACCCATATAATTTCTCTTGCAGATTATTTACTTTTCGAATGATCATATTTAGTATTCTTAATAGGAAGTTAAAGTTAGATACCGAAATGTTAATTTTATACATTTATATTATTTATAAGGTTGTGCAATAATTTAAAATAATGGTCCCTGAACATGCCTGATAGCAAAATAATGAAATGCTCATATAGAAAAATTGCATTACACACATGTAGAACAAATGCGATTGACATGGTTTTTACCTGTAAATGTTTTTATTTAGAGCAACGAAAGGTAATTTTATCAGTTTTGCAACACACTCCATTTTTCCCTTTTTCGAATAGAATCTAAAAAAAACTTAATTTTGAAGATGGTGAATTTTGCATTGGATTTCTACTTTTCGGCTTCTATTGATGATGATGTTTGTGGCAGGTGTGTTCGGCATTCAATAACGACGTTACAAAAGATTCCCCAAGTTTTCTATAAAAAGTGTTTACATTTTTATAACATTTTTATTAGCAATCTGAATTTGCTTTTGTGAAAATAATATTGAATTGGTGTAAAATGTTTATTTTGTTAGAGAGAACCACAATAGGCAACAAAAATGTATTTTTTCTATGAATAAGAACTAATCGTATCAACAACTCCCTTTGTAGAATTTTAGGTTTTCATAATATCTGGTTTCTTTTCTCCAGATTCGCAGCCTCTTGTCTCATTGTAAAGGGTGCTTTGAAGGACAACACACTTGTTCATTCGTGGCACATATGATACTAATGTCAGGTAACTCGTTAAAATCGAAAGTAGAATTTTAGTTTGTTGTGCCCTTTGTCGGGAGAAGTTTTGGCGATACAGAAGATTTGTTTTTGCGCATAGTTCTACCGAGAGTGATGTCCCATTTGAGAAGCTCCTGACCCAACTGGTATGATGTAAAACTATTGTCAGGAGTTATATTGTTATCCTCAGAAGTGAGGATAATTGTAGCACAACGTTTATCCCCAAATTTTGTTCTCTAGGTTGCCCTTCTGTGTGCCAGAGGTTTGCATTCCACATATAATGTGTTTCATTCAAAATTCCCTCCGTATTTGCCATGTCTTTGGCATGTGCTGCCGAAATGGACAATTGACTCGGAAAACGCCTAATTATTCATTTATTGTTACATACAATTGAAGATTGCACAATATAGGAAGAGGAAGAAACACATCAGAATACTACGTTCAAGTTTTAGAAAAAACCGTCTATCCGTAGTTTAGAGAGCTGAGATTGCTCCCAGCTGTTCGTAGTACTTCGCTAATATTTTCGTAGTTTGATAGTGTTATTCGACAAAATATTGTCATTGAATACCTTATGAGAAGATAAAGCCTCCCATGATAATACAATCCTTCCATAGTTGATTTCTACGAATTTACCGAGTTATCTAACGAGAGTTCAACATGAGAAATGTCACGGGTCCAATGGACTCGAAGAACTTGTGTAAAAATATTTATAATTCCTCTCGTATTGAAAATAAATGAATGACATTTTTATACGCGGGTAGAAAACAGTCAAAAAATAATTGTCATGGAGTATCAGAACGATCACACCATTTTCTTAAGCGGTACAAGAAATTAAAATTTTATTTGGGTCGAAATGGACCCGAGGACCACAGCAGGGTTAAGGAAATGGGTTGCTTTTTATAATAGATACTATGAAAATTGTATTTAAATCTAAAGGAGTCTTTAACCACAAATGTATATTTTCATACCTGAATCTTTATCCCCTTTCTTCTTCTTAGCAGTCTTTTGTTTAGGACTCTTTGATCCTGATCGCTCCTTTTTTGAATCAGGAGAAACAGATCTAGATTTTGATCTAGAATGTGACCTCGACCTAGATCTGGACGCTGCCTTGGCAGAACCTGGAGGAGACCTTGACCCAGATCTTGATCTTGATTTTGAACGAGACCGGGATCTTGAATTGGATTTTGACCGAGATCGTGATCTAGATTTAGATTTTGATCGTGACCGTGATCTAGATTTTGATTTTGAACGTGATCGTGATCTGGATTTTGATTTTGAACGTGATCGTGATCTAGATCGAGACTTGGCCTGTGATACCGATCTTGATCTGGACTTGGACCTAGAGCGTGACCTCGATTTAGATCTAGATTGGGATCTAGACTTTGATCTTGATCTTGATCTAGATGCTGACTTGGATCTTGATCTAGATCTGGATGCAGCTTTAGAAGCTGGGGATCCTGATCGAGAACGTGAAGCTGATTTAGACCTAGAACGAGATCGAGATCCTGCCTTTGATTGTGACTGGGATCTGGATCGTGATCTTGAAGCTGCTTTTGCTGAGGGTGACCCTGATCTAGAACGCGATCTTGATCTTGATTTTGACGCAGAACGAGATCTTGATCGTGACCCCGCTTTAGAATGTGATCGGGATCTTGATCCCCCTTTAGAAGGTGAACGAGATCTTGATCTTGATTTAGATCTTGACTGAGACCTGGATCTAGATCTAGATCCTGCTTTAGATACACTCTGTGATCTAGATCTGGACCGAGAACCTGCTTTCGATCTTGATCTAGATCTAGACCTTGATGCTGCTGGTGATGGGGATCTTGACTTGGATCTAGCAGGAGATGGTGATCTAGACTTGGACCTAGCAGGAGATGGCGATCTAGACTTTGATCTAGCAGGAGATGGCGATCTAGACTTGGACGAAGCCGGAGATGGTGATCTGGACTTGGATCTAGCACTTGGGGATCTTGACTTGGACCTACTAGGAGATGGTGATCTTGACTTGGACTTGGCAGGAGAAGGTGATCTTGACTTGGACTTAGCAGGAGATCTAGAACCTGACCTTGACCTAGAGCGGGATGCAGCTTTAGATCTGGCTGGAGACTGAGAAGGAGACCGTGACCTAGACCTTGACCCACGTTCAGACCCTGAGGCTGACCTCGAACGTGATCTAGAACCAGATGCAGATCTGGCTTCTTTCACAACGGAAGGAGATCTGGATGGTGATTTTGATCTAGATCGTGATCTTGAGCCCTGTTCTGACCCTGAGCCAGGAGACTTTTGTTCTGCATCTGATTGATACGATCTGTTTGATTGCCTTGACCTGTTAGACCTGGTAGATTGCCTTGATCTACGACTCTGTCGGGATCCCACAGAGGAATTATCATCCTCACTACCACTTCCTGAATCTTCATCCCCAGTCTTATTGTGGGAAGCTTCATTCATTTCAACATCACTTGAACTGTCTTCTTTATCACCAACCGGACTAGAGGGAACCTCATCTGAAAAAGCAACAGCCAATAGCAACGAATAAGATAATGACACAAATATTAATAAAATGAATACAATACATACAATAAATGAGTCATAAATACGAAGCAGCAAGTTGATGAATATGTATACTTTTGGCTTAGTTGTACAGACTCTTTCCTTGGTCAAGTTGATAGTAAGAAACTATTATGTTGGAGGGTTTCAGGTTAAATAAATTTTAATAGCAGGAATAATCTGGTACCACAACTTCAACTACGCTTGAAGATTGAAAGCTTCATTAACAACCATTAGAGAGATGTATGGACATATAGAAACACCCAAGCTGCGTTCAAGGATTCTCTTCTTCCCCATCCCACAATTTAAGATTTCAAACTCATAATTTTTTAATGAAATGCATAACCTGTAACAAAGTTGTAATTTAATGAAAGTTAATTTTGTTTTTGTGCTGACTTTGTATTTGAATAGGTTTATTGTGATGAAATGGGGTTAACAAGATTAGCAAAAGAAATGTGTTTTTAACTGTCAGTTTATTTTATTTTGTACATGTGTTGATTTACATACTTGTTTGTATAAGCTTATTGTTATTAAATTTGAGTTTTCAATTAATATTTCAGTATATAAAAATACAAGAATCGATATTTTATTTGAAATAATTTTAAAAATTATGAAAACATTTCTAATGTTTTGTTTATCTTTTTCCCCTCCAAAGAATTTTTCTGTGAGAGTGATTAAAAAATGGGTGTGTTTATTTGGACTGGGAAAAGTCTGGCGATCTTTAATTTCAGATAACAGATTATTTTAATACACGTCTCTTCACGAAATAAAACTTGTCACCGAATTCACAGCAGTATCATAACGTATGCAGACCTCTGATTCCCCACTGAGACCCCAGCAACCACAACTTTTAGGTAATTAAAAATATTTCATTTTATTACAACATTTAAGCCTGATGGGTGCTTTCTGTAACTTCATATCCTTGATCAAGTTGTTACCTTTATTGTAAGAAATTGTTAGGAAAGTAGATGATATAAAAAAATCATAAGAAGCAATTATGGAAACTTATAAACCAAAAGATGAACAAAGTAAAATTAAAAACCATTACATAACTAAGATTTGCAGAGAAAATGATAATGTAGTCGTAGAAGATGATCTAGCGATTGCAAATCAGTTTAATATTTTTTTACAGAAAAAGGCAATAAAATGACAGAGAAATTCAGAGAATTAAAAGTAATTGGGAGCGGACACCATGGACATGTGACTCAATTTTTTTTGTCACCAACAAATAAGGACATTTTAAAATTAATAAAGCATATGAAAGTAAATAAATTGGCTGGTATAGATAAAATTACAATAAATGTTATAAAAAGAATTTCTCCTTATATAGATGAACCAAAGCATTTGTATACATTGTGAATAAAAATGTTACTGAAGGCATTTTTCCAGATCATTTGAAAAAAGCTGAAATAATACTAGTAATAAATACCAGAAATAATACAAGTCGCAAGATACTAAAAAAATGACAAATTATACGCCCATATCACTGATATCAAACGTAGCCAAGATCTACAAAAAAGTGCTAAAAAATAGAACATCTGTATCAGTGATAAATTCAAATAAAGAATATTTGACTATCACCAAACACAATATTACACACAATTGTTAATTTTACTTTAAGGAAACAAAAGTACAGAAGATGCATTAATGTATATGAAAGATCAAAATTTACAGTGCAATAGATGAAAAATTGTTCATGCTTATCGATTTTTTTGACTAAGCAAAAGCATTTGATTCAGTGTACCATAAGATGTTATTTGCCATTCGTTACTCAACTACAAATTTACAGGGCTCCTGCTCAATTCATAGAAAGCTACCTTATTGGTAGAAAACAAGTAGTTAGAATCAATGAAACTATTAGTAGTGAGCTCGAGTTAACTTTTGGGGTTACCCGAGGGAACCACCCTGGGCCCTCTATTTTGTACACATTGATAATAATCTATTCAAAGTTCTGTTGAAAGTTGCAATCATAGCTTTGGAGATGATACTAGTCTGTTCATAAACGGTAACTTGTGTCTAGAAATGAAAAACCTAACTAAAATTAAACCAAGTGCAATTGCAAAACGGTTGAGTGTAAAATATCTGCCTTTAAATGTAACTAAAACTGTTTCTGTGACTTTTGGTAGTTAAGTAGATAGTTTATCATTAAACATTGGGTTGAAATTTCACTTAAACTTATGTAGGAATACTGCTACAATATTATCCTAATATAGTTCGAGAAGAATACATTAAATACTTAGGTGTAATTATTGATTATAACTTGAAATGGAGACAGCATATTTCTTATTCTACTGATGAATTACGATATCTAATCTGTCTTTTATAATCTATTTTTATTAAAAATCAACTCAAAATTATGTACTACGTGTTGTTCTGGGCAATTGCTAGGGACAGTATAATAGTGTGAGGTGGGGCCTAAGACAACACTTTAAAACAGTTACAAGACATTCAAAAAAGAATTTTAAAAATGATTTACATAAAGATAAAATGTACCCTTTGGATATGCTTTTTAAAAAAGACAGGATGAATTCATTTAGAAAATACTTTTTGGAAAAATCTCTTTTGAAAAACTTCAACAAATATTCATGATACTTCAATATTGTGATACTTCAACAAATATTTGACGGCCTGCACCAGTATGTATGGAATACGTAGATGGGCATTTATGTTTTTGGATTTTCTTGTTCTTCATTATTTTGTATCATGTAATGGCTCAGTTTTTTATTCTTAGTAGTTTGTTTTTTGTTACTTTTCCATGAATAGCATTATTACAACTTTGTACTGGTTAAAAAGAAAAATAATTTTTGATAAAACAGGCCCAAACCTGGAAATTCTTCCTCAGCAGAAAGTTTCTAACTATTTGTATACTTTCATACATATAGAATATACCATCTTTCATATAGAATTGAAAACCAAATTCAAAAGAAATACAAATAATTGACTTCATCAAATGTACCTCACATAATTTCCAATGGAATGAGGCTTCTTGGGCATTTGCACAAAATAACCAATGCCACATAACTCGACACATCGGTTATATTTGAATTCGTCAAACGTCATTATCACTTGTAATGAAACTTCTATTGACACATACCTTCCTCGTAATCCATGGTGTTCAAAAAGTCGCTTCAGGCTAGATTAATACGATGAATATCAGCACCGTTCCAACATTTACAAACCACTGTGTCTTCCAAACATACGGATCACATTTCAATTCCACAGCTCTTCGAAATTCACTGCATGTACCACTGAATGATTCAGAGGGGTACTACTTACTGAAACAAGTATCGCTATGATCAGTATGATTACATGTTACGTATCACTGTAATTAACTATTAAAAATTAATAATCCAACCTCACTACAGACAGCCGAGGCCAAAGGGAGGTATTGGAGTGTACCTACAGGAACACAAAATCAGAGAGTATTATAGTATACGTATGTACACAGCAGCGAAGCTCCGTGTTATATACGGCGATTTATTCAACTCTGCCTCTGACAAGAATCAGCCGGTGACTGTTTCATCCAATCGAGAGCTTAAACCTCACCCACGTGACGTCACTGTAACGACTTGAAGCTCCCGATTGGATCAAACCAACAATTACCTACCAGGGGGCACAGTTGAATAATTCACAGTATAAATGTGGAGCCTTTCAACTCCCACAAAAACTGAGGAAGGTAACTATAGTAGCGCGCTCTCCGCTTGTACTCCTTACACAAACTAAAATACGAATAGCCAACGTTACGTAAACGTGGCTCGTTGATGCAACGTTGCGTGGTTGGTGTGTGGGTTCGGGAGAGGCGAGTACGCGCGAATGTTACAAAAGGCAGCCCCGATGTTCGCGCTTTCTTCAGACGTTTTTTATATTTATTAATAATTGAACATTTAAAAAACACTTTTCGTATTTCTCACACATTAGCCAATGTTTATGTTCGGAAAGTTGGCGAGTCTTACCTGCAACTGTACTCGGCGCACTACCGTTCACTATCCTCTAGCTTTGTCTCAGATTTTGATTGAGAATTCAAAGGCCCTTTAAAGACATGGTAAGCGTCTCTTATTTCTTGACGCGTCACGGCCTATCTACACGATGGAATATCTCACGGCATTTCGCGTATTTCTCGGTCATGCCGCTAAATGTTGGATGATGATCGTATCGAGCACTGCTGGCGATCATGCGACATTTAGCGGCTCAGCCGAGAAAGACGCGAAATGCCGTGAGATATTCCATTGTGAGGATAGTCCCTCACGCGCCAAGATATAAAAACCTAACTATATAGTGCGATTATTATAAAGCTGCCTCTGAAAGGCCTTCTTTATGATGGAATATTTTATTATTTGTTTTGGCAGACATAAGTATACAGATTACAATCCAAAAAATATTTAAAACTTAGAACTATTACAGAACTTTATAGAACCTTATTACCAAAATTAAATTTGTTTTTACGAACAGTTCTCTTATAATTGGGATAACATGTATATCTAAATGCTTTTGCATGTCCACAATATTTTGGATTAAAGTAATGTTAAGATGATTGAGTTTTTCCATCATAATATTTCTAACATTGTCAAATTATGTACAATGCTATAATAAATGATGAGCGGTGTCATTCTCCTCACCACATTTACACAAACCTGAATTGATAATTTTGAATCTATTCAAACTATGATGAATGATTTGATCTCAAACTATTAATGATAACAATTTCTAGTTAATTTGAAGTTTTGAAATCACGGTATTGACGATGTTCTTTAGTCTGTAAGAAATGTTCTGTAAGAAATACTCTTTGCAAATATTGAAAATCTTGGCCGCTCTAAAGGCAAAGTTATTTTGAGTACAAACCTTCTCGTTTATAGCAACAGCATCTGATACCAAAATATTGAGTGGGTAAACCATACCATCTATACTGGCTGATTCAGCTTCTCTATCAGCATTCTCATTTCCATTTATACCAACATGAGCAGGAATCCAAGTTAAACAAATTTTTTTGTTTACATAATTTCTTGATTTCTAAAATAATGTATAATTGATTTTTAGTTCTATTTCTATTAGACAGAGAAACCAAGACACTCTTTGAATCAGAAAAGGAAATAGATTCAGTAATTTTGACTTCAATAATCAGTTTTACTGCTTCAAGGATAGCTAAAGCTTTAGCAGTAAAAATGGAAATTTTACTATTGTTTACTTTAAATTTCCTATTTAGCCTGTTACCAGTGCTCCACATAGGAAAACCAACTGGGCACTTCAAATCATTCTTTGAACCATCAGTATACTTGAAAAGTAGATTTCTTCTGAGCAACATCTGGAGGGCTGAAAAAGTGATCCATAAATAAGAGGGCAGGGAGAAGTTGCAATCCCCTCACCAAAATCAAAGTTAACATCTAATTTACTCAGCTGTACAAAATTATCATAGTCATAACATGGGGCACAATCAAATTTCTCAATGCTATTACAAGAAATGGATAATTCCTCAAAACATATAACTAATCTTCTACTAAGATTTCTTATTATTTTTCTTAAACAAGAAGAGTTTTGAGACACAGTTTACTTTGGACAGAACATCAATCAAATAATTGCTTTTAAATTGAAGACATTCAGTCAAGTAATTCATACATACAAAGGTTGGCCTTGTCTTCAGTAAAGGTTCCCCTGATTCTGCAAGGAGTACATCAATTGGTGAAGATTTTCTGTTGCCTAGTGCAATTCTCAGTGACTTAGACTGAAGTCTTTCTAAATTTACCCAACTATTTTTGGCACAATTAACAAGCAAGAAGCCTCCATATTCAGTCCATGAACGAATCAGTGCTCTGTATAATAGCAATAGACTACAAGGGCTGCTCCCCAACATGTCCCACATAAGCAGCCCATAATTCGAAGGCCCATATCACATTTTTTTATGAGACTAAATATGTGTTCTTTTCCACTGCAATGAGTAATCCAGGGTCATGCCCAAGAAAACAGCTGAAGGAGAGCTATGAACAATTATGTCATTGACATAAATATAATATTTATGAGCTTTTAAATAGCTCGTACTAAATACAACAAACATTTTTCTGGTGCTATGAGAAGGTTTCTCCTTCTAAATATTGACTCAATGATTCTACAGCATCCTCTAGAATATTGATGGCATCTTCCACTGTGTCCGTTACTGCATACAAAGTGATATCATCTGCATATTTTAACATAAACACATCACTTAGTAATAAATTTTCTAGTTTGTTGGTGTAAAGAGAAAAAAGAAGAGGACTACAGAATGCTACTTTGAGGAAGACCCTGGTGAGCTATATTATTCTTTGAAGTAAATGGATAATTTGTAAAATCTAGGTGTCTTTCAGATATTAATACGTTGCAAATAAAGCAAATGAAATTTTTTGAAATACCTATTTCAATCAGGTCCTGAATCAATTCTGAAGGATGAACACAATCAAGAGCCCCTTTGATATCTACAAACAATGTTGATAAATCTAGTTTTTTATAAAATTGGTGATCAATCTCAGAAACTAGGATAGACAAGTTATCAATACACGATTTCATCTTTTGAAAAACCAAATTGACACTTGCTAATTAGTTATTATGTTCTAGCGACCATACTAATCTATTGTTAACCATTCTCTCTAAAAGTTTAAGCAGACATGATGACATAGATATAGGACATAGACTTTTGTAATTTCCTTTTGGAATAGAAAGTAATTTGTATTTTATCCAATCTGCTGGAAATTCATTTTCAAAAATAACATCATTATTGATGTCCAAAAGGATCCTTAAGATTTTTTCTGGTAATTGTTTTAGAGCTTTATTGAGGATATTTTGGTATTTAAAGATGTTTTGTCCATTCCTGATGATGATTTAGTGTTTACATTGTCTAAAGCATTAGTTTATTCAAGATATGAAAATGGACTATCCAGGAATTCATTAGTTTCACACATTGAAAGACTAGGGTAGTTGTCCTTAGGTAAGTCTGGCCAGATTTTATTAATCCCAACTTTCATGTCTTGAAATGTTTTCTCTGAATTAAAATCTGAAATATTAGATGATCGTAGAAAATTTATTTTTGAAACATTTTATTCTGTCCGAGATGTATGATGTCACTATCTCTATTAAGTGAACTATAAAATATTTTGAAGTTCTTAGATTTTCTCTTCTTGAAGAATAAGCTTGAAGCATTTGCTGCCTTTTTTAAAAATTCTAGGACGTTTTGATTGTTGAAACATTTGCAAAGTACAACAAGAGCTTGTTTTCTATCTTTAATGGCTTCTTCACAGTTTTTATTCCAACATGGACATCGGTTGCGTTTTGGGCATTGTGATGTAGAGAAGTAATTGTACTCTGCATTTGATTTGGAGGATATAAAAGCTTCATGAATAATTTTAGTTAGTATTTTATATCTGTGAATTACATTAGAATTCAGAAATTTCAGGCTATTAAAAACGTGATACTTAGCAATCAAAACTCAATTAAATACCTCCGAATCAAGTCCTCTTTAAGTTATAAATAAAAGTCTTAATGGATGATTTCTCACTATCCAGACCTGTGCTAATGATAATAGGGAAATGGTCACTTCCCCAATTGTCATCATTTACTGTCCATGAGAAATAGAAAGCTAGGTTGTGAGAAATGAATGTCAATTCAGTCATAGATTTTGTTCCATATGAACTAGACATATACGTAGGAGAACCATCATTGAGTAGGAACATAGCCTCAGGATCATAACTGTCAAATATAATTTCACCATTTAAACAGTTTCTCATGCTACTCTAGAAAACATGATGGGAATTAAAATCCCCTCCTATGACAAAGTTCTTATGGTTGGAATCTTCATTAATAAAGGAAACCTATACAGTTATTAAAATCAGGTTTTCATTCAGCAATTTCTATAAATGCCTTAATTTTATAAAATTAAATAATAAAGGCAGATTTTTCCACTTCTGGTTATTTATCACAGACTGATGAGTTTGAATTTGTTAAAAGATATTTTTATTATTTAAGTTACTAAAACTACTTGTGTTTGATACAATTTTATAAAGAGGGCCTGGATAAAAGTTTTGCAGGCAGGCCCATGGTCATTTCATTATGCTACTCCTCATTTGCTATTAAGCATGCTTTCATGTGCAAGGAGATGAATGGGTAAGACTCCAGTCCCCACTGGTCCTTTTGGTTCTGAAGCGGTTCTGTGGGAGCAAGCAACTCTCAGGGCTTGTTTCATCTACACCATGCTCAAGTGCTGTCTCAGATATTCCTTTCTGAGTGCATCTACCCACATCTCTGATCCACACAACATGATAGACTAAGCTACTGAGATATGTTGTCTCATGTTGACCAATCTTGGACCTCAATGATTGCCATGAGCTTGCCCAGGGTCCGGTCACTTGTGAGCATATTATTTCTATGAGTAAATAATAATAATGATATTAATAATAATGAAAAGAAGAAGATGGAGAAGAAAAAGGAGGAGGAGGAAAACAACAACATCAACATTAACAACATAGTCTTGATTTTGTTTCATCTAATTAAAACAATGAATTCTAGAAAAGTAATTAATAATGTAGATATGTTCCCATTATTGGATTTCCTATTGGTAAAAAAAAATATTTCTATTCATTTAAAGGCATACATTATTATCAACAGTTTTTATTACAAGAACGCTTTCCTGGTTTATGTCAAATACAGATAGAGGCATGGCGAGAGCCTATTAAACTATTTACATCCATCTAGACCACACTTAAACCCTGAAAATTACAAATACAAACAGAACATGTTGGAAACAAAAAAAGTATGTCAAATATTTTATTGTTTGTATATGATTTGTGGAACAAATTAATTAAGCAGCAAAATCTGACTGGTTTCTTAAAGAGTAAGGAAAGTAAGTCAATATGCATTTCTAAACAATTCAAATTTAGTTTGGAATTTGTCCTTCATTGAATTATATTCTGTTTGCATTTCTTTACTTTAATTTCAGTTTTATTCCAAATTGTCATAAAAAACAAGAATATGTAAATTTTTAAAGAATGAAACAGTACTTCAATATTTTCTTAATGTTATATATGGCACCAACATTAAATATTCAATTGTTAAAAAGCTTAAATTCTAGGTATCTTTTCTCCTTGAATATTAAATCTTCATCTTCAGTACTGGTTTCCAATTTTGTTAGCACCACTGAATATGGAACACATGTAATGGCAGTGAACAACGTTAAGTTGAACTTTTAAGCTTATAAGTATATTTAACATTTATAATGTTTATATCACATTATGGAAATATTCACAAGACACAAACTGCAACAGATGGATACATACAGATGTCTTGATAAAATTCATTTCCTTATTCACCCTGGTGATTCACTTTTTGAAGATGACACTTTTCGCCTGAAATAAAAATATGAATGAATGTGCTTATTTCTATTTGGAATAGGGTGGTTAATTTTAGCATTTACACATTGTACATTTGTTGGTTTTTTATTTATTTGTTTCAATTCTAAGTTCATTTCTTTGATATTATTTTGATGGTTATCTTAATGTTGGCCCTTCAATTAATATGTTGTGCACTACATTTTATACAAAAACAATTAATATGACTATTTATTATTGTAAAAAAATAATGATTTTGAGAAGAAAGGCATAAAGCAAAATTTGAATTATTTTTAATGTCTGATACAAAAGCATTAGGAAAGACAAAAAGCTTAATATTGGCTTTGATGAAAAAAGAGAAAACCAGAACAATCTCAGAAATTACACAAAATGTAATGCCAAAAAGTATCTGATGCAAGCAACAAATACAGTGCAATTAAGGAGGATTCAGCCACTCACGGAGGAATCAGCCACGTCGCCCAGTGGAGCCACCAGGGCGAGGTCTCCTTTGCCTTGGATACTCCGGTTGCCGATACTCAGGCTGCCGATAGTCAGGCTGCCGATAGTCAGGGCGATAGTCCGGTGGTCGATAATCAGGTGGTCTGTAGACTGGTTCAGGTCGGAAAACAGGTGGTGAAGGTGGGAAAACACTGTTTTCATCCGGACTACTTGGTATTCCAATTGAAAGCTTTTTGCGACGCATGCACACAGCACAACGACTAATCCTTGTTGTTAATTCCCCTGCTTTCAATGTTCGTTGTCGAGGCTTGCGGAACATTTCAAATTCTTCCACTGTTGCCAACCAGTAAGAATAAGCTGTAGAGAACAAATGGCATGTTCCATATCCTTGACATTGCAAAAATGGGCTGGCACGGAATTCCTCCAGGCAGGAACCAGGGGAGACAAGAGCCTGGCCACTTCCTTCAGCACCTGAATCAATGTGCTGGAAAATACAATTTTTAAGGTTATTCTTGTAATATATGTTCCATAACATTATTTATACGGATAATATTATCATATTATAACAATGCTTGTAATGTAGAACCGTGTTAAAATTTCATATAAGTACATACATATTACAGTTAAACATTACAAACTTTATTTATAAAGCCTTTTGTGAGGTGGTAGAAATTAACTAATGGCTGATGAGCAATTCCAAAGTCCACTTTCTTTGAGATGCAAAGGCAATATCCTACAATTCTGATCAGCGTAAATGCAAAACAATTTAGTACCTGCCAAGTTATAGTGATGAATGGCTGGAATAGTACTTTCCATGAAAGTGCAACTACTAAACAGAGATAAAATGCTGATACTTTAATGTAAAAAAATGTTGAACAGAGAGAAACATTTTTAAGTTATATTAATCTAACATAGAGAAACATTTCTCTGAAGAAAAACAGAAAATGAAAAATATGACGAAAGACTGTTTAATTGAAGATGCTTACATTACAAGAAAATATTCCTTTGAAAAATATATAACAATATAATTAAAAATTCACAAAGGAGAGATGACTTTTATTTCACTTTAATTTTTAACAATTATATAACGCTTAAGGAAAATACAAACCATTAGGAAGCTGTAGCCAGTCCAAATAACATCCCAGTCATTGGGACAATTGGGAACTTGAGTAGTCTGACTGTGAACTGCCATAACTCTGGTTGTAGTTTCACATACAGTGCACCTATTTGAATAGCAATATTCAGTGACATTACATTTATAAATACATTGAATCAAATTTTATAGTATGAATGTAAAAATCCAGTAAAAAGATTTCTACAAAAATTACAGATGATTTGTTTACTGTGAATGACATCTTATATGTGAATATATCAATGGAAATTGTTTAACAATACTGTAAGTAGAATTTATCTCAATTAAATTTTTCACCTTTAAATATCAAAAACTGTTTCTTCTCGCAAAATTAATTTTCCATACCTGGAGATGTATTTTTCTACATCACGAGATGGAATAGGTGTCATCATCATGGGCAGAGCTTCTGCAGTACTTAACCAATAGCTGGAGTCACCGCGACTTGAGTAGTCACACACATTATTCAGATTACAGAACATGAAAGGCATTGTAGAGAAGCGTCGCAAGCAACTTCCAGGAGCACCTAATAAAAGAAATTATTTATTTGAATTTGAGATTCATGATTAATTAATAGATTTCCTCCAGAAACAAATTGAACAAAATAGTTAAAAGTAGTGTAGTGAAATGGGTAGCTTATTGGTATTTAAATATTATCATTATTTAAATCTTACATTATTATTTTGCCACAGAAAATATTACTTTTCATTTTTTCTATTCTTTCCATTAAATTTTAATATATCCCTTTTATACAACAAGAAAATGAAACTCTTAATATCTTCTCAGCACTCATAATTCAGTAATACTGAAGGTTAGCATTACAGGGAATCACTGGCAATGAATCGATCGCAGGCAATCACTGTTATTGAACAAGAATGGATTCGTAACTTTGAAAGCAAAAGTTTCTTTCAACATAAATCTCTTCATTTTAATTTCAGGAGACACCAATTTATTGCATATTGTATTTTAGACTGCATGAACTAAAGTTTTGCATACTAAAAGAATTGAAGTCATTAAAAAGAAAAAATTCTGCAAAGTACATTCTTATTTTATTTTAATGAGAAAATATCTAATAATTCTTTGAATTTTTAAATTGCTTTCTGTTTTTAAAATGTTTCTCATAAGAATTTACAGCACAATAAACATGTAAATAGAAACAAAACTTGATAACTGAAAGCCCTGTTTCTTTCATTACATTCAGGTTTCTGCAAAGAAAGAACTTATCTCATTAATATGTAGTATTTTTGGTTTCCTATCCTCTACAAAACTGTTTTGATTGTGTGAAGTTAATTAGTATCTTACTTGAAGGAAAATACAGTGCTTTGGGTAATTTGTCTTTATATTCACTGCTTGGGACAATATTTTCAGGGAAATCTCATACAAAGGGATTTATGGAGATTAAGCAATTAATTGATTGGCTTACCTAAGTCCTGGCCATGAGCCTTGGCATTGCCCACAAAGTGCAAGAGGGAGTAGCCGTCCCACATGCGAACGGTGCCCCGTGGGCAGGCAGGGGACTGTCTGTTTTGGGAGTGTCGAGTGAAGAAAAATCCTCGGCTCTTCGGTTCAGGGCCCGGAGGTGCCGGCTCACCAGGCATCCCAGGAATACCTGGTTGCAGCCAGGAGGGGAAAAATATGATTCCACAAAAACCTTTTGCAATTTATAACTTTAATAGTTATCATGTCTTAGGCTGCAATTTGTTCAGAATAATTGCGTTGATAATATTCCATAAAGTAAGGAGTGCATAAAAACTAATTTTGGTGTTTTATAATTCAAAAATATAATGTTATTTGCAAATATACTAATAAAATGTCTCTATTGGCAACATTTTGCGGTTTTTGGATTTGCAGGATTTTATAAAATAAGAAAATTCAAGAACAATTTTAGGAATTATGACAATATTGTTTCTTGGTGTCCTAAAATTAGCTTATTTCAAATCTGTCAACAAAAATATGTGGTGCTGATGCCACTGATACAGTTTGTAAATTCAAAGTTCAATAGTAGACTATTTTAAAATATTGCATCAATAGCAGACATTCGAACAGGAATAATGCTTCTCATAACTTGCGAACAATGCTCTTATAAGAAAATCATCATATTTAATAGATACTAGAAATTGCATTTGTAAATACCCTAATTAATAATGTTAAATAAGAATGAGTCTATTACAGACCTAAAATTCCTTTGGGACCTACTCCACCATCCCGACCAGGGAATCCCGCCTGGCCCTTGGGACCAGGGGGACCCGGTATGCCACGTCGACCAGCTGCACCTGGCAGTCCTTCCATGCCTCTCAGCCCGTCTCGGCCCTGGCTTGCCCATCAGGCCAGGCTGTCCAGGGAATCCTGAGTTGAACATTTTAGCACGTTTATTTCATCGAAACATTAGTTTCATGTCTCATCTCACAAATCAATAAAGTATATCAACATTTGGAATCAGAACTCTTTGACGCATTGTTCAATGATTGATAATTTTGTGTTTTCAGATCCATCAACTGCTATGGTTGCATATGTGTAGTGCACTGATATAATTAGGGAGGAGATAGAGATCCTCCCTTGCTAAAACTGAGATCCAGCGCCAACCTACATGTCAGCTCTAGGAAGTCTTTCCTTCTCCCTCAAGGAAACTGCACCAGGAGGGCTCCACCCCAGTCGCGATAAGCTCTCTGCTCCTGAGTGGTCCCCTGGCACATGTGGAAGTGTGAAGAATGGAAGAGTAAGAGAGACACGGAAGAATAAGTGTTTATTTCTAAGGAAGAGGCAGAGGAGTCAATAAGGAAGAAAATATAGGGCACAGTCGTGGTCTATTTGTCAAGATACTGCTCTCATATTTGAATTGTATTGTTCAGAGAAAGCATGGAAATTCATTGTTCAACACACATTTTTAATAAGAGCAAATTATTAAATTTTTAAAATACAACTTAGAAAAAAAGTTAATGCTTATGTGCTTATTTTCTTAATTATACACAAATTAATACATTCTGTTTTAAACTAACACATTTTCCTAATCACAAAAAAACCCAACTTCATCAGATTTATTTTTTCCTTCACTAAATAAATATGAACAATAAAACTCAGCAAACAGTTATTTTTAGTGTCACTAATACTTACCAATTGGTCCTTCAAAACCAATGTCTCCTATTTGTCCTTTTGGAGCAAGTTGTGGAGGGAAATCATCGCCACGATCTCCTCGCATACCCTGCACATTTCAAGAATAATAACATGTAAGTCAAATCTACATATTTGTTTTATTTTTAAATGTTTTTTGAAATATTGAAGTAATTAATGTAGTTACAGTACATGTGCAAATAATCTTTGGAGTTTACTCTAAATTTAGATATTAGGCAAAACTGCATTTATTCTGGTTAAAGCAGGCTGCAGTCTCTGCTACCACAGAAAGACAAAATGCGAAACTGTCTTCTTGTTGTCCAGGTTTGCAGGTAAATTTGTAGCTTGATCAAGATCGATGCCAAGATGAAAATATTGACGATAAAGAAAGAAAAGGGCAAAAATAAGGCAAGATACTAAAAATAGTAAGCAGAAGGTAAAATAGGCAAAAAAGCAAAATTAAAATCTACGAAAACAACTCCAGATGATTCCTATTGTTATGACATCATAACAATAGTGAACATGCATTTTGGCAAACTTCCGGGCTCTAATTATAATAAAGTAAATGAAATTCAAATATCTATTTCCTATATTTTTGAGAATTTTTAGAATTCCCCTCAGCATTTGCCAGCCTAGGCAGCGCATCTGCGCCAGTCCGTCTCTGGCGATGAGCGCTTTAAGGAACGCTGAGGTGCCCCATGGTGGAAATACCATATTTCCACCATGAGGTGCCCCATAAACGTCCGACCACGGGCCAAGCGCACCCTGATCGAGCGATGCTCTCTCCGCATTGGCCAGCCGGCTGACGGGTGGAGGGGAACCCAGCTCAATATTAACTCATGCGCAAGGCCCAAAGAGGCTTTTTTATTTAGTCACGAGAATTGAATATAAGTTAGTTTTAATTTAGTCTTGTTAAGACAGGGCCTTTCCATTCTGCAAAAGCCAATCGGCTGCAGATATGTGTCTCCAGGATCAATGAATGAACTCCCGCCTCTCCAGGGCTACTGGAGAGGCGACAACTAAAATATCTCCGTGCACGTCGCCCTGAGGAACGCCAGTCAAAACGTTGGCACCTGTCCCTTTACTGCGACTTTGCCTCTCAGAGGCCCCGTCTTCACGATGGAATTGATCACGGTATTTCGCGTCTTTCTCAGTCGTGCCGCTAGATATCGCAGTGACGGCGACCGTATCAAGCAGTGCTTCGCGATCATGCGGCAGGGCTGAGAAAGACGCGGAGTGCCGCGTGACATTCCATCGTGGCCGCGGGCAGCCAAGCGTGGTGCTCACCTGTGGGCCGACGCGGCCCAGCTGTCCCGGCAGCCCGTCCAGGCCCAGCATGCCCGGCAGCCCCTTGGGGCCCGGCGCGCCCGCCTGCCCGGGGAAGCCGCGCTCGCCCGGCGCGCCGCGGAAGCCCGGCTGCCCCGACAGCCCCGGCAGCCCGCGGTCGCCCGTGATGCCCTTGAAGCTGCAAGCAGGGCACACGCTCTGAGCTACGGCCCGGTTAAAAGGAGTCGGGGATTGACAGCTGCGATCGGAAAGGCGCGTCGTTGACAGATTGCGTACCACTGAGCACGTCATCCCTGGGCACGAAAATAATCACTTGAAGTAAATACTTATAAAAGTAACCAAATCGTATGAAGCTACAGCCTTCTGGAGCACAACTGTCAATCACCAACTTCTTTTAATCGGATAGTAGTGAAGGGCATGTAAGAGGAGAGGGCACGACAAGGAAGTGGAAGGAAAGATCGTGCATGATCCGTAGCCCGTTTGCTAACGCACTGCTCCAGCATTCAAATGGTATTGATCGGAAAAAACACGTAAACTGCCGATGAGAGCATCCGGCCGCTAGAAACCTCCTCCAGAATTCGATCTCGTTGTTTCTCAAGTCGAAAATCCTGCCGTCGAGACTCGAACTCTAGGATTTCCCGGTAAGGGACAACCGGTAAAAGGCATTAACACTTCGTGCAAGAGACGGATCCAGCAAGTAGTAATGGGGAAATTTCAATTTGGATACCCTTCCCATCGTCATAAAATTGCTCAGGGAAAGTTAAATTCTAATAAATGTAAATTTCTTCTCGAAATGCTTCCTGCTCGGCGTGGATTAGAATATGAAGCGATGAATACGTGATATTTTTTATCAATAATTTCTACAAAAATGTCTGGTTTGGGAAGGAGCTAACTTCTAGAGGGGCATGCTACTTCTGGAGGGCAACGTACGACAGTTTTGAATACTGTCGAGACTTGCACCAAATTGAAACTACGAATTACGATGTGTGCAGACATCTCCAGTGAATACTTTACAATTCGACACGCTGGATGAGGGGTTAAAGAATGTTTGCAATTGCTGGTCACGTCCTCGGAAACGCGAGCAAGAGCGACCTGGCGTCCGTCGCGTGTTGCTCTCTTGCAGAGTTCGAAGCGCTCGGAAAACAGAAGCTCATTTGTCGCTGGCTGCTCGGCGAGGAAGTGTTTCTTCTTTTGCTGCCTTCTCGACCGTCGGGGCGCGGGATCTGCCAGTCGGCGCTGTAGCAATAGGTCGTTGCTTTCCGCGGGCTCGCGAAAAAGGAGCGCGGCCAAGGCGACGGCACAAACGCTTCGAGACAAGAGCGTACGCCGCGAACTGTCGCAGCATAACACACAGCAATTATAGCGCGATTGTTGTAACTTTGCCCCTCAAGGCCCGTCTTCACGATGGAATATGTCACGATATCTCGCGTCTTTCTCGGTCGTGCCGCTAGACATCGCATGATGGCGACCGTATCAAGCAGTGCTTGCGAGCATGCGACGACTAGCGGCAGGACCGAGAAAGTCGTAAATGCCGTGTGAGATTCCATCGTGGCCGTAGGGGCTTGAGGGGCAAAATTATAAAAATCGCACTATAGCGTGCTTCACAGCGCCGAATACCTACACTAGTTTACTTGCGCCCGAGCAAAGTACAGTGCTCTCTGTAAACTATCTCTCTGGAGGAAAAGCGTGTACTAGGTACATTACTGCTTTTGCCTTCGATACGGAGCTCCATGTACACTATCTAAATTGCTTGGTCGAGAGGATCGTGGTTCTGAGCGAAATATGGAAACAGTTGAATGATGTTACATGTTCTTTTATGGAAGGAATTGCGAGAGGGAATTACAGGACGGAACTATGAAGAGACAAACAGAGTCAAGTTAATATCTTATAGTTAATTAGTAAATAAGTAAATCTGAATCATTCAAATTAGGTAAAATCTTGTATCTACCACGGGCGTTAACTGGTTCTAATGATCTTGGGATTATCGCTGCTTGATCATTAGAACCCTAAAGGCCCATTCACAATGCAAACACCGCACAGACATAAACTTAAACCTAAGAGAAAGTTGGGTATTTCCAATGCCCAACATAAACGTAAGCAAAACAAGATTTTCTATTGTCTGTGGAACATTCTAGTTTACTATTAATTGGATGTGAGAATCGATTTCGAGATATCGACTGTGTCCGTGGCCTACGACTTATATATTTTAATTTCAATAGAAATGAAAACTAAATGATACTACTATGAATACAACTAAACAGTACTACAAATAATACAACAAAACTAAATTACAAAAAGATCGTACGTTACAAAACAAAGCACAGAACCGCCGAAAATCAACCACGCAATCCGGAAATGCAGTCTTTTGTTCGATCTATCGACTTCGATCCTATTTCGATAGGTACTAGATTTTGTGTGATCGTACTGTGATTGGTTAATTTCTTTTTTCTTACACAAGCGTAAGCACAGAAGCTTGCAAGCTTTTAAGTTAACGTCTTACGTGTCATGCTTATGTACGTGAATGAGTCCGCTTATCGTAGTGGTCTTAACTTTGATGTTAACGCGGTGCTTAGTTTTTGTTTGAATTGTGAATGAGCCTTTATAGTAGTGGTGTGAAGGTCTTCTACTGGAGGCAGTGGCACGCGTGTGGCACCGTAGCATGCCACGAGCTTCTCTGCGCCACTAGCGTCGGGAGAGGAGACTATTAGTACAAAGGGACGGCGTTGTGTGTTGTGGCGGGGTAATGAGGAGCGAGTGCTGTGTCAGAGCTGGCTCACCTGAGGCTGGGCCGCCCTGGCTCGCCGCGCAGGCCCTTGCTGCCCGGGCGCCCGCGCGTGCCCTCGAGGCCCGGCAGGCCCGTGAGGCCCGGCAGGCCGGCGGCGCCGCGGCGGCCGGCGTCGCCCGGGAAGCCCTTGGGCCCGCGCACGGACGGGCCCTGCGCGCCCGCGATGCCCTTGGGCCCGTCGGGCCCGTACTCGCCCGGCGCGCCCTTCTGGCCCGGCCGCCCCGGCCGCCCCGGCCCGCCCGTCCAGCCCCGCGCGCCCCGCCTCGCCGCGCTCCGCGCCGGACCCCGGCGCGCCTGCGCACAACACGCGCAGCTTTTCATTCACACTTCGGGGCTTCTTTCTTGGCGCACGGGGGGGTGTCAAAAATGGAATATCACGCGGCATTTCGCGTCTTTCTCGGTCCTGCCGATAGATGTCGCATGATCGCAAGCACTTCCTCGATACAGTCGCGAATCACGTGACTCCTTGCGGCACAACCGAGAACGACGCGACATATCGTGAGATATTCCATTTTTTTGACACACCCGTGCGCCATGAAAGAAAAAACCGAAGTATAAGAGGTAATTATAGGGTGGCCCATGACAAATCAAAATAACTCGAAAAATATACGACGTACAAGAAATGTCAAAGGCAAAGAATAATATCCTGCAAGGGACACAGGTGTCAGACCTAAAATCAAACTTCCCCGCTAGACCCTTGTGGGTGAGGTGGGAGCCAAATTTGAAATCGTAAATGGGACCCCCCCCACTTTTTATTGCAGATACGGATTCTACACTAAAAAATACATAAGTTTGGACTAAAACATTATTTTGGTCGAGAGAGATGATCCAGACACGTTCCAGACAAGTTAATATCTGCAATGGGAATATCTGCTTCACCTAAAATTAAATCTCGCTTACCCGCCCCCTAGGGTGGGGGGAGACAACTTTGAAACGAGTTATTTTGATTCGTCAAGTTAAATGGGTACACGCTGTATATAAATTACATAACTTCATAAAATGTGGCTAGGCCGAAGACCTTTAAACCATTATAATACCTACATCCTATTACGTTCTAACTTTTCAAATTCAAAATCAGCCAAGTAATTACTATTATGAAAACAGTTAAAAATGCTACATATTCTCTTATGAAAGATATTATGGGAAGGAAATGTGAAAAGACAGAAAGAGTTATGTTAACTTGTAGTTAATTAGTAAGTACGTGAATCTGCATCAATAAAATTAGGTGAAAAAATTGTATGTAGCACGGGCGTTCACTGGTTCTAATGATTTCGGGCTAAAGGCTTCTTATCGCCGCGCGATCATTCGAACCGTCATGAAGCCCTTGGGGCACAAATAACAATTAAAGGGGCCACCAGCAAAAGGTAGTAAGCAACATTTTCGCCGAAAGTTACATTTCAGTGTAGAAATATTAATATTTTGATAAGTGAACGTTTTCTTGTGGTTCCTGTAAAATGAGGTTAGCTGGTGAATGGGCTGGGAGTGGAGGGGCGTGGCTGCTTACCCGCCGCGCCGCGCTGTCCGCGCTCGCCCACCTGCCCCGGCAGCCCCTGCTCGCCGCGCGGCCCCGGCGCGCCCTCCACGCCCTGGTTGCCTCGCGCGCCCTGCACACACACGCGCCCCGCTCAGCGCAAGCGCACGACCCGAGAGGTGCGTTCAACAATAAACATTTGCACATTCATTTTGTATACAAGACACTAATATATATTATTTTTTTAAATAACTACATAATTCAGAACATAAATATTTAAATTAATTTTGCCAAATAATGGGAGGAAAACTAAAACTCTAGGCCTTTTTTGGGGGGGGGGGCTGGATCCGCCAGTGTAGGGATGTGATATCGCCAAAAGACATCGATGTATTTAAACATCTATGCTCAAAATTAGAACCATCGATGTTTTTAAAACAGGATTACTTACCATTGAATTTCTTAGGGGGGATTTAATTTGGTAGTGATATCATTCATTAATTTTAATTGAGATTTAACTGACTGAGCAAAGTGAAATAATCATCAGAACAATTACCAAATCGTGGAGTAGTGATTCGATAATCCAAAAATCATAGAGGCTTCTTTACTGACGAAAACTAGCTTCTAGCCTTTATTTCTTTATCACTCTTGGACACTTTAATCTGAAGTACATTTAATTTATGTATATCTGAAAATTATTATAGAATTTTTTACATGAGGAGGGACTTTTTTCTATAAATTCAAAAATATCGACTCTGTAAAAACATAGAACATGACAAAACATCGTCTTAAAAACGTCAGATGATAACTGGTGTGGTACCATATGGTGGATGATAACAGATGTGGTACTCACCTGTCGGCCCGGCAGGCCGCGCAGGCCGGCGTCGCCCGGCAGCCCCGGCAGGCCCGGGATGCCCGGGCGCCCGGGCACGCCCGCGTCGCCCTTCACCGCCGCCCCGAACTCGCTGCTGCCCGGCTCGCCCGCCACGCCCTTGGCGCCCGGCGCGCCCGCCACGCCGCGCACGCCCTGCGGCCCGCGCTCGCCCGGGAACCCTGCGCACACCCCTCCGCTCAGGCGCTCCGCAGGGGCCACGGCGCGCCTTCGAACACCTGCGCTGCGCTACACAGCTCAATTGCACGCTGTCAAACGCACTCAGCGATTAGCATTTCTCTTTCCCAACACGTCCCTTGCCTTCAAATGACCAATTTTTCATTACTTCTATTTTTTATTCATTTATTTCCGAACCCCGTTAGGGGTTCTCTTGAAAATTGCAAAAAAAAAAAAAATTGATAGTGATCAGCCAACTCTCAGTAAATGAATGTTAATCAACAATCAATTAATATTTAGTAAATCAATATCAGAATAGCCAATCAATATGTTATTCCCTAAGCGTCTTTGACGCACTTTAAGAAAAAAATAGTAATTCATGTTATCATTGCTAATACAAATTTTGTTTTCAACGTATTCTTTAAATGCAAGGGCAAATAAGAAGAGTAATGTTTATTAATTGGTGGCAAGCTGACCTGGGCGTCCCATGGTGCCCGGCGAGCCGTCGACGCCCGGCAGCCCCGCGAGGCCAGGGGCGCCGGCCAGGCCCGGGCGGCCGTGCTCGCCCTTGAGCCCCGGCAGGCCGGCGCGGCCCTTGAAGCCCGGCGGGCCCGCGGGGCCCTGGTCGCCCGGCGGCCCCTGCAGGCCCGGCGCGCCCGGCAGCCCGAAGCTGCCGCGCTGGCCCGCGCGCCCGGGCAGCCCGCCCAGCGCCGCGCGCGCCCGCCTCGCCCTTCTCGCCCGCCACGCCGTCGATGCCCACGCCCGGCAGCCCCGGCAGCCCCTTGGCGCCCGCCGCGCCGCTGCGCCCCGGCAGCCCGTCCGGCCCGCGCGACCCTGCAACGCACTGGCGCTCGACACCTCGCTCAACCCACTTGCTCAACACCTCGCTCAACCACTTGCTCAACACATCGCTCAACCCACTTGCTCAACACCACGTTCGAGACCTTGCTCAACCCACTTGCTCAACACCAAGTTCGACACCTTGCTCACACCTCGCTCTACCACTTGCTCAACCGGTCGATCAACACCTCCCTCAAACGCTCGCTCGACATCTCGCTTAACCACTTGCTCAAACATTCGCACGACACCTTGCACAACCACTTGCTCACACCTCACTCAAACACTTGCTCTCTCCAACACTTGCTCAACAACTCACTCGACCATTCGCTCAACGCCGCCCTCGAACTCTCGCTTAACCACTTGCTCAAACATTCGCTCAACACATCGCTCAACCCACTTGCTCAACACCACGTTCGACACCTTGCTCACACCTCGCTCAATCGCTTGCTCAAACGGTGGATCAACACCTCCTTCAAACACTCGCTCGACATCTCGCTTAACCACTTGCTAAAACATTCGCACGACACCTTGCACAACCACTTGCTCACACCTCACTCAAACACTTGCTCTCTCCAACACTTGCTCAACAACTCACTCGACCATTTGCTCAACGCCGCCCTCGAACTCTCGCTTAACCACTTGCTCAAACATTCGCTCAACACATCGCTCAACCCACTTGCTCAACACCACGTTCGACACCTTGCTCACACCTCGCTCAATCGCTTGCTCAAACGGTGGATCAACACCTCCTTCAAACACTCGCTCGACATCTCGCTTAACCACTTGCTAAAACATTCGCACGACACCTTGCACAACCACTTGCTCACACCTCACTCAAACACTTGCTCTCTCCAACACTTGCTCAACAACTCACTCGACCATTTGCTCAACGCCGCCCTCGAACTCTCGCTTAACCACTTGCTCAAACATTCGCTCAACACATCGCTCAACCCACTTGCTCAACACCACGTGCGACACCTAGCGCACACCTCGCTCAATCACTTGCTCAAACGGTGGATCAACACCTCCTTCAAACACTCGCTCGACATCTCGCTTAACCACTTGCTCAAACATTCGCACGACACCTTGCTCAACCACCTGCTCACACCTCTCTCAAACACTCAACAACTCGCATGACACTCTCTCAACAACACGCTTGACACATTGCTCAACACTTCAGTCGACATATCGTTCAACCACTTGCTCACACATCACTCAACCATTTTCTCAACAAATTGCTTAACACTTCACCCGACCATTTGCTCAACACATCGCCCAACTACTTGCTCAAATTCTAGATCAACGCCTCCTTCAGCAACTAGCCCAAAGACTCGCTCGACACCTCGCTCAACCACTTGCTCAAACATTCACTCAACACCTCGCTCGGCTCTTCACTGGACACCTCCTTCAGGTTCTCGCTCAATCGCTTGCTCAACACCTCGCACAACCACTTGCTGTTTGAAAGAACTGTTGCTCCGAAATTGTCTTGGTGGAATCAGCAGTATTGCAGCTGACAACATGTATTCAAGGATGAGGTTGTGAAATCTATATTGTTAGCTTTTTAAATCCACCAAACCTACAATACAATTTAGCAAAACAGCACCTAAAAGCGTGTGGAACAGTTCATGTCAACACGAAAAATGATTCAAAAAACATACTTCTCGGCAAAAATATGAAAAGAGGGGAAATGTTTGTCATACGTTTTCGGGGTATAGCATTTGTGAAATAGATGAACAAATGTGTACATTTACTGACAAATTTCTTGTTTCTTGTTCCCATCACTACTGTAAACCGGCGAAAGGTGTGATATATTGAACATATTGATTGTGTTTTCCCTGACATAGTTTTGAAATATATAATTAATATATGGGCGAAGATGATCTGATGGATCAACTTACTACGAGAAAATCGAAGATTAAATGTTATCTTCGTTTGTTCGTGGATCGCTGTAAATAATGCATAGATCGTCTACCCAAAATTGCTCGAATAGCAGTCACAAACATCTCTTTCGAAGAACCGTCAACGTGTAGCTCGGGCACTAATTGATTTTCGTCACAGAAGAACATCATGCTCTCCACTGTCACGTCTACAAAGAGAGGGAGAGAGAGTAAAACGTTACAATAAAGTTTCTCATATTGTGATGAGAGCTAGTACTCGAAAGAGATTGTGTCAATTGAGCTAAAATACTGTGTACAAAATCGCTCAAATACATATTTTACATGCAACAATGCACATATACAAACATTCAACGCACACATACAAACGTTAAACGCACACATACAACGTGCAAAATTGCACAAATACATGTTCTATATACCATGTTGCACTTATGTTTTAGCAAACGAAATAAATTGCATAATACCACACTTGGAAATTTATAAAGTTCTAGCAAGGAAAAATGTTTAAAAACATAACTGTTATTTTCATTGAGTTGGTTAGTTCCGATACATTTCCAGCAAAATAAGCCCTTTGATGCATGTTGGAACATATGCCCTGTGATTTCCATAAAGCTATGGATTTTTTGTCAAAATAAGAATTATATGATTGTTTAAAGATAAATAAAAAAAATGAAGAGATTTTAAAGCAATGTTGCCTTTTTCATCTCTTTTTTGTACGAGAAAAGGTCAAAGCAATTAAGCAGTGCTGTCATTCTATTTTTTTAACAACCGGTTCTCGCCAAACATTTCCAATTATTTCTTATTTTCTTTATTTAAATGGTTCATTAACTGAGGTAACATGCCTCTACAGAAAAAGTTTCAATGCTATCTGCTTTCACGGATTTATGGATATAGAAATTTAAGAACTTAACGATTCTGCCTGAAGGTTACAAAAGTGATCACAAAGCAATTTGATTCTGACGCGCGTGTCAGCAGCCGTGTGGTATCCAAGACGAAGTCAAGACTTCATAAAATTGATCGCGTTCAAATCAGGAGATTAAATCAAGAGAGATCGTTCGAATCAGAAATATGATATTCACAGCTACCACAATTTTAACAACTTGATTGTAATTCATTTCAACAAGTTTTGGGTATCACAAGTACTTTTAACAACAGCTTCTGTTGCTACCAGTGGCGAAGCTGAAGGGTAATCTGGCAGTCTTAGGCTCTTTGCCCAGTGAGTGCGAGAGAGAAGGGGATAGCTCACGCCCTCTTGTGCGCATGCGCATCAGAGCCAGCCGGTGTCTATCCACTGGCAGGCTCCCCGCTCAGCTTCGGGTCTTACTAATTCTCTCGCGCGTAAGCGGGGAAAGAGGAATCAAAAACTTTTAATTTTCTTTAACGATTCAGTAAAAAAAATATTTAAAAAATAGCACTTATATCGACAGATTTTGTTGAAAAATTATTTAGGCTCCCAATTACCATCAGCTTCGGCCCTGGCTGTTACAATCAATGTAAGAAGCGAACCGTCTGAAGGACAGCGCAGCGTGACTGACCGTTGGCGCCGGGCTCGCCCCGCTGGCCGATGACGCCGATGTCGCCGGGGAGGCCGGGCAGGCCGGGCACGCCCACGTCGCCGGGGAAGCCGGGGCGTCCGTCGGGGCCCGCGGGCCCCTGGGGGCCCGGGAAGCCGCCGTCGCCGCGCGCGCCCTTGGCGCCGGGCAGCCCGGGCAGGCCGGGGCGGCCCGCCACGCCCGCCAGCCCGTCGTCGCCCAGCGCGCCGCGCTCGCCCTCCTCGCCCGGCGTGCCGGGCCGCCCCATCACGCCCGGCCGGCCCTCCAGCCCGCGCTGGCCGGGCTCGCCGTCGGGCCCGCGCCGCCCCGGGAAGCCCGGCTCGCCGCGCAGCCCCGGCAGCCCCGGCCCCGCCGGCTCGCCCTCGCGCCCCGCCCGCCCCTTGTCGCCGAACAGCCCGTGCAGGCCCGGCTGCCCCACGGCGCCCGGCGCGCCCGGCGGGCCCGCCAGCGACACGCCGCGCTCGCCCTTCGCGCCCTGCAAGCACACACACCACGCCCTTCCTCTTCACATGTGCGCGCAAGCTTCCGAATCCACCACTTCTCGGCTGTCCGGGAGACGCCGCGCCGTCTGGCTGAGAATGCCAAAGTTTCCCCTTCAATGTCATAGATCGACGCCGCTTCAATAACTGCCCTGAGGAAGCCTGCGACATGACAGGTGAAACGTCGGCCTCTCAGCCAACAACGCGGCGTCTCCCGGGCAGCCAAGAAGTCGCCTTTCCTCTTCTTCTTCTTCTGCACTCACTAGAAACGCTTCCAGCCATTATATTTCATCACTGTACTTCGATTAAAAATGTCCCTTCGAGGTCTGGTGCTCAAAAGGAGGGCGCCACTCACACAATCGGGAGCTTCAATTCCAAACATTTAAGTCGTAACGAACCTCGCAATTGGAATGACTGTGGCCCCTTCTCTTGTCAGTTCGTGGTCTTGAAGAGACGAGCTATCCTAACCATGATAAAACGGAAATTTTATCATGGTTATCGAAGTCAGTTTTCATACGCGAAAAGTCTTCTTTATACACGATGACGTAACGTTACACAGAGAAAAGTTACTTGTACGGTGACGTGATCGTGACCAGTGACGTCACCTTAAAAAAACATTTTTCGTTGTGACGTCACTTTTGTTCGTCACTGAATTGAACTTTTCTCACACTGATGTCGAACGAAGATGGAGATCATTTTCGAAAACCTTCTACAAAAAATGGTTTAACAGTATTTGTATATTCTTGAGCAAAACAATAGTTTCTACATTGTTTTTTTTTTGCATTGGCAAAATAATATCAACACTGAAGGAGCAAAGACCAATTATTTTTTGGAGAAAGTTAACAATTTAATTTACAATACTAATAATATATATCAGAATAAGGGAAAGCTTAGTGTAGATCTCCCTTCATGCCCTCATTTTTAAGCAACATCTGATAAGTGAATAAGTTGTTGCTTCTTCATACATGCAACTTCACGCTTGCTGCCGTTAATTTTATACATACATTTTACAGAAATATATTAATTGTTTATTTTATTGTTTTACAATATTGTATCCCATAATGCGAAAATACGACTTCGAGAAACGTACATTTTGTTTTAAAAACATATTTTGCTGTTTCTCTCATTTTAATGCTAAATGTTTTAAACAACAACTTTAACCAATAATTAAAAGTGGACTGCCTGTAAAATAAATGTGTACTTCCTGCAATGAATTAAACAAACAGGCGGTCAAAATACATTTTGTTAAAAAGCAATCAGTGCACGCACATCAAATAAAAATAACTATTAAAACACCATTCACAGGTCAACATTTACTTTTTTTAAATTTTAGATTCACGGAGTGGAAAATATTCAAGCAATTCATTTGTCTATTACACTTAAAAGAAAAAGACTATAGCTCATCTGAATGGTGAGAGTGAGACTGTTGCAAAAATAAGCTTGTCTTAGGTAAAACAAAACAAATTGCCGTTTACGTTGAAGATATCCAAACAGTGTGTTCCACTTACCACGAACATTCAATAAATTAAAAAACAACATTTAGAAATAATATTAAATTAAATACTGAACAATAAAGGGCAAAATTCAATAAGTTTATTTCATTCTTTACATCTGATGGATGCAACCAAAACGTTATAACAATTGCATTAGCAAGCTGCGCTGCCTCACCGGTCGTCCGGGCACGCCGCTGTAGCCGGGGGCGCCCTTGTCGCCCTTGAGGCCCTTGGAGCCGGCCTCGCCGCGCCGCCCTTGGTAGCCCAGCGGCCCCTCGTCACCGGGCTCGCCCTTGGGGCCGGGCGCGCCCGGGGGCCCGTACTCGCCCGCCAGGATGCTCTGGCCCGGCTCCCCGCGCTCGCCCTTCTGGCCCGGCAGCGCCTGCGCACGCGCCACCCGACACGCACGCTCAGGACACATGGGGAACCAAATCATCCATAGACTAAATGACTAGTACCTCTAAGACGTAATTAATTCGTTCAAGTCTGAAGAGAAAAACAACTTTACCCAACCCACATTTCGAAAGAAATATTCCAGTCCCATAGTGCGATTTTTCAAGCTCTGCCTCTCAAGCCTCTATGGAATATCATACGGCAGTTCGCGACTTTATCGCTCGAAGTCGCATGATCGCAAGCATTGCTTGTAACGGTCGCCATCAAGCAATATCTAGCGGCACGACTGAGAAAGACGCGAAATACCGAAACATATTCCATCGTGAAGACGGGGCTTGAAGGGCAAAGTTAGAAAACTCGCAATATAACTCTGGAAAAATTGGACAAGAAGTAATGTTTTAAAAATAATGGCTTTAAAAATGTACTTCGAAAATAAAGTGTCACCTTCCACTTTTACCTGGAAGGGGAGGAGGTAGTCGATTTCCAATTTACATGTATCCAGAAAGGGGTCAGTCCCCAATTTTACATGGGTTCAACACATCTTTCTGGTTCCCAATGTGCATGCGCCACTTTGCAAAGGACGGAGGAGTTATGGGGCGCAAAGGAAATGCCCTCCTCTCCGTGTCTACATTCCGTTTTACACGATCCTTTTCTCATTATTTTTCGCCTGTACAGAAAAGGGACGGGCCAGACTGGATGTAACTTGTACGAAATAAATGACACATGCTTCATTTTTCGGTACAGATTTCATCCAGTTTCATTATCGCGCTCCTGGCGTCACTTTCTTGAACTTTGCTATGCGTGTGGTACGATTTGTTCCTTTAATGTGCTGAAATGTGATGTGAAGGGATTATATACTGAGAAATAAAACATGAACTGTTCTAATGTCTTGTTCCATACTCAGTCTTTCCTAACTTAATTTATCATAGATGCTATGTTCAACTGTTTGATGTTAGCGCTTTCTGCGCCGTCCGGGGGAAATATTTTCATCAAGATTGAGTGTGGAAAACGAAACAACCGTGTAAAACTTCCGTTCTCGTTCATCCACTTTTGAAACAGTAGCGCGTAGAAATGAACGTCCATTTCCCATCCATTTTCTGTACAGAAAAATTGTGAAAAAATGACGGTGTAAAAAATAGGCTTAATGGGAGAGGGTACCATGTTTATCGACCGTGTTAAATTTGTTAGAGCAGATATAATTTTTTAGAAAACTGTTAACTATAAAATTTTGATATTTTGTACACTTAAAAGAAAAGCCTTTGTTATTATTTTGATATTTTTTGAGTTGATTAAAAAATCGTTAGTATTTTTTAAAAATTATAACCTTTTTTTCATCAATTTTTTCAGCATTTTTTGACAAACGTTATTTATGATGTTTATTATCGAATAATGTGTACATAAAATACCAATTTATTGCCATTGCCATACTTTACAGAGTGTATCCCGTAAATTGTAATAAATTGTGAATAATAATTTCTGAGAAAAAGGAACATGAATTACAAAATAAGTACATTTTCGGCAAAAGCCATTTGAAAAGCCTGCACTTGCCACTGCTCTACTAGATAATTTCTGCTCTGCATTCTGGATCGTCTCCTTCAGCGGAAAAGACCAATGCTACCAACGTAAGAACAGGAGCATGTTTCAATACCTCATTAGCAACCCAACATGCGTGTAAAATTTCAAAAAAAAAAAAAATGTATGCAGTGAAAAAAAAGAGGGCGTGGCTCATGCGCAGGACATTTAAATATGAATTAAAGGGACTTCCAGACGTCCCAAAAGGAAAACGTTAATATATTTTGAAAGAGCAAGGTCTGCACGATGGATAATTTGACCTATTTGGTGGAGGGAGGGGGAAGGAGGCTGTCTACTCACCGACGCGCCCGGCTCTCCGCGCAAGCCCGGCTCCCCGCGCGGGCCGCGCGGCCCCAGCGGGCCGGGCTCGCCCGGGTAGCCCTTCTGCCCCTGCGGGCCCTGCGGCGAGGAGCCGCGCCGGCCCTGCGCGCCCGCGTGGCCCGGCCGGCCCGGCGCGCCCGCCAGCCCCGGCTCGCCCTTCAGCCCGTGGCGGCCCGGCGCGCCCGCCTCGCCCTTCGGCCCCACCTCGCCCTTTACGTTGGGCAGGCTCGTGTAGTCCATGGCGTCGCCCTCGAAGCCCTTCTGGCCCCGGTTGCCCTTCTGCCCCTTCAGCCCGCTGAAAACACAAACACACACTCATTCACCCGACGAGCGGGGAAAGGCTCGTTTTATTTTGCAAGTAGGAGATAGCGCTCCAATTGTCCTGTCGGCCTCCTGGCTTATTCCTACGAGCAAAATAAAATCCTTTTTAAAACGTGTGCTATACAGTAGATGTTTTAGACAACCATACTGACGTTCATTTCATTTTTATTCAAATATACTTATCACTTAATGATACGAGTAAATGAAGGTTAGTAGTAGCTGATGCGGCCACACGAATGTGTTTTGTTTTCTTTGTTGCATTCAAGGATTTATCTGAACACTTGAGCATCGTCTCACATTTTGTACCAGTGCTAACAATTTACTACATACTTCATACACAGAAAACACGATTTTAATTATTCTTCATCTTTGGTCATTTTGGCCTGAAGAATGCTCAATTTACAAATACATTATTATTATTTTAGATTTCTATTACGATGGTACTTTTTTGAATCAAAATACGAAACCCGTAAAAGTCGAACACAAAACACAGATGTTAAAATGACATCGATTTGAAAAACTGATATTAAATCAAGAGGGGATTTTATAAAAGCATCGCCATGGATGTCACCTCCCTCATGGGCGTGATGCCGTTGAAGCAGGAGCTAAATAAAAGTATATGCGCACGACTTTTAGAGTTCAGTGGGAAATATAGCTATTCAAATTATCGTTCTCCATGTTGTCGCAGCAAGAAGTATACTCCTTCACGAAGGACTTGAAGAGGAATAAGAGCCCAAATCTCTAGCTGATTTGCCCCTGAAAATAGATTTTATTACACGGGAAAGATTTTGTTCTTATCAATTCTTTTATTCCAAATACATTTATTTCTTCTGCATTAAGAATTCAACTTGCTTATGGCTTAGGGGAGGGATCCCAGAATTAACAACAGGTGCACTGAATACACTTCTCCGCATAGCACGTCATACGGAGTTTGTAACTGTTTTGACATTGAATAACTAAAAAAACTAAAAGAACAAAAGAAAACTACAGAGTAAAAAACTAAATAACTAAGTAGCAACCTAAATAAGTATCTAACTAAAAACTAAGAAAAATTAACTAAATAACTGCATTCTTGACTGTCCGGGATGAGCCGCGTCTGAGTCGATGGATCTGACGTTTCGGCCATCTTGCTGTGGCCTTCTTCAGGACAACCAAGAATGCAATGACTCCGGCCGCGTATGCCTACAATCTCATTTAACTAAATAAGTAAATATGAAAGGAAGCAACTCACCGTCGCCCGGGCTGCCCGGGGAAGCCCTTGAGGAACTGCTTGGGCGTGAGGTCGTCTGCGCCGCGGGCGCCGGGCAGCCCGTCCAGCCCGGGCTGGCCGTTGAGCCCGGGGCGGCCGGGCAGGCCCTGGTCGCCCTTGGCGCCCTTGAAGCCCACGAGCCCCGTGGCGCCGTCGGGCCCCGCGGGCCCGCGCCGCCCGGGCAGGCCCTGCAGCCCCGGGAAGCCCTTGAGGCCCGGCTCGCCCTTGTCGGGCACGGTGGCGCCGTCGGGCACGCGCACCACGCCGTCGCGGCCCGCGTCGCCCGGGAAGCCCTGCTCGCCCGGCGGGCCCTGCGGCCCCGGGTTGCCCTCGAAGCCCTTGACGCCGCGCCGCCCCTGCAGCCCCTTGGGCCCGCGCGGGCCCGGCAGCCCCGGGAAGCCCGGCTGGCCCGGCGCCCCGTTGCGCGCCGCGTCCCCGCGCTCGCCCTTCGCGCCCGACAGACCTGCAACCCGCACACCACACTTAGCTTAAGGTCCGATTAAATCAAGAAGGTGATTGACATTTTTGAGTGGAGGGGAGCGACGTTGCCAGGTCGCAAACCACTGAGCACGTGTTACCGGGACACGAAAACAAACACTTCAAAAAATACGTGTAAAAGTGTAAAAAATACGACAAAAGCCTAACCTCAACGCAACTCATCACAACACAGTACACATTGCGCGCACAGCACAGGCAGAAACGCGGGCGGCGCGGCGGCAGGGAAGTCGCTGTGCGATGCTCAAATGTTCCCCGTGTTCGGCAGTGGCAACTGAGCGACCTGACACGTCACGTTTTGTCTCTCTGGTTGGCAGCTGCCATGGAAACGGGAAAGGCGTCCTGACGTCACACAGGACTGTCAATCACCTTCTTAATTTAATCGGACCTTACGTTAGGTTAGGTTAGGTTAGGTGGACGCTTGGCAGGTGGAAGGCCATCACCTCAACCCCCGCTTTGGGAATTTTTTCAATTTATTTCTTTATTTCACATTGTTATAAACAACAATTTTCAGTTACCCACAATTCTAATAGATTACTAATTTTATTTTTAATAGATTATTAATTATAATTTTATTTCTCCATTTGTCCCGATCTTTATAATCCTTGTTTGATAAGTTCTTTTCCTTCAAAAGTCCGTCAATTTCTCTCAACCAGCTGTGTTTAGGTCTTCCTCTTTTCTTCCTACTCACAGTAACCCACCCTAAAGTTATTTTTGGAAAATGGTGTGAAAAGAATGAAAGAAAATAGAATTCCAAAAATTTTCAATTTACCGCGCCAATGGGAAAGAATATGTCTGTGGCTTGGTGCAAAAATGGTCAATGTCACCTTTTTTAGTGCTTTTCGGTTTGTATGGGCAATGTGCGTCTTAAAACCCCTCATTTCAGTGGAAGGAAAAGCCCGAGTCAAACGTCGAACTTATCTCCTTAATTTCACATGGAGGTACATTGGCCTACGATTGATTTGTCATTTCGAAGGTGCAAAAAAGCAACACACGCGCTGGAAACTCACGAGGCATCTCCTTGGAGATTTCCTCTTCCGAACTCACACATGCACAGGGGCGGAGACAGCCGATCATTTGAGGGGGAGGAGGCACCATATATGTTTGTTAAATAACAGTAGCAGTTTATGCTATTAGTTTTTAATGTTAAGCTTTGCATGAGTACATGTTTTGAAAACCAACGACGTTAGGAGGGAGTTTCCAATTTTATACGAATGCAATAAAGCAACATTACACACGAGATGCATACGCTACTTTGTGTATGACATCATTATAAGAGAATTTATAAGAGAATCAAACTTAATTTTGCGAAACAACTTTTCTGTCATATCTCGGGTACTTGACATCCGTGCGAGAAAATGGGGGTGGCTGTTCCATTTACCTCTATCTCCCCCCGATTGTCTCGCTGCGATGGCTGAATATATGCGATTGGCTGAATAATGACGCAATCATTCGTGCCCTAAAATCTAAAACGTCATCATTTGCGCTGCAAAACGCCCGATTATGAACGATTTCTCGCATCAGACAAAGTACAAATGAAACGATAGTGTAATGATGGGTATTAATACACGAGTGTGATATTACAATACGAGCGAGTATCGTTAACTTCACGCGAGTTTCATACGGTACTTTTTATACGTCTTTTGTAAGTTTAACTTTTACATTGAATTGTTTCGTGGTAGTTGACATTGCAGGTTTCAACCAAGGCCATGTAGCGGTCATCCCCATAACCTAGCTTCGCAAGCTGCCGCAGGTGGCTTTGGTTTCCATTCCGTCTGCGAGTGAGTACTGCACTAGTCAAATAGGATCAAAGTGAAATTACGATCCAATTTATTTTAAATAATATTACACGAAAAAAGTATTACTAATAAAAGAAATTAAAACTGACAAGCATAGAATAATATCAAATGTAATTTTAAAGTTCACAGTCGAACGAAACATTTACTATATTGATTGTCAGTGATTCATTAAGTGTCAATATTTGATTTGTAAACTTGTCTGTGATTGGTCACGAACCTCTATCGCAATGAAATCTGTATCGTAATGGATATCATTAAACAAGTGGTTGCACACATCAAACGAGAGCATTACACAACGGAGTAGAAAAGGTCGTGTATAATACTGGAATACAAAAAAATGTTTCCCAGTGCTGGCGGTAGTTCCGCATTGGCGAAGGCGAGCAGAGGCGAATCCCCGGGGCGTGATGCCAGCGCACGAGAATACCCTCCGCTGCATCGCGTCGCATGGCATCGCGTCCAAGTGGAAAGGGCTGTAAATTGCGGTTTCAGCGGCGCGTCGGCGGTGCAATTGAGGTTAAGTGGCGCGCGGCGCGGCGCGGCGCGGCCCGGCGCCCCCGCCCCGGCGCTCGCCCCAGCGCTGCCACCGCGCGCCGCGCCTCCACGGCTACGGACCTCCAAAACATGGATTCTCACTAAACGTGTTGGAGGAAGTAATTCACTATAAACGAACAAGATTAACACATTTATTCGTTATCAGGACTAAGCAATGAAAGTTTTACTGCCGACTGATTGTTAGCGATACCAACTACTGAGGTCATTAGTCAAGTAAGTGTAGTGCGTGGTATTTCATCGGGAGGAGGCGGTGATCTTCCCCCCGTGGATCCGGCGCCGACCAATCGGCGACTAGCGGGGTTTCCCCAACCGGGTATCTCCCACCAGCAGGGCACCGCTCCAGCCGGGACAAGCTTTAAACCCCCGACCGGACTCTTGGCATGTGTGTTAATGTAGTGAATGTAAGTGTAGTGTGTGTGTAAGGGGTGAGGATAGGTAAGGAAGAGGAAGGAAAGACAGCGCGCGGTCCATGGCCCGTTTGTTAGGGTACCGCTCCGGCATTCGCTTGGTACTGATGGGAGAAACCACGGAAAACTACCGATCAGAGTAGCCGGCCGCTAGAATTCTCCTCCAGACAGCGACTGAATTCGACCTAGCTGACAAGCTAGTGTGGAAAATCTTGCCGCCGTCGGGACTCGAATCTAGAACCTCCCGGTCAGAGGCAGTGAAGTGACATCAGCTGATGCACTGAGCCACCTCTCCCGGTGAACCTTGAAAGGAACAGACGAGAGAAGTCTCGAAATTGTAATGCGGGTTGCAGAATTATCAAACGAGGCCGTTAGGTCGAGTTGGATAGAGAGGAATTGCTCTAAGAAGGGGACACTTTGACAAGTCGGGAAACAAATGAACGTTATGCAGCGCGATGCCATTACAAGAGATAGTAAATAACTCTTTTACAAATGAACTACCTGTAAACGAACGCACTGACAAAATGGGTGCATGGGCATACGTTATGTAGTTAAGTTGCCAGCAGTGCATGACTTGCAGTCAGTATAGTTGCCAATACAGTTGTGGCCAGCTAAAAAGACCAGCTAACGTGACAACTTTTAAAAAATGCCACTGTCGGAGGAGAACATATATTCATACTCGATTTAGGGTAGTTTCGTTTCGTTTTGTGTTGACACATGCCGTTGCCAACCTTCACACAATAACCCTATATATATATATATATATATATATATATATATATATATATATATATTACGTTTAGGGGGTAGTGACATTTTAAAAAAATTTAAGTTTGCAATGAAAAAATGACTACTTCCGTAGATTCCGCCAACATTCAAGCCATTCATGTAGATTGTGCTCTGTTAGTTTGCTATTGTTGCTAGCGATTCGCATATTGCGGTTTGCTATTTTTCATTAATCTGCATTTGGCGATTTCGTCAGATGTATTTGGTTCTACGCGTTTTTTTTATTTATTAATTTTCAATTTTTTCATCACTAATCATAGTGGAGTTAGTCGAGATAGTTTTAGTAGTAAAGGTTAGTTTTTTTGATTTTGTATTTTTTGTGTAAAATTAATTTTATTATATTTCTTATTAATTTTTCTGAACCCAATTTATTAATCAATGAAAAATAATGGGTAGCACAACTACGTCTGGGTCTTTTCTTAGTATTCTGTCTTTTTGAATTCAAAGTTTTCTTCAAACGGGAATTGTAAATTTATTTTGTAGATGGTGGAAGAAAACAGTGGAAGAAGGGGTACTGTTACTTAGAGGAACAAGTATTGTCTATCACACTAATCTGACATCACAAATGGAAAACATTATTACAGGTAAGATTATTATTTTTTTCCTAAATATCTTATAAAACTGAAGGGTATAATTTTCGTAATTAAAATACTTATTGGTGTATTTATTGTCTGTAACTATTAATTATCATTAGTTATGCATTAATAATAATAAATCCAATTTTTTTCAACTTTCTGTATGTTTACAGGTGGATGTGAAGTCTATTGAAAAAAGTATAAACAGACATTAACAAGAAGCTCTGACCACACCTAAAAAGACCCCTAGAAGGACTCAACTAGCTTCTAAATTGACAATTTTCCAATAAAATACATTGTAATTTGGGTGCAGAATCATTTAAAATTTTTCATTACTTTGTTATTATAGAATTTTATTCATCTATACAATGATCGCTGTATTTTATAGTATTTAATGTAAAGTACCATGAATTATATTTTATGTAGATCGTGGTATTTCTATAAGAAAACTGTTCTTCAGTGATGGTACATTCAATTTTCAAGTCTCTCAAACCTCCTTGAACCGTATAGTGAAAAACATTGGTTTTATTTGTGGTAAGGAAGACAGTTATTACTTGTGAATGAGAGTGAAACAATTTTTAAAAGAAAGTACTTCCTATGGAATTATATTAAGAACCCAAACAAAGTCCAGCACACCAAATATTGTAGTTTTTTAATGAAACATGGCTATATTTATGAATGGCAATTTCTTATATTTTTTTCTGGAACATTAATATTGTTTCAGTTTTTTGCAGCTGTTTGCAACCGTTTGTTGGTAACAATTTCAACATTACTTGTAAGTTGATTTTGGGCAAGTGGCACCACATTTCTCTCCTTAAATCCTACATGCATTTCGAAATTTTCTTTGACATAACAAACTAGTTTTAATAGTGAAAATAACCATTGTCTTACCTTGAGCTTTTTCACAATCCCCATCAGCACTACAAGAGTGTGTGTAAGTGGGATAGTAATAATATTAATCTTTTACTACTTGGATGCCTTTTGGGAATAATTTGGCATGCATTTGTAAAACGAGTATGTGGACCATTTGGAAAACTGGAGTACACTGGAAACTAGAGTATAATATGACAATTCTGATTTGAATTATTTAGCAAGTTAAAGAGAGGTTTTACTGCGAAATGACTGCATAATCAGGGAGTAGTTTATGGTATAGTCACAATAACTGATAATACAAGAGTGCAACTTTATACACTATTTACTGTGCCATTTATATTGTCAGTATACTACATTCCTGTTTCAATAAATAACTTTTAAAAATCAAAAGTTCTATTTATTACCATAACCATCCCTGTAACATGTACCACACCCCGTTTTAATAGAGAAGAAATAGGTATAAACCTGTCACTGGTTAGAACAGGCAACTTACTGAAGACTACTTACATTAATTATGAATTTCTTATTTTTTAAAGCATCACTAACTTTTGAAAGATAATTTAATTAAGCAGATAAATAAAATGGATACATCGCACAAATATTAAATATCTTGGGACTGTTAGAAACAATTAATTAGGTCACAAAAATTACCATTCATATGTAAATTAATAATCTTAAATAATTGTGGTATTAATTTTTTTCAACGTAAATCTTAAATGACAGATAAATCATGAATAAATTGATAACACAACCATCTCAAAATCATTATTAACACAAGTCAGCATATAACTTTTAGCACAAGACCACAGATAACTTTTAAATGTATGTTTTTCATTTGCTCTTGGCGCACTTGAACATCACTCACGCTTGTACTTGCTGCTAATGATAACTCTTATTTAGTTTAATTGTTCACCGAGTTAATATTCGTTTCTAGATGAAAATTTTGTTTAATTTTCACGAAAAACGAGATATACATTATTGTACTGTGAACTCTTCAATCGCGCAAGTTGTGAATGTGAATGACAACAAAGGAAACAAAGCGAGAGAGTTGATCGGAATGATTGTTTCATAAGTTGGCTTTACCGACAGGAAATCCTTTTAGCTGCCATATTGCGAATGTAGTGCGGCCTAATACACGGCCTAGACTATAGTGGCCAATCTGTAGTTGTCAAAGCGGTCCCTTCTTATAGGAATCCGTCAGTATATAATCGAGTATTATAATGATGCGCTACGATGCGAATGTCGTACGTTTTACACTTACAAAAATTCCAGTGTTCTATAACGTACGTTTAAATTTGACTGTTCGTCCTGCGGAAAATGACGATGTTGATAGAAGTTAATACGAGACCACAGCTATTGAAAACATTTATGTTCTAATAATTTTTAATTGAATTACGAAACTGATTGTTGTTGTCATTTATGAATCATGAATTATTAGAGCAAATTTCTTCAAATCATGCATCCTGACAATGATTTTATTTTCGTAAAATTTGAGTTTGGACAGTTAAATAAGATGAAGTGTTTCATTCCACTGTTTAATTTAAACATAAATTGAACTGTCACCGAGATCTTTTACTGGTTTAAGTTGTTGCATTTGGAAATCGTATGCTGGGGCTGTTTGCCAGTAACGTGCTGACGTCGATAATTTGAAGATTTTACTGACTGGCACAGCTAATTACGTGGGCGCACAGGCCAAGCTTGGTACGCGTAGGAACATAATATTCCAAGAAGTTCTGCTTTCATTCGCACGCCTGTAGTCATTGTCTTGAGGTTTGAAGCAAATGTAGTCTTACATTACATGCTAGCAAATGCACACAGGTACCTGACAAACTGTTTCACAGATGCTTTCCATAGCGGGGTCCGTTATTCCATTTCTGTACCTGACTTGTATTTACTGATTTCCCTATCTTTACACTTTTCTTAAACATATTTTTTAATTGCAAAAGTTGTAGCTTATTTTAAAATTATTTTTATTACATATCTTCAAATTACCAGATTAGGGAGCCCCATAATTTCGTCAAAAGGTCCCTGAAGATTTTAAACCTGCCCACGTGGATTATAACCCCGTACACAGATGGTTGCCACCACACATACATTTCAAAGGTTTTTTTTTTGTTTGTTTGTTTTTTTGTTTTTTTTTTTTTTGGAAAACTTCAGATTCGCATTCAACCTCCCAAACCAAAAACAAAAAAAAAAGCAACAAAAAATCGAAACTACACCACATTTTCTTTAGCAACCTACGTAATGACTGTACTAATGAGAAAGTATTGTAATGCTGCGGAAAAAATGTAAATTTTCGACAGAAAAACTCCTCGTGGCGCGCCCCTGTTAGCAAAAAAGTGATTAAATCTTGTTCCAATGCCGTAAATTACTCTAACTCGTTGTGTAGTCATACTGCACGTTTGGTGGGTCCTTGATATAAAAACAATTGTATTACAACAAAACGTCTGTCTGTATCTGTGAACAACGCTAGCAGCTAAACCCTAAGCAGGATTTCCACCAAAATTGATATTCGCCATTCGATTGGTCTGATGTTGTGTCCCCTTGAATTTGAAACGGATATTTGGATTTGGAAGTTCTTTACATGAAGGCTGAACAACGATTTCAAAATTTCCTCAAAAACGCCACAGCTTTTTTCATTAAATTTCGTCCTTGGATATCCCCCCTCAAAAAAACTATTAAAAGAATGACACAGGTGGATTAGGGTTTCATTCAAATCCCTGATTTTTTTGAAAATTAAGAAATATGTGATTTTTTCGTCTTTCTGGGAGTTCAACTACAAAATCTTATTAAGTGATTTTTCTCTTAATGAAATCTGTTAAACAAAGTCGGACCTTTAAATCACTTCAAGTACAAGTTTCTTTTTAAATTAGTATTTCTCATGCAATATGGAATGGAATAAAGACAATTAAATTTTTTTTCTCAAAAATTGCTCCAAATTTTTAAAAAAAGTATACTCGAATAGAGAAAAGTACGCTTTTAAAATTGGTGCAGGGCCCATTTTTTTGTGAACTCCCTGTATTTACGAATGGCAAATTCAAATTACCTGCGCTTCATTTGCTGTAATTTTAAACGCAATTTGAGGGAGCAACATGACAATATCAGCACCACAACACGGCAGTTTGAAATTGTAACATAACGCTTCGCTGTTGTCAACTGTCTTTTCCTAACAACGGGGTATGGTGATAGAAGAACCTAAATAAACAAGCAGAATGCTTTGCGAAGTCGTGGAGACAAGTTCGACAGATTCTCAGTTCCACGGGAATGTTGGGTTTTGCAATTGTATGCATGTTACGCTAGGAATATTAGCGGTGATAACATCAAAGTGTTTAACAATTTTTTTAGTGTTGTGAAGTGTAAATTGAAGTATTGAAATTAAATTATTTACTTTGTTGTTTCGAAAGTCCATTGTTTCTCAAAGAAGAAGCGATCGGAGGAACCTCGTTGAAAACGTATTAATCGCGCAACTTTTCTTGACCGATGACCTTGCTTCCCCCTCTCTGGCACAATAAACAGTTGAAGGCAAAAGCTCGCAGCGAGCACTGATGACAACATTCCAAACACATCTTCACTGGCGCGAAATAGAAACTATTTCTGTTGAAGACGAGAACTTCTGTCCGTGATTTTCCCCAAAAAACTTAAAGAAATGACCGAAGCGAGTGAAGATCCTTCACAGGAGATACCTCGAATTCCTGAGAAAGCTAAAACGCAAATTATTGAGAAAGTTTCGAAGGTACGATTGATTCTCCAGAGATTGGTATTGCTTCATAAAATCTAGTGGCCAATTTCGCAACTAATACCCCCACTCTACTCGAATTTCTTCAATTCATCGGTCAAGAAAAGTCAACCATCTGAGAATTTCTCCTATTTGTTGGGCGATGTTTATGGCTTTATGTAGAACAGTTTTCAATTGTCGAATTTATGTTGATATATTAACTTTAAAAAAATTAAATTTCGCACCTAGCGCTCTATGATTTGCAACGGGTTTTACAGGACGGTTGTGACAATATGGATAGAAATGGCGGTACTGTAATATTGCGTAATCGTTACTAATGGTAGAATGTACGTGCACCTTAGCACCTTTGTAGTTTTTAATTTTTTTGATAATTTAAAAAGCATTAAAGGGGAAAAGATGTGCAAATCGAAATAGTCGACAATACGTAACATTTTCGCTCTTTAGATAATCATATTACTAACGTCATGCTTAACTAAGAAATTAATCGGTTCCTTACATACAGCATCGGCAAATAATATAGGCATCACTGTTACTCACAACGGCCCTCCAAACTGTCTAGAACACGAAATTTATTTGGCACATGGAACCTTTTTCAGAAACTTCACTGGGACAAATTTGACATGCTATAAAGAGAGTATACTGTGATGAAATTTCGGTTGTCCGGAAGAAGCCGCATCTGTGTCGTGGTGGATGACGTTCCAGTCAAAATCTTTTGACCTTCTTTAGAGCAGTGCAATTTTGTTGGGCACAGCGACTACACACTGCTCGTTCCGGACAACCAAGATTCATTGAGCGCCTGCAGTGGATAGTAGATTACTCTTGAAATAAATAGGGATGCGACGTTGACAACAAAACATCGATATTTCGAAATACAGACGTTCAAATTTTAAAAATCGATGTTCAGAATACATTGACCCCAAACTATCGATATTTGTAAAACAACTTTAGTAACATCAGTGTTCACACGGTGGTCGTATTTATTAATTTATGCTTGAGTTGTAGCTGACAAAACTAAGTCAAAATATTCTCAGAAGAATTAAAAAAGTATGTATGGGAAAATACACAACATTTATTAAGAAAAAATCGAGAAATTTATTTTTCACTATTGTTGACATTGGACGGAATAATGTTCAAATTGTAGATATCTGAAAATTATTATATTTTTTTCATTCGATAATAAAATATGGAGCAAATAAAATCATCGGCATAATACGTCGACGTCGCATCCCTAGTGAAATGGCTGGGAAGGGCACTGACCTGGCGGGCAGTAGCCGCAGTCGTCGCCCCGGAAGCCCTTGGGTCCGGGGAAGCCCGGCTGGCCGGGCAGGCCCGGCAGGCCCTCCTCGCCCGGGTAGCCGGGCCGTCCGCGGCCGCCCGGCGGGCCCATCAGGCTGACGGCCTGCCCCGGCAGCCCCTTGAGGCCCTGCAGGCCCGGCTCGCCCCGGTCGCCCGCCTGCCCCGGGATGCCCGGCCGGCCAGGGAAGCCGTCGGCGCCCGGCGGCCCGTAGATGGTGAGGCCCGGCACGCCCTTCTCGCCCACGCCGCCCTGCAGCCCCGGCAGCCCCTGCGCGCCGCGCCGCCCCGGCGGCCCGCCCAGCCCTGCAACGACGCCAGCAACACACGCTCACTCACACACCACACGCTCAGCCCAGCGCGCGCCCAGGGTCAGACTACACAATAGCACACGCCCAGTCCTGCGAACGCTCAGCAACAGACCACACACACCTCCCGCCTAGCCCTGCGACGCCGCCAGCACCACACACACCACACGCTCCCTCCGACACCAACCGCCCAGCCCTGGATCGCCCGGCGTCAGGCCACACGCTCACTCACACACCACTTGCCTAGCTCTGCGAACGCCCAGAGTCAGACCACACATAGCACCCGCCCAGACCTGCGCACCACACATAGCACACGCCCAGCCCTTCGAACGCTCAGCGTCAGACCACACAAACCATCCGCCCTCACACGCACCACCCGCCCAACCCTGCGCACACCCAGCATCAGATCACACGCCCACCCGCCCGCACCAACAACCCAACATACCACACGCTCCCTCACACACCAACCGCCCAGCTCAAGCACTACTGCACCACAGACGCAAACCTGCCTGCCCAAGCAATATTCGCCCAGCTTATGCCATCCGTCCAGCTCACCCATTATCACCCAACATGCACTACTTCCCCAGGCCGCGCGCAACCCGCCTAACCTCGCACCATTCGGAGAGCCATGCATCTCATCCCCAGCCCACACACCATTCGACGAGCTTACGCACTACCCGCCCATCCCAAACCCAGACCACACACTTAGTTCCACGCCCACTACAGCTCGACGAGAACGCGCAAGAACCACCCGTCTCTCGCATCTAACCTCCAGCAAAGCACTGCCCGCAGACATCACGCACCACCCTCCAAGTCGACAGTACACACCACACACACACACACACACACACACAAATAAGCATCTAAAGTCTAGACCAGCCACCACACCCCAGTCTTCGCACCTAACCCCCAACCCACCGCTACACATGTTCGTCACACGCATTCGCTCAACCCAGACAACTAACACTCAGCTTACGAACCACTTCCCCACATCATACTCATCCAACAGACATCTTCACAATTCACTCGCCCGCTTCGTGCATCACCCGCTCATTTTTCTACGATCGTAAAAAAGTGAAACTAATACTGGTAATTGTTTCACCCTTTCTCTTCTTGGGAATGGACGAAAAGCGACAGTTTTGTTCGCCATCTTAGAACGAAAAGTATTTTCTTCATGGTCACGACAAACGTTTTAGAAGTCTTGAGAATGAACACGTAGAGGTACTGAAATCCTCCATTTTTATACGATCGTAGAAGAAATGAACTGTAGAGCACAATTCCGAAGAGGCGTATCTCAGGGTGGCCACTCGAGTCCTGGATCAAATTTACATGACTTTTACCCATTTTCAGTTGTATTTTTATTTTTTTCCCTAATCAAATTATCAATTTCACACTATTCAAAGAAAACATGAAAGCAACCCCATAAAAACTTTTCAGCTCTCTGATTTTGCCGTGACAGTTGAAAATGACAATATTATCTTACTACATAAAAATTGAACAAAAAATAACTGAACTAACACTTAAGAAATAATATCTAACCTACTAGTTTCATAACCCTCTAAAAATTTCCCCTGACTTTTAAAGGTTCTTCTGGAAATTCCCTGATTTTTCCAGAGCAACGAAACGCCTCTGATTTTGCGCGAGTGTGAAGGCGGCCACCCTGCAGGAAGAGGGAAGCCGCGGTGGCTCACCGTCGTCTCCGCGCTCGCCCTTGATGCTGATGCCGGTGGGGCCGCGGGGGCCGGGGTAGCCCGGCTCGCCCGGCGGCCCGGGCGGCCCGATGTAGCCCGACACGCCCTGCAGCCCGGGCAGGCCCGCGTCGCCGGGCGGCCCCGGGGGGCCCACGGGGCCCTGCGGCCCCTGCGCGCCCTCCACGATCTCGCCCAGGTTGGGGTCGTACAGGCCCGGCGCCCCCTCCACGCCCTGCCGGCCAGAAACACGCACACGCCTGCCAGCTCTCACACGCCTCACACCTCCTTTCATCACTACGTAATACCACGAGCGCTTTGGAAATTGTCGATAAATCCCCGACTCGCGAAGCGCGGAGTAGAGGGGATTTATCTGAGAATTTCCAAAGCACGAGTGATTAATTTAATAGGACTATTCCACGAGTTAAATTACGTCCAACAGAGTTCCAAAACGCGCCAAATATTGAAAGTAACTGAAAACTACTGTTAAAATCAAAGATATTATGTTATAGTACACTACGGTTTATTGGACATCGACATAGCGATCGATGACTACCGACTCCTAAGATAGATGAGTCACAGTTTATGATTGGCCAGGAAGGAGAAGAGGTAAAGAAAACGAATAGAAAAAGCGATAAACAATTTGAGATACACCGCCCCGATTAAGGCATTTTGTATGTATAGTTAAACACAATTGGTTTTAATTTCACGAGTGGAATAGTCTTTCGAATTTGCTTATTTTATTCGTGTTTACTCTGGACTTAATCTCTCCTCGTTCAAAATTTCCATTCCAGCCCATGATATATAAATTCTGCCAAGAAAATAGGTATTGCAATATACAGTTAATGCTATACCGTATATTTATTTTTGTGTTCCAAGTTGCTTAAATTATTTGCATAATTAACTGACGCAGAGTAAAAGCGCCGCAAGTACTTTACTTACAAAACATTTTCGTAGTTTTGTTTCAAGCTTTGGGCTGTAGCAGTTTCGATTCGTTATGTAGAAATGAATAGGCAATTAGTATATTTCTTTCTTTCTCTTGCCTAAAAAGGTCAATTTTTAATTCTTTAAATTAATTTCTTTCTAAACTACAGTTTTTATCCAATACTGGCTTGAAAAATGCAAAATTATGGTTATGCTCAAATTTTGCTTTAGCCACTTAATATTCTACCCCTGAATGTGTTTGAAGCCAAAGTCGTTCAAAAAATACCCGTTCAGGTTACGTTGTTGCAATGCCAATATTCATGGAAAGTTTTCTATAGGATATAATAGAGAAAAATATTTCTTTGGACAGCCATTACAGAAAGTGGCTCTATCAGGACTTGGGTAGAATGCTAAAAGTTCAATTTTCAACACTAGTGTTAAAAATTAGACGAAGCTTAATTGTTTCAATAAATCTGTGAATGCATCAAAGAAAACATAATACTTCCGTCTGACCGCATCAGGTACTTCCGATCTTAATGTATTATTAAGTGACTTACATAATTGAATTAAAATGAATGCCAGTAAGGCTGTCAAAAAAATAGTGTACGACACATGTGGTGAAAGTGATTTTATTTTGCTCGTAGGATTGTAGTATTTGCTTCTCGTGGGAAGCAAGCGAGTTTGAACGAAAAGAGAAGCCTACTATTCTCATTTTTCAAATGCTGTGCTTGAAATGGCCACTACGAGTGTTAACCTTACAGTTTTTATGTCAAAATTTTCAGATTTTTCTACATTTAACTTTTATGGTAAATAATGTTTCGTCATCACCCCAATTTGTAAACTCGAGTCCGTGATACAAAAAGTCTGAGGGAGGACAAGAAAATATTCACTTAAATATTTATACACATAGAGCTGAATTTGGGATATTTAATTTTGAGTTTGATGTTACTTAGATTATTTTCTTGATTAACTGGTAAGTACGCCAATATTAAAATAATTTTTATTTACGAATATTATGAATAATATCAATTATACATGAATGGACCAAAATGATAAATTAGCTATAATATAATTAATTTATATTAGACCCTCTTCCAGCTTTAATATATCACAATACACTCAATAGTTTTCATATTTTAACTTCAGAAATACACTTTTGGTATTTAGTAGAATGTTGAATACGTAACAATATATATGTATATATATTGTTATATTGTATATATGTATATATTGTTGCTGAGTGTAATGTGACATTATATATAGGTATTATATTAAAAGTAGCTGCAGTTGCCTTGATGGTGAAGTCTCACCTGCAGGCCGGGGCTGCCGGGCAGGCCCGGCTCGCCGCGTCCGCCCGCCCAGCCGTCGTCGCCCGGCGAGCCCTCGAAGCCCGGCGCGCCCTTCTGGCCCTTGTTGCCCGCGGGGCCCTCGGGCCCCACGCGGCCCTGCTTGCCCCGCGGCCCGTCGTCGCCGCGCTCGCCCTTGGTGCCCTTGATGCCCGCCTGCCCGGGCACGCCCTGCCGACGCGCACACACACACGCTCGTCACGCACAAAGGCGGGAATTGCCTTCGATACGGAGCTCGTTATACATCGCACACCGTATCTCGATCGAGACAATCGTGGTTACCAAGGAAATATGAAAACAGATGAATGATGATATATGTTCTCTTATGGAGGGAATTACGAAAGGGAACTACGAGAGATATGAAAAGGCAGACCGAGTCAAATTAACATAAAATCATATAAGTATCACGGACGTTAACTGGTTCTAATGCTCTCGAGCGACAGAAAGCTCTCAGGCCAGAGGCCATCCGGCTGTCCGTCCCCGCTCTATCATTAGAACTCCTTTAACGCCCTTGCTATTCACTGCGTTAGAAAGCGACCTGCCGTACACCAGTGCGCAATGATTTACTTAACAAGCAAAAAAACAACATAAAAACAAATCAAAAAGACAAACATTGTACATAACTTCATTAAGTGTAATTTCACATCATATGTTCATTAGAAAATGTAGTCATCTTCGACATACTCTAGAAGTTTTTAAGGTTTATCAGAGACATCTGTACTTTATTCAAGGATAGATAGTATACAATGTATCAAAACAATTTAAATGTTATGCCGATGAAGGTTAATATAATATTAAAAAATTATTTCAGAGAGTTTTCTACGGAGTGTGAAGAAAAGAAGCAGTCAAAACAAAGGTGGGTAAAGAAAATCGATCAAATTATGAAAGGGAATAATTTAAGGGACGATGACTGAAGAAAATGATGGGACTGGAAGAAGAAAGTTAAAATTATATACAGTATAACTTTGGAAATAGGAAGATGTTTTTACCAATGTCCACCTGTGAAATAAAAAGTGTATTGTGTATCTGCATATTATTTTACCGGATAAGTCATTCAAAAAAACTATACCTGCGTGTTGTGAATAAGAAAATAATCCAATGTTGCTTGCGTAATTCTGAGAAACAACTCGTTATTACTAAAGTTTGTCGACGAAATATGGACTTTCATAAAATCCAGAAGCTTTTGTTGACGTTCTGGCAAATTGAACTGCTACGACTTACCGGAGACAAAATCCACTCTTCCCCTGCGGAGATGCAAAAAGCGATTGTGTGAATTTATTAAATTCCTTTGTGGTAGCAGAGATATTGTGATATCCATAATGATTATTAATTAAGGATTGGGGAGGTATCAACCACAAAGTGTATTGCAGTATAAATTTACTATAAACACTAAAAAGCTGCAAAGGTGTTTCGGGACTAATTTATCTCATGTACAGCCGCTGAAGACGGGATAAATTAACCCCGAAACGGGTGTCCAGCTGTTAATTCTTTACAGTAAGTTGATACTGCAGTATATTTTGTGGTTGATACCTCCTCAATCCTTAATTAATAATCGTTATGAGTTTGTTAAAGCGCAGTGCGAAAACAACAGGCGATTGCATGTCATCAGCCGATACACAGACTGCATCAAAATTAGAAAATTGTTAAAATCTTTACGGTTATCCCTTCGCCAGGGGCTAAAATAGGGAAAAAAATAATTATAGATAAAATAAAGGTGAATATAATAGTGTGGACTGTTTGTACCTGAAATGACTCATCTGTATCAGTACATTATAGAAGAGGGGCTACAGATAGTATGCTTAATGTAAATATGACAAATTTAAATTGCAGATATACTTTACATAAAAGACATATCACTCATTTAAACATTTTGTAAGAATTGAAGTAGCTACAGATTGCTAAAACGATTGTTCTTTTATTAGACGTTTGAGTGCACTTTGGATTGTTTAGTTTTTGAAGTTACTGATGGAAATATTTCAGTGTGATATACCTGTGCGTCATACAAATGATGGTGCGATAAGTGTTTCTCGTGTATTTCAAAGACCCTGTTTTATCGTTTGTGTAATTAGACTGTCATTGCTCTTGTTATTTCCAGCGGGGCCAACTGGGCGGGGCGTCTCCGCGAAAGCAGAGGGTTTCACTGATCTGCCAGGGCCGCAGCGCTTAGTTGGAGCCAGCCGCATCGCTGGCTGCAGATGGGACATGTTCAATGTTCAATGATGAAAGATGATGACAAGACTATACGAGAACATTCCACAAAACTGATCTGGCGGGACAGGGGGAGAAATAAGAAAAATGTGAACTATTGAAAGTATATTTGAACTCTATTAGTAAAGAATTAAAAAGTCCTATTTTCGCCTGGACAATGTGATTGATATTCGCACACACATCCAAGATACGGTGAAAAATGAGTATTTATTTTTTCCAGTCGTGTCAGGTTCTTAAATCATTAATGTGATAAGTGTAGTGGATGTTACATCCCGGCAGATGGCGGCGTTCCTCCCCCACTGGAATGAGAGGTTCGGCGCCGTCCCACACGGAGGCTTGGTGGTTTCCTCCCTCCACATACCTCCTCTAGGGGCGCCACTCCAGCAGGAACAAGCTGTAAGCTCCCGACTCGTCTATGGACATGTGTGGTAGTTTAGTGCATGGTAGTATATGTGTGTGTAAGTAAGGCGTGAAGATAGAACAAGGAAGAGGAAGGAGAGATCGCGCGCGGTCCGTGACCTTTTTATTATTGAAATGCTCCGACATTCGCCTGGTATTGACCGGAGAAATCATGGGAAAATGTCGATCAGATCAGTCGATTGACAATATTCTCATCCGGATAGTGGTTGAATATGACATAGCTATTATCTTGGATTTTGCCTGACGAAGATGTTGCAAAAACAACGCTCCGGACGCTGAATCCAAATGTCGCAAATGTCTACATAGATCGCAATTGCAATGAATTAATTGCACCGCACATCGAGTTTTTTAAATACCGATTTGTTTTAAACTCGTTTTACGTATGCATTTAATTAAGAATATCACAACATAACAATATATTATTTTATTTCAACATAATTCATTGATTGCAATGTATAATCACAAACTACGTTTCATTTAAGGTAATATGTCAGTCTATTCAGACAAATATGATATTTCTTGTTAGCTCCTTAGGTCATTTGCATTACCATTCATTTAATTGTTAACTAACGAAGATAAATGTTTTTCTAGACAGACGAAGCTTCTGGTAATTACTGACAACATTTGTGCTCCATTACGGAGGCCCATGAAATGACGAAATGGTGAATGAGGTATCTGGGCCAACAGTTGCAACATGTATCCAGCCGTTGCAACAGCTATAATTGGTCATCGGACAACATGAGATGATCTACGACTGCATGTTCATAACGGGATAGTGCGAGTGGATACTTCTGAGAAGGAAGAAATGAAAGTTACTTGATGGATCGACTAAATAAGCAACTGATTTCTTTAAAATAACTCAGTTAATTTGAAAACAATTGCTACCATGAGCTATGCAATAAACAAGTAGTTGAAATAGCTCGTCTCTCTGTAAAATTACTAAATAATTACAGTGATATTTATTTGCGTATGCCTCGAAAAAAATGAGTGTAAAATTCATATTACGTATTTAGAATTTGACTGTGATTAACTATGATGCATTTGGAGCAAAAATATTACATTTCATTTTAATTAGATATGACAAAAGGGCTCCAACACATTTATAATTTAAAATTTACGACTCATTTTGCCGAAAATTAAAAACTTAAAAATTCTCTAAATTACATTCGAATTAACGTGTGGAAGTGTCGATGAAACTATCGGTTGCTTAGACAAGGTATAAGTTGCATATTTGTAGGTAGAAACTCACACAGATGAACCTCATCTTCACTGAAAGCAGCGGGTCATCTGAACTATTGAAAAAAGTCCTAGTGATACTTGTTAGAAAAGCAATTTGAAATTGCAAAATTAATTTAACGAACCAGGGCGATTGGGATGCTTTTACTGTGTAGACAATGATGACATTTTCTTGTATGACGTAGCTGGGGAACGCGTTAGCTTCCTAGAAGCGTTTGCTGGCTGCAGGGTTTGCCCCCCTCCTCTGCGGTGCGGTTTGTGGAAGGAGCCAGGACGGGACATAGAGTTGGTGGCTTAGCGAAAACCTTTCCTCAACCGTTCATTGGACTTGATTGTAGTCCCATGTGCATGTGAGTTAAAACGGCCGTGAAGACAAGTAAAGCGAACGACAGTGAAGTAAAGTGTGGTGAAGTGAAGTGAGGTAAAGTGTGGTGAAATAGAGTGAGGTAAGGTGTGGTGAAGTGAAGTGAGGTAAAGTGTGGTGAAGTGAGGTAAAGTGAGGTGTAGTGAAGTGAAGTGAGGTATATTGAAGTGAGGTGAAGTGAGGTGAGGTGGAGTGAGGTGAGGTGGAGTGAGGTGAGGTGAGGTGAGGTGGAGTGAGGTGAGGTGAGGTGAAGTGAGGTGAGGTGGTTGAGATGAAGAGAGATGAAGTGAGATGAGGTGGAGGGAGGTAGATTAAGATAGAGAGCTGCAGGAGGCACTGACCGAGGGCCCGCGGGGTCCGCGCTCGCCCTTGGGGCCCACGTCGCCCTGGTCGCCCGCGTAGCCGGGCTCGCCGCGCGGGCCCTTGAACTCGATGGTGACGTTGGGCTCCAGCACCCACTTGGACGCGTAGCCCTTCTGGCCCGTCTCGCCCGGCTCGCCCTTCTCGCCCTTGTTGCCGTGCTGCGTGTCGCCTCGCTCGCCCTTCGGGCCCCACAGGCCCGTCGCGCCGGGCTCGCCCTGACAAACAAACACAAAGCTGCAGCTTAAGGGTGTTAAGTAAGCAGTTCAGGTATTTCCATTTTAAATAGAGAAGTCGATGGCAGATTTTCAGAACGCGAAATGTATTATCTCGTTGACATTTAAAAGATTTTGAAGAGTTCTGAAGTATTTTGATCATTGAAAATGGAAATGAACACCACAAAGGAAATGGTATTTCTTATTTATGTCTTTTCTCAACCCTTCGGAAATGACGTACCGTTCGTGCCATTATGAGTCGCATAGGGACGCATGGAATATCCACTATTTTCTTTGCAGTATTATTAACAATTACTGCGTTTTGCCATTTATTTTTTTGTGAAACTCAATTTTCGTGAATGAATGGAGTTAATTTTTTTTAATTTTAAATTTATACATGCATTTTAATTGTTTCAAAGGCAATACAATCCAAATGGCAACCATGTATTAACTTGCTGATGGTAACTACTGCAACTTATTCGTAAGTTATTTTTTATGAATGAAAAAACTAAACAGTAATACTAAATTTTGTTAAAGTAATATAGTCGCTACACTCTTATTGTTTACAATCCTCACAAATAATTCAGTTTTATGTAATGTATCAAGGAGGAATCTGGACGGGCGTCGGTATTGCAAGAATCGACCGTCATGGAGAACGCGTTCTTTTATAACAAATTATCTCGTTCAACTGATTTTCGTTTAAATGAAGGGTCACTGGATGAACCAAGCATTGCAATAAAAAACAATGATTGCAGCCAAGTTTTATATGTATAAATGTAAAGAAGTTTCCACCTCATTCCAGAGGTCCTCTTCAGCTTCTGAAAAGGCAATGTTACAGAATAATACTTAACGAACAATAAACTATTATCAGTGTAATTTCATCAATACGGTACACAGATTATTTTTAAAAAAAGGTCCTTCAATATATACCTATGGAACTTGTCTGGAAACATCGTCTTTTATTGTCAGATTTTCCTTTCTTGTACTTTTTTGTTAGTCAGTGAACATTAAGCTGCGGATTTTTGCTCATTTGCCGATTTTTATCCTTCAGTTGAAAACGCAGTATTTTAGGTTACTCGTTCATTTTGAAGCATTAGGTGTATGTGGCGCTGCGCTCACCGCGTCGCCGGCGTCGCCGCGCCCGCCGGCGAAGCCCCGCGGGCCCTCGAGGCCGGGCAGGCCTGGCCCGCCCGCCAGCCCCGCCTCGCCGCGCTCGCCCTTGTTGCCGCGCGTGTTGGCGCCGCCCTCGCCCGGGTCGCCCCTGGGGCCCTGGTCGCCCTGCGCGCCCACGCTGCCCCGCGGGCCCGGCCGCCCGCGCACGCCCTCCTCGCCGTCGCAGCCGTCCGTGCCGTTGCACCCGTCCAGCCCGTGCGCGCCCGGCGCCCCCGCCGGGCCCACCAGACCCTACGGCACACACAGCACATGAACAACACACTGGCCACCGGGCCCTGCAACACAACAAAACATCAGCAACGCACTGGCCACCGGGCACTGCAACCCAACAACACATCAGCGACACACTGGCCTATGGACTCACCAGCCCCTGACACACACACACATACACATGAGCTACACACTGGCCACTAGGTCCTGCAACACAACAAAATATCAGCAACACACTGGCCACCAGGCCCTGCAACACAACAAAACATCCGCAACACACTGGCCACCAGGTCCTTCAACTCAACAAAACATCAGCAACACTCTGGCCACCACGCCCTGCAACACACAACACATGAACAACACACTGGTCACCAGGTCCTTCAACTCAACGAAACATCGGCAACACACTGGCCCATGGACCGACCAGGCCCTGCAACACAACACATGAGCAACACACGGCCACCAGGTCCTTTAACTCAACAAAACATCAGCAACACACTGGCCACCAGGCACTGCAACACACAACACTTGAGCAACACACTGGCTTATGGACCCACCAGGCCCTGCAACACACTACACATTAGCAACACACTGGCCACCATGCTCTGGAAATGAATTGAACATAAAACTATACATACTACTTTGTTCTTTTATACATACTACTTCGGAATTATCACTGAATTTTTATTTTTTTTGTCATTCTTTTAACTTCCCCAAAACTTGGTTTTCTTTTCTAAACACTTTGATCTGTTAAATCCATTTTTCTAAACTAAATCAGAAACAATTACGAAACTTTCAGACTTCTTCTTTAAATACCTACTCTTATATGCTTCCTTTTAAACCAATTAAAATACTGAATTTTGCCCAGAAGATTAATAAAACTGCATATTTTCTGAAATAAGAAAGAATGATCTGTCATACGATGGAAACATTAATTGGATAAATGACATTTTAATATTTTACTTTCTTCGCATTTTAAAACATTCAATTTCTCTTCTTTGCACGTTCATCACCTAATTGCCAACATTGCAATGTTCCACGTGCTGGATATTTTTATTTGGGGCTCCAAATAAATCGACCTAGGAAGATCTGTTCTTTTGGCCTCGAGGGTCAATTTCGAGAATGTCGTTTCTGATTACAAATGCACCACATTAGTATATTTCCGGGACACTCATCGAAGAGGATTGCAATTGAGTATAATTCTCAATCGAGATGTTTCTGAGCGGAGGTCATCAACGTCTCTTGGTGACTTTGGCTGTAAACGATGTCGTAAACAAAAGGGTCAAAGATCAACGTCCTACAATTTGGTTGAGACAAAAGAGATGAGTATAATAGCCACTAAAGCCATTCCCATTCTTTGAATTGCGTTCTTTAAATCTAGTCTCCTTGCATTGACTTACAACACGTACATTTGGGGAAATGCAATAGGTATATCTTGCATTGAGTAAATTCTCTGTCATGTGACAGAATCTCTTTTCGAATGACGCCAGACACATGAATCTATCCACCTCTGAAGTTTTATTTCACTAAGAGGCTTAAGCAAGTTGGAACTTAATTCATAGACACTCTTCTCGTTCCAAGAATCCATAAAAGTCTTGTAAGAGAATTGTTTGGATTTCTCTTCATACATATTCCTACAAAGATATTCTATTAGATATTCTGATTGGCATTGAGGCATTGTGTATATCATTTCAGATTGACCTGTGTTCATTATTAATTACGCACTTTTACATTCATTTCGTATTTTTTTCTTAAATTTAGATACAGGATATTGTGTTCGTAATGCAAGAACGCTCTCACATTTCTTAAAAGATTATCATTGATTATTATTAATAAGTAGATATGGTGGATTGCCATTATAGACACAATGGCAATAAGGAGAACTAACTGCACAAAGATTTCAAGTATCTGCTGGAAATGAATTCAGAAACCGGATTGAAAGTGAAACGGAATTACTGCAGCATATGTCCTAGCTCCTAAATCTTTCACGAGAAATGGAAGATTCAGAAACCTTTTGGCAGTTGGCCGAAAATGTTACACGAGTTCAGGAATCTATCTGGGAGCGGGAGTGGAGTAAATATGACTGATTTTGGACATTGTTATATTCCCGTAGATAGAGCTTTTCTGGACATTACAAAACACATTCCTCACTATTTTCTTTTCCTGCAATTACACTAAGAACTTCTTCTTCTTCCCAACAGGGTTTAGGTCATATGAACTGTTCCGGCACCCATTTTTCTTCTCGGTTTCCAATGAACCTTCTTCCTTCTCTTTTATAGTTCATAGCTATGAATGGAAGTCTGTTCATTGGCATTCTTGATACATGATTGTACCATTTTAACATATTTTCAAGAATGTTCTCGTACAATTCTTTGACTTTTAAAATATCTATTTCAGTGTTCGTTTCTTGACGAGTAGCAAACACCCTAGTGCGTTTCGCAGAATTTTTTTTCCGTCGTTTGTATTTTATTTTTGATCTTTTTCGTGTTCACCCATATTTTGCTAGCATACATGAGGGTGGGGACTGCAACTGTCTAATAAAACTTAAGCCGTGTCTCATTTCGTGTTTGGTTTTCTCTGATACTTGTGCATAGTTCCACACATATTTCCGAATTTTACTAGCTGATTTCCACGTCACGATCTATATTAAAGGATACATCACAGCCTAAGTACCTGAAGTTGCTAACTTGTTCTAGATTGTAGTTTTCTATTGCTATTTTAGATCTTACTGTATATTTGCCTCGAAATGCTGTGACTTTTGATTTTTGAGCAGACATTTTAAGTCCATATTCTTCGAGGATTTTTTTAAAGATGAAAATGGACATTTGGAGATTATTTTCAGTCTCTTGTATCACCACTTTGCTATCAGCGTATACAATTTAATTAATGTTAAATGAACTTTTTAATTGCACACCTCTGTCGACTTTATTTTTCCATACTCTATACATGTCGTACAAATATATATTGGCGATATTGAACAGCCTTGTCTTACTCCTTTATTTGTAGGGACAATTATATTAGGTTTACAGTTTACTAATATGATCGAAGTTTCTCTGTATACACTGAGAACTTTGGCCCCATATCCTCAAATAGTGGTGAAAGGAATTCATTCATTCATTCAAGTCATTATGTATAATTGGTACATTCAAAGACCTTGGAGCAATAACATGCAATGCCACATTTCTGATGAAATAGAGATATTGGTGTATTTCGACGCTCCATAAATCTAGATCTAGTGTTTTTATTTTAAATATTCGCCGCAAGATGGCGGTGTAATTCATAAATTAGTGTTGTTTATCCCAATGTGAAGAATGCAATAACTAAACCTTTCCTCGCCTTTTTCTCAAAACTCACGTACAGTTGCATAACGTGTTATTGCCCCGAGGTCTTCATTTTTAATCTCGTCCTTTTGCGCTGCGCGTCTGTGGGCTGCAGATGAAGGCAGCCACCGGTGAAGTCACTTACCGGGATTCCGGGAGCTCCAGCCAGCCCGGCGACCCCGACCTTCCCCCTGCAAACACAAGAGCTCGTCAGCAACACCGACACTTGGGCGACAAAAAACAAAGCGAAAGCATTTGACAAGGTTTTGGGTCACTGAAAAATCTCGAGTATATAATGTTTTCAAATTTCTAAAAGATGTAAATTTATTGAATGCATTGTAAATAATTGTATATTTAGTCGCTAATAACCTTGCAGTTCATGCGACCAAAAATAAAGCTTATTAAAAAAAGCTTTTGGTTAAAAGGAGTTTTACAGATGAATTATTCCATGCAGCCGAATGTTTGTACTGGCCAGAGCTAAAGCGCACTTGGAATGGGCACTGACTACTGTCGGAATTCAAATCAAGAATTACAATATCAAATATTTCATTTTAAATTGTGAAATTTGGTTTCAATGCAACTTTAACTTTGGGTGAATATTGGAATATTTTGAAGAAATATTGTTTTCAGGACATGATGCTGACTCGTTACCTCCTGTTGCCAAGTTCGGAACAGGAGTTGCAAAGTGCTTAGGCTTTGCGGAAATGTACGAGGCAGCTTAACTCCTTAATGATTCTCGTTAGGGATAATGTAGGTCAATTCCGAATTAACCAATAAACGAGATAAGCGCATTCATGAGCCCCGGCGGGGCGGGGCGGGGCGGGGCGCGGAGTTGAATGACTCGGGGAAGACCTCTGGCCCCGCGCAGATACTGAAACGAAGCCAGGGGGCCGTGCCGTTGCCAGCTACAGCCAGCCCGACAGCCAGCCCCGATTCCAAATCGGGCCACACTCTCTGCCAATGACATCACCCGCTCTTTGTGCTGGAAAGTTATTTCACACATTAATAGCGCATGCGGCATGCAATAGTTTGTAGTAGTTTATTAAGTGTGAACGCATTCATGAAAGATGAAGTCTATCAAGTTAGTAATACTGAAGCATGTGAAAAATCAAAAGCAGACATGCGGAAACACACTTCATTAACTCGCAGTGACAGAGCATGCGTTCCTCGGATTACAAACCGCCTCGTTTCTTCCGTTGGAGTCGAGACGTGGAGTTGCACTTCAGCCTCGAAGAAGGCCATGGGAGGACGGCAAAGCAACTCGGCATCCTCCATCTACGTCACCATCCTCTTCTTTCTCATTCTCTTACATTCTTCTTTCTTTCTCATTTTCTTACGCCCTCATCCTTTTACTGCCTCGTACACTGAGAGAAAGTGATTGAAGAACCGATTGTCATTGTGCCTTAAATGACAATTAGACATAAATAACGACACTTGAAATTTAAAAGAAAAAATGGGAACTAAATCGAACCAAATTCAACACTCACAACTTAGTTCGTCGCCCCCAGTAATGAACCCTCGGCCGTCCTATTCTCTCGACTGCTCCGTTGAAGCAAAGGGCGCGCTCTCCCTCCCCCTCCTGTCCCATTCTGCCTTTCAACTCAACTCAATTCAGTGATGTCTTACTTTACATGGTGAGACCCCCGTCTGACCACGCAAATTTCGCTACGCTCCTTTCACTAACTAGTGAAGAAAGAAGGTTATTACTTGGGAGACGAAACAGGCGGTTTGAATTTACCTCAGAGGCTTCATTTACGCTTGAGGGCCTTTTTACAATAAATCTACAACATTGGACAACTGGCTTTACTTCCCATTCAAAGGAAGGCGCATGAAGGATTTTTCCGCCCCTAAAAATCCACGATTTCGATCGGGTTTGAACCCGCAACCCTGGGTGTAACAGCCCGATACGCTGTCATCGCCTTTCGCTATTTCCCACTCGCAAGCACGTCCATCGCAAGTCCCTCCTCACAGCCACACACCCTCTCACACCAACCCTTCTCTATTCCCCTTCGCCCACTCGCGGCAGACCTTTCAAGTAAGCAACCATATTGCGCGAGTTATTTCCTGGAAACCATTATCTTTCCTTCATTTTATGTAGTAACTCAATACTCAGTGTCCAATTTTCCCATCCTTCACGTACAGCAGACTCACAATAAGTGTTACCAACTTCTAGCGCCTTTAGAGGGGACTAAGATGATCACCTTTTGTCAATGAAGGCAAAAGAGAGACATTTCATACAATGACATTTGATATTTATCCTTGATTGTTTGGCAATTTCTTGTGTACTGTCTTCGCCAGATCACGTTCTGACACCGTGAAAGAGTACTTACATTTGAATACCTCCGGGAAAAAAGGTTGTAACATTCTAGAAGCATTTGCCTTAACAGCTTCCTTAAAAGTGATTGCAACCTTAACGTCTATGGAAATTGCTTATTTCTTTAAATTAAATAACTTTTAGTAATTAATGTTAACTTTAATTAGCCTACATTCTCATAGTTGGGACACTCTCAAACGTAGTTACAATCCATTTTGCACAGTGCTGTGTGCTGGTTTTAATATGTTGGCTACAACCTTCTTGCCAGGAGGTTTTCAATGCACAATCCATATTTCACTACATAAAATGCATGCCTATCAATTAGAGAAACTTCTCGTATGTGCAATTTCGTTGTATAAAATTTCCAATCGCATATTGAGAGGCAAATCTTCATTAACCTCTCTAATGCCTTAGAAGCTTGTTACATTTGTACTTGTCTAGTTTCAATTCTTTCATCCCCCTCCCCACCTTCCTCATTTCCATTCTCGGATTTTCTCGAAACCCCCTCTCTTATTAGTACTAGCAGAGCTGTAGTTTGGTGTTCTTCGCCCGATCCGAATTTCTCCACTTACTGTTGCGATGTCACAACTAATGTGGACCACCTCGTTAAAAGCAACATCGTGTTCGTGTTCACCCTACTGATTTTTACATTCGTTTGTGTAAACACTCTTACGTAAAAAATTGCTCGTTTGATTCTACGATTATCAACTCCTATTGTCAAGTACCTACAGTAGCTGAAAAAACTTATTGAATTATGAAACCGATGCGATGTAAAGGCTGGATGAGTTTAAACGTTTTGAGGGCTAGAAGAAACCTAACAAAGTCCACAGGAATAGACGTGACCTTTTTTTCTTAGCAGAGGAGTTAAAAATAGATTAACAACTCAAGCTACTGATTATATTACTGATATAATCAAGACTTCTTCCTTTCGTTCAAGTGAACTCAACATCCAGACATTTCGTTTGCACTGCTCTTTACCAGGAAATCTCTGTCTTTAGGTATCTCTAAATTGGCTTAACCGACAATGACACTGATAGTCGTGACAGAAACTGACGTGACCTGAACTGAACTGAACAGAACAGTCGTGACAGGAATTACATACTCAGAAAGGCTGACATTACAAGTTCTGAGCGAAGAAATCGAATAGGCTACTTTGGAATTCTGTGGAGAACATTTGTTGCAACTCGTAAATATCATTTGAAGCAAGTACAAATAAAAAGATCAATGAAAAATCAATCAAATGAATGTTAAAATCGATCAAATCAGCCAAAAATGCTTTAAAATTACGAAAAAAGTAAAAAATGACTTAGTCGAAATCGACGAAAAATGCAAAAAATATCATATAAAAATAGTTCGTTTCCTTTTCTCATAACATAAAATTAATGTTTGTACTGAAAAACATTTCCTAAAGAGAAAAAAATTGCATTTCTTTCAAATTCGCTCCCTATTCATAACTAGGGGGGATTAACCTAGGGTTAGGGATAGGTCGCGATGATAATGCATCACACAAGGGCTGGACGCAAGGGTAATGAAATGTAATTTTTTTCACTTAAGAACAATGCCTTTTAGCATATACATTAATTTTATATTTTGACAAAACGAAATAATATTTTATTACGCCTTTTTTTGCATCATTTTAATTGTTCTTGATTCAAATGATATTTACAAGATGAAACAAATGTTCTCCACAGAATTTCTGAAAATTCCTATTTGATTTCTTGGGTCAGAACTAAAGACAGAGATTTCTCGGTAAAGAACAGTACAAACCAAAAGTTGGCAAGATGTGTTCACTTGAACGAAAGGAAGAAGCCTAGCTTACATTAGTAATATATCCAGAAGTTTGAGTTGTTCATCTGTGTTTTTGATCAATTTTTTTACGTCAGATTTCTTTGGCTGATGCACGAAACCCCTTCTCTTCAGAACGCTATCTGCCAAACATCAGTGCATGTTGAGTTGCCTACCACACAGGGGCAAACGCCGCATGAGTCAGCTTCGGAAATATGCACAGAAATTTCCCACTACATAACCGTTGGATAGAAATAATCACCTTCGATCCCCTTACATGCCTTACATGTGAATGATGTTTGGCATCCCAAGTACAGAGACTTTGATAAAAATGATGTGATTGTTCTCGAACGCATCTCTATACATGAGTGCCTCCTTGTTTTCCTTCTAATCTATTCCATTTTAATATCTTTCTAGTATTTGCGTTAACTGCCTCTGTCAATGGGCCGATATTCGCTGACGATCTTCAACCTACAAATAATTGTAATAAAGATCTGATGTCTCCAATCTCCATATCCTACTCATTCCAAAAATTTGAATGGATTCTCTGATGGATACAATTAATGTCTCCAAACTTCTTTACTAATAAGCGATTTAAATAAGGGACAAACCTAAGAGGTAAAACAAGAACTACTTGGTTAGAACTAACGGTTTATTTGACAGTAATTTTACTTACTTTAATACCTATCTACTTTAACTAGTCCCTGTGTCCCTATTTTATCCTACTTCGTTAGAAAAGTTTCCCTAGAAATGTAAACGATTTATGACGGTCTAGCTATTTTTTCGAAAATACAAGAAAGTTCCGTACCTTTCTCACACAATCCTTTCTTTGGAGGGATATTATAAATTTGAATATTCACTTTTAACCCCAATGCCTCGCTATAACTTTCCAGAACTTTAAATCCAACTGCAAACCTTCATTAATCGTAATTTAAGAGGATCTGAGTACATTGGCGGAGACACAGAAATAGACGTATGAATAGCGAAGTTCAGGCCTCTATTTTACCTAACATAGGCAACAAAAGGCAGTTATTCTAAGTTAGGAGTGCAAATAGCCACATAAACAATTAGAAATTTACATTTAAAAGAAATTGTTGTGAAAACTTAAATGACTTAAAATAATTCAAATGATTCACATTTTTTTCTTGCAACTCTAACATGTACATGAGCACTTACGTGCAAAGAAACGATATTTTCTTTGTTGTGTAGGTTCCACATAAATCTCCAGGTACGATGTCTACGGGTTTGTTTTCCTGGCGACGTTGTCTCTTCAAAATGCTATTGTAGATCCCCTTTTGAATTTTGAATTGGCATCAGTGAAGAACGAATTGTATTTTTCGTTCTTCCCGCTTGTGTATTTGCCAGCACTAAAAGGTGTTGCCACTTAGCGGACAGCTCCCTAAACTACTCTCGCATGATGCCACAGGTGGCTGTGGCTACAAGTCCGCCTGCGAGGGAGTACTAGACTAGTCAAATAGGATCAAAGTAAAATTACGATTCAATTTATTTTAAATAATATTCCATGAAAAAATTACTAATAATAAAGAAATTAAAACTGACAAGCATAATATCTATCAAATGCAATTTTAGTTAACGCAATCAAAGGAAACATCCACTATATCGATTGTCAGTGATTCATTAAGTGTCAATACTTGGTTTGTAAACTATTCTGTGATTGGTTAAGAACCTGTATCATAATGAAATCTGTATCGTAATGAGTATGATTACGCAACTGGTAGCAGCCATCGAATGACAGCATTATACAATGGGAGTAGAAAAAAATTATTGTGCGTTACTTTCCGATCTGCCCTCGTACTCCATCATCCATCGGTCGAGCTATTCTTTCAATTGAATCGGATCGCCCACGGAAACAGTTGCAACGCGGGCAGCGCCGGCGCGCAGCATCCGAAAGAGGAAACCGAGGATCCCCCGGTCGACGACCCTCGATTTCCCAATCTTCCTGTTGACACTTGTCGGATGGTTGTCTAATCGCGCGTGCTTCTCCGCCGGCGCGGCGAGCGCGCGGGCGCGGGCGCGGGCGTGGGCGGCGGCAGTAAAACAAGCGACGGCGGCGGCGGCCGCCCCGGCCGGCGAACAATGCGGCTGATCGCGTTATCTGCGCCACTCACGGCCGCTCCGCTCGCCGCCGCCGCCGCCGCAATTGAACAAATGAGCCCCGACGTGCGCACCCGAGCGTCTTGGCAAGGAGCGAGTCTCTGCCCAGGCCCGGCGCAGAGGGTGGGTATGGCGGGTTGCTATACTTGGGTTTTTATTTCTCGGCGCGTGAGGACCTGTCTTCGTAATGGAATATCTCGCGTCATTTCGCGTCTTTCTCGGTCGTGCCGCTAGGCAACGCATGATCGTGATCGTATCGAACAATGCTGCCGATCGTGCGATATCTTGCGGCACGACCGAGAAAGACGCGAAATGCCGTGAGATATTCCAGCGTGAAGACAAGCCCTCACGCGCCAAGAAATAAAAACCCAAGTATATACCGACACGAAAAATTCCGAGTGGGTAAAATGCAAGTACCCACACGGAATTTCAGGTGAGAGAAATATTCCATAAATGTCATATTCCAGAAATGAACGAAGTTTCTCCGTATTGGGTCGACTTAATGCGATCAACTGCGTTGCAAAATCGGCTCAACAGAATTGCCATTTTACGTGTTTGTAGCGACATGACCGACAAAAACGTAATGTAAGCTTAAGTTTACATAAAAATGCACAGTTCAGCGCTGTTTTCATATTACTAAAATAAACCCTGAAGTTACATAAAATAGATGTGATAACAAGTTATAAATAAAATAAATTTGATAACAATTTAATGATAAACACGACCCTTTGAAATATTCTGTTTTGTAGTTTTCCCTTCATGAACATTTTCGTGGGAGATGAAGTGGGAGGAGGGACTCCCACTCGGATCAACTTCTCCCCAGTCGCCGGCTCTGTCCCTGCCATTCCATGGAGAAACAGGACAAAGGATAAACTGAAAGGAGCCATAGCCGCCACTGCGGTGGATAATTTGTGCATGCGTTTAAAATCTGACTCTGCAATTGCGCTCCTTTTCATCGTTAACTTTGTTTTAGGGTAAGTGTAACAGAAATAAAAGTATAAAATGGAAAACCAAAACATTGGCTCTATAGGGATAATGTTTAGATAAACGTTTTCTAAGACAGCTGCCATTTTCTTTAACAATGCATATATGGAAGTTTTCACACGAAAGGTCTTCAGCATTTACAATTAGTTACTGATTTAAAGGACAACACAGACCTTCCCTCGTAATATTTCGTTCCAAAGAGTCAAACTATGCGAACTTGTACAGTGAATTTGAATCTGGAATAAAGAATTTGTTCGTGCACTTAAAATATGCCGGACAACTTTTAACCATATTATATCACGTATATTTTTACACAATTAATCAAAAACAATACGCTCCCCAAAATAACATCGTATCGACAAAAATATCGACCATGCACAAACATCCAACACAAAACATCGACGTTTAAATGACATCGGTATAAAAATCGATGACAAATACATCGATGATTTTATCTTTTTTTTAAATTTATTTTCTTCCCGTTCGACTTACGGGGATTTTGACGTTACATACAATGAATTTACGGTGCCATTCTAAGGCAAATGGACTTGGTGCAACCCTTCACTATTTTTAAAATTTCATATTTGAATAACTTGACTAACGGAAGATTTGCTTTATAGTCTAGAAGTGGAGAGAGGGTGTTTGTGAGAAAAGGGGGCAAATGATTTATGAATCAGGGAGGGAGAAAGAGATCTTTGAGGAATCTGGATCCAATGAGGGAAGGATAATGTGCGTTTTGACCGAGATTGAATATTGGAGTGTTAGGACATGCGGGGAGGAGAGAATAATATTTTTGAGGGGTTTGCGAAATGAATTCCGAGAGGAGAGGTATTTGAAGCTCTCGATGGATTTGTGAATTAGAAATGAACCAGGGTGCTTTCAAGGTTAGCCTTAAATATTTGTTTTGGATTGTCTTGATTTTATCTTAACATCGATGTTTTTAACATCAAGATCGATGAAGCATCGCTAGTGGACGAAGCAGCGAAACAGATGAAAACGTGTTCGATGAAAGACGTATTCGTGATTGACGTGAGTAGGCTCCTAGAGTAATTTCTAATCAGAAGACCCATGTAATGATGGAAATGGACACTTAGTTCCTTCTCCTGAAAACATATGTTTTACCTACATCCTTGACAATGTGCCTTGATGTAAAATCTAATGGTTGTCTCCGATGAGGTCTTGATGTTTCCAGAATATCGGTGCTATTGCTTCCTTGTGCTCTTGCACCGAAGCAAGGAATGACACAATGCATGGATGTGTGATGTTGTAATGTGTTGTTTCGTCTGAAAGAGCAGAAACCAGCACGTGATGGAAAAGTTGCTCGCAAGTTCTCACCCGAGGGACAAACGGTTTTTCAACAGTTCAAATAAAAATGACAAACCGAATAAAAAGTGCATGTAAAAAGCAGACCTTCCGTAGGGGAGAAAACCAATTGATATGTAACTGATTTGAAATTGATCTAATTCTTACCTCACTTTTAATCTCATATCCTGACACGAAAAAATATTTTTTAAATTAATACTTTCTCCTATTCGTATTTGATGACAATAATCTTGTTCCAGTTCGAGTTTCAGTCAATGGCTTCATGTTCAGAGACTCAATAAATGTTTTCAATTGTTTTCTGCGTATTTTTTTGGAAATTAAATTATATTAGTAATTATTGCGTGACCTAAGAATACAAAAAGAAAACAGGAAACGATCTTCTTATTTTTTCTTGCACCCCTCTTCGCAGAGAATGCTTTATTCCTTTTTTTTTACTTTTGAAGAAACATAAATCCATTTCTCATTTCTCAGAACTCTAATGACATCATCGGAAGGAGATTACTGTCTTTGAGAGATACAAGTTAAATTGTGAGAAGAAGGAAAACAGTTCGGAAATTCAGAATAAGAAAAGAACTAAAAAGATATGTCGCAAGATGGCATTCCTTGGAGCAGAAAAAGACCCATTGATCCAATCGTCAGCTAGACGTAAATAATGTTTCAACGAAACAAATAAACAAAACACTGTCTTAAATCAGAAATGACGATACAAAGTTTTCTTTCAGTCTACATAATCGCCATAAGAAGTCACGAGTACGTATAAGAAACACCAATAAAGCGTGTTACATGAGGTTTTGTGTGTAGCAGATGTCTGGAATTTATCTATATTTGTGTCATCAGCGCGAGTCACGGGGTGAAGGGGCGGGGGTAAAGGGGTGGTGAGTGAAGGGGAGGTGGGGTGAAGGGGAGGGGTGGGGGTGAAGGGGGAGGGGTGGGGGTGAAGGGGGAGGATGTGCGGGGCGGCGACGCGAGAGCGCGTGGGCGGCAGAGGCCGGAACCGGCTATCTGCGAGCTTCCGGCGATAGCTGCGCTCGGCGGCGGTGGCGACGCGGGCGGCAGGGGTGGGAGGGGGCGGGGTGGGGCGGGGCGGGGCGGGGCGGGGCGACGGAGACGCTCGTGGCTGTCGCCGCCATCCGCCGTCGCTGCGGAACGTGACACAAAAGGCACAAGACGAGCGGAGGAGCGCGCTCTGGGAATGCAGCGGCGGCGGCGCCACCGCCTGCCCCGCCCCGCCCCGCTCGCCCTCGGCTCTCGTGCGCCACCCGCCCAGTGTTGCCACCCCGCGCCGCAATTAGCGCTTCGCGGGATGCTTTGCTTCTTGGGAGGATGCGCGACAAGGCTCATTTGAATTCTGAAAGATGATATGAACGGACTGCGGGATGGATAAGACTGTACAACTATTCTTCTTCCTTTATTATAAACGAATAGTCAAAGAATTTCATTGCAGTAGCGTAGCGTAATCATTTTCTCTGAGTACGCTCCGACATACGCCTTCGGATTGTCCACGAAACAGGATGACACGGGATAATTGGCATATATCAAAATGATATTGAGTACGAGGTAAAGAATTGTATATTAACGGCACCGTCATTACATCGCACTGTTTCTTCTCACTCCATTAAGCGTCTTCATCAAGACGTTAGTCATACCCGTGAGCTGAGTTCATGTAAGTGCATATATATGAGGTGCGAGTCCGCCAAAGGTCACGTATTTACTCGAGGATAGCCGAAAGGCCAGCCTTGGTGAAATTGAGCTGACTGTAGTAACAGCACACTGCGTCTCAAGCACATGTACTGCGTATGTGTTGACGGCTTCGATCGCTAGAGCCTTCTTTCTGTGATGAGTGAGTTTACATACAAGCGGGATGTTCAAGCCACCCCGAACCACAATTACCGCTGCGTGGGATACTTTTCTTCTTGGTAGGATGCACGATAATGATCATCGGACAATCCCTTTTTGTACGATAATTTCCACAACGAATTGTTATTTTAATATAAATCTCAAAGAATTGCTGCTTGAGGCTAAATTAGAACTGTAGGTTTCCTTTAAAATCATCTCAATTTCTATAGCTGTGTAGCGAAGAAAAGCTTAAAGATGCAAAGTTTGCTAGTTCCTCCGCTGGATGGCGAGATCCGGCGCCGACCTACCGTCTGCTAGTTGGGTTTTGTCCAACAACATATCTCCCACCAGCTTGGCACAACCCCAGCCGGCACAAGCTCTAGGCTCCCGACCGCTCTCCCGGTGTGTGTGGTAGTGTAGTGCATGTTAGTGTCTGTAAGTAAGGAGTAGGATAGGACAAGAAATGGGAAGGAAAAATCGTGCGCGGTCCGTGGCCCTTATGTTACGGTACTGCTCCGGCATTTGCCTGGTGTTGATCGGAGAAACGACGGAAAACTACCGAACAGAACTGCTGTCCGCTGGAATCCTCCTCCAGACAGCGACAGAACTCGACCCTCGCTATCAAATGAGTGTCGAAAATCCTGCCATCGTCGGGACTTAAACCTAAGTCCTTTCAATATGCTCCTATTTTTCTTGTGGTAGTATTTTTGACACCCAAAAAACAAAGGTTAGTTTTGAAACTCAAAATAATATTTTTTATGCAAGTCGACGAATTTCACAGAATTTTTTTTTAATTGTACACAGCCACAAAAGGCATTATTATAGAAAATGAGTTAAATCTTTAAGTTTGATAAAGCATGTTTTATTCGTTTTTACCTTTAATAAACATGACTGGCTATTTGATATCATATATTTCTATACACATATTATAAACTCCACATTTATAATGCGCGCCACCAATTTGCACCAACGTGCACCACGAAACATCATCCTTCAAATCACAACTCGGAACTACAGATTTCTCCGGATCACGTTTATGACGAAGGATGTCTCAGATGAATGATATTTTAAATGAAGGGCAGAAGGTTTCACAAAAATCAAAAGTTCTTCGCAAAATTCTTATTTCTGAAGAAGGAAATAGAGGGAGAGGCAACCGCTTTAACTTTAGAGTACATCTACGTTCTTGTCTGTAAGGCAGTTTACAAGCAAATATCTAAGGTTATCTGATATTTTCCTCTCTTCGCAGCTAATTATTAACTAAATTACGTTTTCCCATTTCATCGGTATCATTTGTCTTCAATGAAGTCACAATTCAGAGCCTAGTCGGGGTATAGAATATCTGCGTACACTGGAACACCCTTACCGAGAGATACTGCACACACAGGATCTCCCGATCTCTGCAGCAGCGTTTCGGCGGAGAGAAGATCCGAGCAGCGCAGAAAGTTTCGCTGCTTCGTCTGGGAATGCGCGGCGAAGGCTCGTCTCCCCAGCGAAATCCATTAACTGGACCCTCGCTCTTCACGTCTTTTTCCTTTTTTATTATTTTCTGATACACTCTTTGCTCTCTCTCTCTTTCTCTTTCACATACTCACTTCCCCTTCAGAGCTGGTTCTCTCCGACCTCTCGCCTCTTCCCTACTCCATTCTCGTTTTCTGTCCCGTCCATAATGGGGCGATCTGAAGCCTTTTAAATGGTTTTGCATTAAGTGTGCAAACAGCCGAAGGAATCCGCTGCCGCTGTGATGTAAGGCCCCCGCTGGAGGCGGCTGACTCAGACCTTCTGGCGGTATGCGGCCGCAAACATCGTCGCATGTGTTCCTCCCAGCTGAACCTCAGTGGCTGCGCATGCGAACCGCCCTTACAAGGCGAGCAGCTTCCGCAAGCGAAGCGGCTGCTGGGAGCGGCACTTTGGCCGCTCAACTCTCAACTAATCCAGTCCATTCTAATACAAGATGTGCCAATAAAATAGTTCACGCAAGCACAGAACTTTGAGAGTTCAAGAGTGTTTTTATTTCTTACCTCTAATAAATGATATTGAGTTCCTTCATGAGTGGTCCTGAAAATAGTTCAGAAATTTCCTTCTAACTGTTACACGTATATAAGAGAAAATGGCGGGATTATACCACAAGAAACCATCGACACAAATGCCCATCAGAGTACTACTTGAGGGTAAGTTAGTAGATGAAGAAAGAACTCGTATCCCAAGTCCTGCATCGAACGGATTTAAGACAAAGAAGCGAAGTTCGCGGATTATGATTTAACGGGAAATCAAATCCGCAAGTAACCCGCCAACACACGTTCACATAACGCACAAGTCGACTGATTGATTGGTCATTCCAGGCGCATCAAGGGCTGAGGTAACTATTCCCGTAAGTACAGTTCATCATTTTCTCGTGAGCTGTCTGTGATCTTCACCCGCTGGATGGTGAGATCCGGCAGCGACGTACCGTCGATTAGTTATTTTTGTTTCGAACCAGGTACCTAAAATCAGCCCCAGATGGAACAAGCTCTAAACTTCGGGCCAGTCTCCCGACATGTGTGGTGGTGTAGGGCATGTTGCTGTAAGTGAGGGATAGAGAAGGACAAGGGAAAAAGGAAAGATCGCGCAAGTTCCGTGACCCGTTTGTTAGGGTATTGATCCGGCATTCGCCTGGTGTTGATCGGAGGAAAACTAGCGATCGGAGCAGCCGGCCAACTACAATTCTCTTCCATCTATACTGCGATTTTTCTAACTTTGCCTCTCAAGGCCCGTCTTCGGTATTTCGCGTTTTTTCTCGGTCGTGCCGCTGGATATCGCATGATCGCAGTATCAAGCAGTGTTTGCGATTATACGACCTCTAGCGGCACGCCCGAGAAAGACGCGAAATGCCGAGTGATATTCCATCGTGGACGTAGGGGCTTCAGGGGCTGAGTTATAATAATCTCACTACAAACTCCCGACCAGTCTCCCGGCACATGATGGTAGTGAGGTGCATGTAGGTATGGGGTGAGGATAGGACAAGGAAGTGGACTATAAGTGGCCCGCGCGGTCCGTGGCCCGTTCCTTATATTTGGGATTTTACTTGTTGGCGCGTGGGAGTCTTGTCTTCAGGATGGAACATCTCACGTATTTCGCATCGTTTTCGGTCGTGCCGCTAGGAGTCGCATGATCGCGACCGTGTCGAGCAGTGCTGGCGATCATACGACTCCTAGCGGCACGACCGAAAACGACGCGAAATACCGTGAGATATTCCGACCTGCAGACAAGAGCCCACGCGTCAAAAAATAAAAACGCAAATACAGGATACCGCCCGGGTATTCGCCTGGTGTTGAAGCAGGGAAAACTACCGTTTCAGGCAGCCCGCCGTTGGAATTGCCGTCCGTGCGTAGCTGTGTGAGGGGAGAAGCGCAGGGCCGCCGCTGCTGCCGTCGCCCTCCCACGAAGCCACGCGCGCTGAGTCGCCGCAAGTGGAGCGCTGCGGCGCGGCGCGCTTATCTGCTGTTTCGCCGCCACCGCCGCCGCCGCCGCTCCCAGCCAGCGCAGCCCCGCCCGGCCGCCCCCGCCGCCCACCCGAGACGCTGCTGCCTCGCGCTTCCTGGTCTTCCCCCTCCCCTCCCCTTATCGCGGCGCTAAACGGCCAGCGGCGCTTTCCGTCTGCCCCCGCGCTGCAACTTCTCCTCCGCCACATGCTATAATTTCTCTACTCGCATTGTATAACGCCGTAATTGGATGGCTGCAACCACTTGCATAATGGTACTCATTTCGATACAGATTTCGTTACGTTACAGGTTCTTCACCAATCACCGAGGAGTTTACAAACAAAGTATTGACACTTAAATCATCATTGAGAATCGTTCTATATCGTTGTAGTAAATGTTTCGTTCTACTGTGTACTTTAAAATTATATTTGATGTTATATTATGATTTGTCAGTTTTCATTTCTTTTATTATTAGTTATTTTTCATGAAGTATAATTTAAAATCAATTGCATCGTAACTTTACTTTGATCCTATTTGACTAGCGCGGTACTCCCTCCCAGGCGGACTGGTGGCCACAGCCAGCTGCGGCAGCATGCGAGGGTGGGTTTAGGGAGCGGACTGCGAGGTGGCGATTTGCTGAATCCTGCAATGCCAACGGCCGCGAAACGATTCAATGTAAAAGTTTAACTAATAAAAGTGGTAGAAAAAGTACCGTATGAAACTCGGTGTAATGGGTATTAACACATTGATATGAGCAAATCCACTTTTCCAGTTGAGAAGACCAGAATACGGCGTGGGGATGTCTACGTGCTAACCACGCGTGCCCCCTTCACCCATGGCCGCGAGGCAGGGACATCGCCGGTACGCCTCAGCCCAAGCCTGTCGCACCAAGTACATACACACTACGCTAAAAGTAGAACTGCTTGTACGCTTGTGCACTCTCTTGCCTCGTATGTTGCTAAACTAGGCAATTTTTTATTGCTGTCTCTACTTAATATTATCAGCACTTTTAATGTCAGCAAAAATAATGTTCCGAACCAAGTCTTGTGATCAAAATAGGATTGGAAATATTTGATATGTCAGGTTTTCGTATTTTGCCTACCCAATGCTAACGATAAATGAGCCGGCTGAAAGTAGACGTACAAATCATTGAATATAATTTTTATCGTAGAATTAATTACTTCAAGTGAACTATTGTAACCCTTAAAATATAAATTAAACTACCATTCACAAGTGGACGAACATAAAAGTAATATTGTATTACGAATTATATGTTTATCTATGCATAAATAAAATTGGAGATTCCGTGATTTCAAAACTTCTGTTCACTTATAATTAATACGATTATTTACATAATATAAAACGCATTCTATTTTTTATTGTTTTTGTATCGCGGCCTGGCTGTTTCCGCTGATGTCGGAACGGGGAAACGGATTTCAATGGGACTTTCATTGAAAAAAAAGAGAGTTTTTGTATCAGGAATAGTTTAGGCTACATATTTCAGTTAAATATTTAATTAGATTTCTACTACAACACTTCATGAGCTAAAACTTCGACAAGCAAACAGATGGATACGTATAGAAGAACCTCTGAGAGAAAGAAAAGAAAATCCAACGGATTACATAAAAATAATAGCACATTATGAAACGATGATGTAATGATGGGTATTAGTACAAATGTAATTACGATACGAGCGAGTATTGTAAATTTTACACGAGTGTATTAATACGCATTACATTCAATTTTATACGGTACTTTTTCTACTTTTATAAGAAACTTTTACACTGAATCGTTTCTTGGCAGTTGAAATGAAGGCTTCAGCCAAGGCCACCTAGCGCAGAGGTCCCTAACGCCATCCTCGCATGCTGGTGCAGGTGGCTTTAGCTACGAATCCCCTTGCGAGAGAGTACTGCACTAGTCAAATAGGATCAAAATAAAATCACGATCCAATTTGTTTTAAATAATATTACAGGAAAAATAACTACTAATAAAAGAAATTAAAACAGAGAAGCATAATATATTATTAAATGCAATTTTAATGTACACAATGGAACGAAACATTTACTCTAAGGATTCTCAATGATGAATTAAGTTACTTGGTTTGTAAGCTTCGCTGTCATTGGTGCAGAACCTGTATCGTAATTATGCAAAGGGTTGCAGCCATCCCATTGTACAATGGGAGTAACAGAAATGTGTTACGTGAGTGGCTGTGGCTGCGGGCAATTGCGGATGGCGTGAGTGACGGCGCGCGAGGGCTTCCGCCGCGAGGGCAGCGCGGCCACGCGACTGAATTGCGGTTGACCCTCGTTAGCGCAGCGGCGGCGCCGACGAGCTCGCATTCCTCCGTCGCCCACGCGCCCGCCCCGCCCTCACGCCAATGCACTCCTTCGGACCTCGGGAGGCGCTACGTTTCAGTCCCCACGGCGCGGCAGCAGTTTCTACACTATATAGGGTCTCAGCTAGGTCGAATTCAGTCGCTGTCTGGAGGAGAATTCTAGCGGCCAACCGCTTTCATCGGTACTTTCCCGTGGTTTCTCCCATCAACACCAGGCGAATGCACGAGAAGTACCTTAACAAAAGGGCCACGGATCATGCGCTATCTTTTCTTACTCTTCCTTGTCTTTTCCACACCCCGTACTAACAAATGCTCTAACATGCACTACACTACAATAAATTCCCGGAGACCGGTCGTGAGCTTAGATCTTGTCCCGGCTGGGGCGGTGCCTCCTGGTGACGGGTACCTGGTTCGAGAAAATTCCACTAGCCGCCGGTAGATCGTCCCGGATGCCGCCGTCCAGCGGGGGACGATCATTTCCATCTCCCGACGAAAAAATGCACTGCACTTACGGAACTAATATCCTCCGTAGTTGACGCGGCCACAACCACTAACAATCAATCGGCAATAAAACGTTTATTGCTTAATCCTGATAACGAAGAAATGGGTTAATCTTATTCGTATGTAGTACATCACTTCCTCTAACACGTTGAATCAGAATCCATGTTTTGTGGGATTTTGATGCGTAACAATTGATTGACGACAAAAGTCTGCCTGTCGTCAATGCCACCGTGTAAATCGTTCATCTGATTCTTTCCTATTAAAATTTCTCAATCGATTTAAAGGAAATCGAGGCCCTCTATATTTGAAATGGATATTTTTATTTTGGGAGTTGTCTATATGAAGCTTCAACATTTTCCTCATTTTCTCAAAAATTCCTCTTATTAAACTTTGTCTTCGAACAGAGAAGAGCACGCTTAAAAGAATGGTGCATGTTCTCATTTTCGTTGAAATCTCCGGTTCCTACAAGTACAATATTGAAAGCTTTTTAGAAATTGATGAAATCTATAGTTTAAAAACAGATCTTCAACTAAGTTCACGCCCTTCTTTTTTTGAAATGTGTGTTATTTTCACGTTTATTGTGGGAAATAAAGGTGGTGTTTTTAAAACAAACATCTCTATCATTAATTTTGTATTCGCACTTTTGCAATGTTAACGTTTTGCAGTTTTCTTAAATACAATGAGCTTCCCAGAAATGCAACCAGAATATTTTTTTACCGTCCCTTGATACACAAGAGAAGAAATTTTAAAGAAGAAAATTGAAGCCGTTTTTGAGAAAAAAAGATGCGTAATTTGAACTAAAATTACGCAAAAACTACTCATATTATCTCAAAATTGTGCATGTCGTCCTTTGAAGATCTGTCTTTAAGCAGAAGATTATGCTAAGAAAAATATCTCTAGCTTCAATTTTGTAGAAAAACGCCGGAAAATGTGCGCTTTTGCAATTTTCGACAAATGAGGTGAGGAAGAGAAGACTGTGTTTGTCAGAGCGCGCTTTGGTCAGGGTACTACTGTGGCATAGTTCTGTTGATGGGAGCCACAGCCCAGAGAGGAGCCATCTGGAAGCGTCTCCAGGAAGCGGCCTCAAAACGCGCCCCGCGTGGAGCGCGGTTCGCCACAGGTGCCGCATCGACGCAGAAATGTTTGGCTTTTGGCGAGCGGCGAGGGAGGGAGAGGGTGGGGCGGGAAAGAGAGCGAGTGACTGGGGAGAGGGCGGGTGACGAAGGAGAGGGCGGAGACGAGGGCGAGGGCGTGGGCGAGGTGGAGGGCGAGGGCGTGGTCGGTGGTGGGGGGTGGGTGAGGTGAGGGAGACGGCGTGGGCGAGGGCGAGGGCGTGGGCGAGGGCGAGGGCGTGGGCGAGGGCGAGGGCGAGGGTGTGGGCGAGGGCGTGGGCGAGGGCGAGGGCGTGGGCGAGGGTGTGGTGGGGGGCGTGGTGGGTGGCGGGGCGCGGGTGAGGTGAGGTGAGGTGAGGGGCGTGGGCGGGGCCCTAATGAGCGCGAAGCGGCCGATCGAGCAGCGCGGACCACCCGGGGTGCGGCGAGCGGCGAGCGGCGAGCGGAGCAGCGAGCGAGGCAAGCGCACTGCGACGGCCTTCTCTCCGCGGGCGGCGCAGCGGAAGTGCCCGCGGCACACACTTCGGCGGTTACTGGCGGCTGCACGCACAAATACCAGAGCCCGCTAGTATGCGTAGTAATTCCTCTGTATGCCACTATAGTAGTATGCTTATGACATACTAGCTGGATATGTCAAAACAAACAAAAAGCTTACAAAATTGGCTGATAATATCAGCTCCTCATCGCGGATCGCGATGGTATTTCAACTGTCAAGTTATGGAGCCCGCTTCTTGTGTATGTTTGTGTTGTACACGTTTTCGTGTTGCAGCAATCCCTGCAGTTGTCAAGCCATGTGGGCATTCGCTGGCACACCACTGAGAAGAAGAAGAAGAAGAAGAAGAAGAAGAAGAAGGAGGAGGAGAAGAAGAAGGAGGAGGAGAAGAAAAAGAAAAGAAGGAGGAGGAGGAGAAGAAGGAGAAGAAAGTGTAAAAAAAGAAGGGAGAAGAAGAATCATTAATTCCGCACATTCTTATTTATCGCTTAAGAAGTCCCGTTTTGTGACCCCGACCACTACTTAGTCGCATCGCGTGGTCTCGGTTCAATGTTTGGCGAGAGCGCACAGTGATTAATGAATATATTTTTGTTTTCAGTGCTAACGAAATTCAGTCCTGTACACATCACGGCAACGGTGTAACCGCGTCACCCGGCAGAAAATTTCGTTTCACCTTACACAAGATCCTAATATTCGGAAATAGAGCACATAATTGGACTTGAAATACAAATGAATGGAAGTGCCATTTCTGTTGCTCCAACATTATGATGAATGAATTAAAGCCCTATAAAATAAATAAGAGACAAAGTCCAGACGCATTTCTTGATTGTGTTACGAGATGATTATATACGGCAGAAATTGTGCCAGTAGGTTTACCGTATATATAAACTCATTTTTTCTCGAAAGTATGAAAATGGCACTTACATCTTTTTTAAAACTTCATTAACGTAAAATTATCCTTTAATTTTGTTGATAATTTATTTGAGTTCGGTTTTTAAGCACTGATAACTTAGGTGGCTATCAACGAATTCAAGAGCAGCAAGGCATTCCGGAGTTCGCGTTTCAAGCGTTCACTTTCTTTTATTGTACTCCCCCAGGCTCGCTGGAGGAGCTCGCACTGAATAGCAAAGCGCAGTTATAAACCCTTCGAATCCGGACTAGAAATTCTGGACTCTTACCACAAAAAACTTCACCGCAATTAATAAGAACTTAAAGATTTGTTTCACAATGAAGGGCAAATTGCTTTTACAAACGCGTTGGTCGAAGACCGTTGGATTAGTTATTTATGTTTATTTAATGATTTAACGACAAAATACAGTTAAAAACTGTGTGACGTATTATGGGATAAAGTGCAATTTGGGTAAGGTTTCCTTATCTCGGAATCTCTACCCAAATTCATTCATATTAGGTAAATTATGAATAGACTACAAATAGAAACGAGCGATTTTGGCAACTTGTCATGAAAATATACGGTCCGGTGAAATAAAAACTATTTGCAAAGGAAATCATGTACGGATTTTGGCTATTATCCCTAATCTACGTGAAGGAATCGAGTTACTGCAGCGAGAACACAGGGAAAGGTCAACATTTGCTCAAAAGATCAGGTAAACTGGACGAAAACCTTAACGAGATGAGGGTTATTGACCCAGAAGCTGAGGTACAATACTTCTTTTAGGCATATTAATCTTACACACCTCACATCTTATACCCTCCAATTTTCTAAATGGTAACTAAAACATTAAATATCATTGTTAAAGCCTATCTTTTAAAGTCTTTTAATGCTCGATAGTTGAACACGCGTAGCAAAGCCCATCTGCGTCCTAAACGAGTTAAGGGCAATAAGACCCCCTTCCGCTTGCGGGCAGTTGCCCGTTGGTTGGCTTTGACTTCGATTAACTCTAGTTTTCCGGCATGACTAAAAGAGAATTATTTCTTTGACTAGCTCATATGGTAATTATACATAATAACTAGCGATTATAAATAAAACTTATACAGTAAACTAAATATTCCGAGAAGTAAGCCAATCTGGACTTACGGATGACCGCATTCTAAATGCTCTGTATGATAATGTTCATATGTAAGTCGTGTCGAACAAGAAGCAATAAATTAAGAGAAGCGATTACACGTAATTTCTGATTAGATTAATCACTCTGGCCGTAACATATACTGTATTGTTATAGCCGGGTGACGTTTCATTATCTTGTTTTTACCTTTAATCGAGACGATATATTATCCGATTTAATAATTGCGTTAGAACCTGACTGTCCTGAAAAAGCTGGCCTCTTTCACAATTGTACACCCTGGCAAGTCTTCTTGTCATTTACGGTGATCAAACGAAGCGCGTTGATTGCAATCGCGGCAGCACCGGTTCCCCGCCCGCTGCTCACGACACGACCAGACCTCTTCGCACCGCCACTCCAGCGGTTCACAGCTCTCTTCTGACTGACGGGCAACTCACTAGTTGTAATTTATTTTATTGGCTTTAACCTCAGTTATACGCCAGGGTACAATCATCGAAATAATGAACCATAGTCAAATCAATGAAAATACTGTTACTCAAAAAATAAAATCATAATTACAAAAAAAAACTTACAACCAACAATTTTTTAACATATTTACATTACACTAATATTAATAAAGTTCACAGGCAACAAGTCTTCGTTAAACAAGTCTTAAATTTAATTCAACAAACTTCTGTATTACGTTGTAATTTAATTATCAAATTGACAATACTTTCAAGAAAAGCCTTCTTTAATTGTCTCCTTAAAAAACAAAATAAGGGATCAAAACCATCTTGGTCGGTATATCGGAAGAAAATGACATACTTCTTGTAACGTACATGAAATATACGTTCTACTGGTTTTATAATTGCTTTACGTTCTGCAGTAAAAATACAAATAGGAGGAGTCCAAAATATTGTAGGAAAATCTAAAATTATACTTAGAACTTTAAGTTGCAAAAGTGACTTGTCTTCCTTCATTTTTTTAAAATTTATATTGGATACATTCCTGAAAATAAGATCAATTTGATCACTGTCAAGAAGTTTTTTCTATTCGGCGACCATAACTCATTATTTCTTCCGCTTTCCAAATATACATTAGTTATGTAAGAACTCACTAGTGTTTCGCATTTTTCCGGACATTCTGATGGAATTCTAAAAAAACTCTTCGGGCCAGTGCCGAAGCTAGAAAATTTTGGGCCCGGGGCAATGCTGAAACATAGACCCCCCCCGCCTCCCTAAAAATCTAAAAATGTTAAAGTTGTATCAAGAAATTATGAGTTATTTTATTTCAACAAATGACAAAAATTACCATATTTAAGCTAGAAAAAGGTTTTAGAAATATATTTTAAATAATACTTGTAAGTTTGAGTAAAAGTATTTAGGGATCAAATGATACAATTTCCACGGTCTCTTAAAATGCTAAAAAAGTTTGTGTTCAGTTAGTGTTTAATAAAAGCACTTGTTAAACACATGAAATAATTTCAGTGTTCATTTCAGTGGAACCTATTTTAATATTAGCGTAATTTGATTCATTTCATAGAGTCCTACCTTAAGAGTAATGACTATAAAGAAATATTTAAGGCAAAACATTAATTGAAAATTTCATGAAATATCAGGCTATTGGACCCAAAATTATAAACCTACGATAACGATTTTCTCTACTTCTAATTTTTTCTCTCAATGTTTTACTAATTTTTTCGTCAGTCCCATCATCGGGTCCCATGCCTTGCGGGGCCCCGGTCTGCCCATGCCTAGCGCCGGCGCTGCTCGGGGCTATTACGCATCTGCACTCCTAAAAGGCACCCGCAAGGACAATTAGTTGCTCACTTGATTCCTCTCGGCAAGACAAATTACCCGATACTATTTCTAGGAGGATCCTTCTCAACTCTTGCAAAATTCTTCCAGAATATTCTAGATTATTCTACAACAACAACAACAACAACAAAATTTTGGAGCTTTCTTAAGACATCTGTGATGGTGAAACCCTGAGAATGACCGAATTGCCTTTCTGGCTTAATAAGAAGAGTCTCGATTTGATTCGTGAGTTCGGCAATAACTGGGATCAGCTTCTTCGCTCGGGCGCCTGGGAGCGGCACCATCAGCTTTTGCTTTTCCGCGAGCAAATAAGGCGGACGCCAACAGGCGGCGCCCTCTGACATTTCCTCCGCCCTCGTATTTGCTCTCCTCTCCTCTCCTCTGCTCTGCCGCTAATAAAGTGCGCCGTCACTCGGATAAGAGCAGCAACTTCTTTCCTCGATTTTTGGCGCCGGCCGCGATACCTCGGCGGCGCAACACCTTTGCATTGAGGTCCTCGGTTCCAATCCTAATGTAGGCAGATTTCCCATACAACCTACAGAGTGTGACATTTCACACGGACATGTTGTAAACTCGAATATTCGGAACATTTATTAGAAAAATTTACAACATTGTTCATAGTGACAAATGACGGTGCGGAAGCGTAAGAACATTTCATGTATTTATTACATCTAAAATGATAGATTGGTGAACTCAGAATTGATCGATAGAAATAGACAAGAATAATGTAGGGTAACAAGAAACATGTTAACATACTTTCGAAAACAAACTCGAGATAAAATTATAAAAATGTTATTCTTTGTTTCGTAAGACAAGTGAACGGGAACGCACCTTATGTAAAGATGGAAATGGTAATAAGAATGACATTTCTGTGGCAAGCTTAATGTGGAGGCGATCATAAATATATAAATTGAGAGAGCCAGGTACCTCTGCAACAGCTGTATCGGAGGAGCAGAATTTTAGCGGCCGGTTAGAAGAGGGAGTTTTTAATGGTTTCTTCTATCAGTTTCAGGCAAACGCCGGAGCAGTACCCTACAAATAACTCACCGACAGCGCGCAATCTTTCATTTCTTCCCTTTGCTAGCGTCTCTTCAATACTTTTTGTACACTTGCCTGTAAAGTTCCATATGACGAACTTTTTATCATCGTAAAATCTAACTTTAATGGTCTAGGCCTCTAAAGAATTTTAAGTAGCATGATTGTTTACTTCGTACGAAGTAAAAACAAATTAAATGTTTTTCGACATTATTTAGTCATTTCTATCTTTGAGTGGAACGCTGATTTATTTCAATGAACTCGTTGAAATAAAGTTAAATTTTCGTTTCTTTGTGGTATTAAATACCGTTGGGTTTTCTCTGATATATTCGTACACGCGCTTCAATGTTACATCAAGAACCAGGAAGCATTTAAGGAGCATTTCAGGTTGGTGAATGCTGAATTAAACAGCACTCGGTGTGAAGGTGGAGAGTTGACGTGGGCGAATTCGAAGGGCACTTCTTAAAGTGTAATAGTGTAAAGAGATAGTGGAGGATGTGTGTCCAGCAATTTCTTTGTTTTCATTGCTAAAATCTCTAAGGCTTCTTCTAAACGAGTATTAGATATTCTCACTGGCTATAGAATGACTTCAGTTCTTAATGAAGTGATTCAAACGCAGAATCTAAAGGAGAGTCTTCATTTTACGTCTACTTTTTACTGGCAGAGTTCTAGAGTAACAAAAAATTACGATACATTTGAGCCATCAAAATAATCCATACGCAATTGTATCACTTTTTGTGAGGTAATGTTCTGGAACTCTTGGCCAGTATAAAAAACCAACCATGCTATAGTGTGTGAATTTCCATTGAAAGAAAATGAGTTTTTCTACCCCACCCATCATTACATCATCGTTCCACAATACATTATCATTCCATTACCGCGACGTGTCCTCAAAGATCACAATTGGCCAGGGCTTTTCAAACTGTGCGTCGCGGCCATATGGTAGGGGCGTCGCTGTGATTTATTACAAATGATCTTTAGATTTGATTTACTTTGATCCTTGTCTCATTTATGACGACAAAATAGTTTTGTACTATCATACTATATGTTATTTATAATACATATGATTTATTTTTCTAATTACTTGTGGGTTAATTGAACCTACGAAGTTTAAAAATAAGCTTCTGTGGCTCCTTTAGCATCGAAGTAACATCCCTAGCGCATGTCGGGCCGCGAATATTTCGTCTTTCTCTCCACGCAGATGAGTTCCCGTGCTCACGCGAGAGCGCGATGGCGACACAAAAAGTGGTACGTGTTATTTTAATACATAATTAGAATGGAGAAATAATTACATCACTTGCTCATTCGTGTTGAATCTTTAATAGGGCTATATTAACCCCAATATTTGAAACTTATTGTTACCAGGGGAGTCGCGAGAAGTTTCGTTTAGCTCAAGAGATCCGTGGACGACAAAAGTTTGAAACCCCCTGCAACTTCGCGGGTTCAAAGACAATCGAAGCCGTGGATTTTTAAGGGCAAAAAAAACTTCGTACGCTTTCCTTCGGGGGGAAGTAAAGCTGGCAGTCCCATGTTGTAGATTTACTGCATGCAAAATATCTTCAAGCCTAAATGAGGCCTTTGAGCTAAGTTCAAATCGCCTGTTTCGTCGCCCAAGGAATACCTTCTGTCTCCGCCAGTTGGTGAAAGGAGCGTAGCGAAATTTGCGTGGTCAGGCGGAAGAGCAGGTCTCATCGCCTGAGTCTTGCCACTTACAATAAGGCATCACTTCAATTCAATTCAATTCAATAGGCGAATTGATGGCGTGGCGCACCCGGTCGCCTGCCTGTGAGCTTCTCTCTGAGGCCTTTCCCTAGGCGCAATAGCTGGCAGCCGCTTGACAGCGCTTCCACACACGCCGCCCCGCAAGCCGAGCGTTCCCATCTAAAAAGCGGCGAGTTAATCTTTTTCCAGTAGCATCAACATCAATGACTGTTTGTGTATTCTAGTCACTGAGACGCCTCAACGTCTCCTTGACCCACTTACATTCGCGCGAGATGCAAAACAATGTAAATAAATAGGCGCGTAGTTTTCCGGGCGCTGGGGAACGCGGTCAAACGGGAAGCAATTGAACAAACACTGATACTGACGTCATCGCGGGAAGAGCCGGCGCAGGCACTGAGTGGGCTGTGTTTGGGCTGTGTTTTCTTCCCATCTTGGGAAAAAGCTTCGTAACTATATGTCACTGACCACGCGCCCTGATAAACTAATTATTTTAGTAAAAACGGGAGATTTCGTTCACATCACGAATGTATCGTCAGAAGACTTATTAATAAGTCAATCGGCCTATCAGACACACAACTACATCGCTAACATTTTTTTCGAATTGTGGACACATTCATTTTTCTTGGTTATTAGTAAGCTGCGTTTCTTTTTTACCTATTTGCCTATTTTTATCCTTCAATTAAAAACGCAGTATTTTAGGTTACTTATTCATTTTGAAGCAGTAGATGCATTAAAATATAATACTACTAATGCCTCAAAATGAATAAGTAACCTAAAATACTGCATTTTTAATTGAAGGATAAAATAGGCAAATAGGCAAAAATCCGCAGCTTAGTTCTTAGATTATTTAATAAACGTTCTGTTAGCTATCTATCATTTTTTAAATGCCCGTCGCCGTGACACAATCTTAAAATTACTTTGGAACATCTTATCTCTTTAAACTCAGGCAGGATCAGTTTATAAAAACATTGAGAAAATGAAGGTCTTGTTTCATTGTGGAGACACGCGATCGTCCAATACGCAACACTTTACACCACGTATGCATCCATAAGGCACAAGATAGAAGAACAACTTCGATTAATCGACTAGTACATTAAAGAAATATGTGTGAATGTGCGCTCACGAGATTGTAGAATACGTGATGGCTCTATGGAACGAATGCTGTTATTGTGAAACAGAAAAAAATTAAGACAATTTTGTCAATTTTTAACATACTTGAAAATATATCGGGTAATTTTATAGAACGCTAGAAACTCGAGTCAAATGTTCCATTATCCAGTCTAACATTTTTTAGAAGACATATTGTAATTTCAAGCAAAGTTGCATTCAAATTATCTTAGAAACGAAATGTATTACTTCTTGTAGCTAAACATGTACTGCCCGTAAAATAAACTCACACGCGTCCTGTGTTACGCAATTCTACAACTGCAATTAATGTGTTGCTAAGTAAATCCCAAGCTTTTGCATTTTCAGCAGAGAACTATCTCGATGTATTTTTTACATGTCTAGACATTTCACTCATTATTATCTCGAATTTTTTACAAAACGTGCGGGGAATCACCAAACTAAGTAGAACTTTGTGAGCTGTTAATAATGATCTCAGCGTTATTTCAGAGAGTACTGAACTTAAAGGTCTCTACTGAAGCATCTTTAAAAAGGCATGTCGCAACCGACATGAAAGGCTAGGGTTAAAGGCCACGCGTTGGCATCGACCAATGAAGCCACAAAGCTTCTGGCAGAAGCGACACATAACATAACACAATTACCCAGGTTATATTATTATAATCATAATCATCATTCTTCTTCTTATACTTATTATTATTATTATTATTATTATTATTATTATTATTATTATTCACCTACTTCACGACGAAGGTGTTATGAGTCGGATTAAAATAAAATCTACTCCAGGTTGCAACCAGCTTCCTAAGGAGCAGATTCAGGGACTGTCGGTGCCTCTACTTTGCGCAAAATGTGGGCTGTTGCAAATAAAGCGATTTACTGCACTTCCCAGTTCTTTGAATTACCTGGAAGTTTAGCCAAGTTCTTACACAAATTTGCGAAACAGTGTTCCGATAACTATTGGGACGACTTGTGCTTTTACGCCCCACATTCGGCTGATCTCTATTTTCAAACTCTTGTATTTAAGACGTGATTATTATTATTATTATTATTATTATTATTATTATTATTAATAATATAAATTAGTTAGACTTCGGGTGAATAAAATTTACTACTGACCCAATGGAACTCGAACCACACATCTAGTCTTTCGTTAGCCCCACAAGTTTCCATCTGCAGCTTGATTCTTGTTCGTCACATCTGCTACACCTCATCACTGCAAGTAGCTACCTCGCGTGAGTTCACTACATCAAGGTAAATTCTGATTTATGCTTCGAAGCTCTTCCTAGTTCGGATCTGATCTACCTATTTTCCCTAATATAAACATTAACCGGTTAATTCGCGAAGTAACCAGATTCGGGCATTACGCGTTAGAAATATAAGTAAATAGGAAAGGAACTATTTTTGACGACTAATTCCTCATACTTCAATTATTTTTCTAGCCTTAAGTAGTTCACGGTCCAAATCAAGTTCTTATCTCGTCTCTTTACTGGTCGACATTCAATGCAAGGCGATAATAAAGTGTAATTTAGAGCAAGCAACCCGCATTGCAGGCGGGTCGGCAGTGGGTCGAGCGAGGCAGCCGTATGCGAGCGAGTATTGAGGGTATTTGGTCATTAGACCCTCGAGTATTCCTCAGGATACACGCCGGGAGATAGCGCTGTTCCTCCCCCCCACACTTTCATGTCACATTGCGGCGTTTCCCCCTCCAGGTATCTCCCCAGTCCAGCGTTTAGGGCGTTAAGAACTCTAAGCTCTCGAGGGTCACTTGACCAGCGATGCCAGATGATTAAATGTATATCCCAGTACCAACCTTAAAGAATCCTGATACTTTCACTAAAATTCCTGGTACAAATGACTATCGATTTAAATTCTGAAATTATTCATATTATACGCTATTATGATTTTAATGCACACCGTAAGTTCGTTAAACTTAACTCAAAATCGATTCATTTTACATTCAAAACTAAACGGAAACGTTATATCCATTTCTACTACAGAATGTGCTAGAAAAAAGACCATTGTATATCACCTTCAATGTTTCTACGGCTGTGTCTTCACCACTATCATAATATTAGATTTAAATTATTGAATAAAAATATTAAACGAATCTTAAATCGTACGTCAATAATTGCCATAGACATAAAAAATCGTGATATTTAAACATGAAAGTAGGGTATTTAAACGTACCAGGATGTCTTCTTCGTGGTACATGGTATCTTCATTAAAATCCTGGTAAAAATACCAGAATCCTGGTACGTTTGACAACATTACTCCCGATTTGTTTAATCGTATAGTGCACGTAAATGTGTGCGTGCGTGGTGTGTATATGTAATAATGGGTCCGTGGTCCATTTGTAATGATTCTGCTCCAACATTCACTTGCCATTGGTCGGAGAAACCACCGAAAACTATCAATCAGATCATCCAGCCGATAGAATTTTCCTGCGTACAGTGGCTAAAGTGAACCAAACTATTCCGCTGGTGCTGATAATATTCCACTGTCGGGCGTCGAACCCTAGGACCCCGGCCAGGGAGCGTGAAGCGACATCGCTCGGCCGAGTGCTTCCGCTAGTGCCCTGTGGCCAAATGGTTCGCAGGAAGACGCCCCCAAGACCTTCCTCATTACGCGCTCTTCGTCCTTTCGCCGGCGAAGCGCGCGCCAAGCGGCCAGGCGGGGAAGCGCGGGCGCGGGAGATGGCGCCGCCCACGCGGGCCGACCGCCAAGGGCTTTACACTTGTACACTTTTATCTTTTGTAGATTTAATATTGAAATGAGTCATTTTCATCTCTTTCCGAATGTGGGAGGAAATAGTTATAATATCTTCAAACAACAAGATAAGAGGACTGTAGAATGACACTAAAACTAACATGAGAATGGAGAACCAGATTAAGAACGATGTAGACATATAAAGGAAGGAAAGAAAAAAGGAAGGAAGAAAAAGAAAGAAAGAAAGAAAGAAAGAAAAGGAAAGAAAGATAGAAAAGAAAAGGAAAGAAAGACAGAAAAGACAGATGAAAAGGGTTTGAATATATTTTCATAAAGACTTGGTCCTAATTAAGATTAAAAACTATCATTAAATTCATTTAAAACTAAACAATGGAGGAAAAGAAAGGATGCAAAGCATTAGTGAGTAGGAGTACAGGAATAGGTTGACAAATGAAAAAGTTGCGTACAAACGATCACGGGGAAGCGTATCAGAGCCTGATCTGCGCGGCCGCATAAAAACAGAGGACCGAAGGCATCTGCCTAGAGGGGCGCCCACGCAGCGAGGACATCCTCCGTAGTAAACTTCATATTTATATACTATTATTACAAATTTCATATTTATATACTATTTATAACAATCGTTAATTTTTATCATTGTCTCATCAAAATCAAAAATACCTATACATGTCAGTAGTATGTTAGAGGTTACTTTTAAGTTTCTTCTCATATTCTATTCAATGTTATGTAATATTCGCACACTTGAAAGACACATTTTTGTCGAACAAGTATCAATAAATATATTTTAAAAAATCGACGACGAGCGCCAAGCGCCCAACTGCTCTCCCGAAATGCACGATGGAGTATTTCATGCACGTCTGAGGGAGTGGGTGGCTAAGGGAAGAGGGTAAAATAAGAATGAGCCAGGGAAGATCGCGCGCGGTCGTGGCTCGTTTGCTAGAATACTGATCCGCATTCGTCTGTTATTGATCGTAGAAATCATGCAAAACTGCCAATCAATGCAGCTAGCCGCTAGAATTCTTTTTATTTTTTCCCTTTGGCGCCGACTCCAACAGCAGAACTCTGCCGGTGCATCCGACCTTCCTCCACGTCACTTCAATCGATTACTACGATTTTTACATCAAGTCCAAAGATTTACGGAATTGTTATTGGATTGAATTGCTTTATTTTACTTGGCAAAACTCAGGCCATGAGGCCTAATCTTCCGTCTGACCATGCAAATTTCGCTACGCTCCTTTCACCAACTAGCGGAGAAAGAAGGTATTCCATGGGCGACGAAACAGGCGATTTTGAATTTTGCTCAGAGGCGTCATTTAGGCTTGAGGATCTTTTACATGTAGTAAATCTACTAACATGGGACATCCGGCTTTACTTCCCCTCCGAAGGAAGGCGTACGAAGGATTTTTTCGCCCCTAAAAATCCATTCCTTCGATCGAGTTTGAACCCGATCTACACGCCTTAGAAGTTCGTAACATTGATTCTGAGCAATTTTGTATTATTCTCTTTATCATTCATTTATTGTTAATAGTATTAATTAAAAATTGCTGTGTTTTTTAAAATATTATGAGCATACATTTTATACACACGGTATCTTGCAATACATTTTATAAACTTCTAGGGCATATAGAAGGGTTGAAAATGATCATGTTTTTGCCAAGGAATGCACAAATGTTGGGCACATCACAACGTGATTTGCTAAACATCTGTAAATAGGGGGTTGCCTAAAATTTAGGGGGAAATGCTTCATATTAAATGCAAACTGCATATTACTCCGGTATAGTCAACTTCTCATTGCAAGTTCATCGTTAAGACGCTACGATTTTCGACTCTTCTACACGTCTTAGAAGTTCGTGTCATTGATTCTGAGCAATTTTGTATTATTTTCTTTACTTATCATTCATTCAATCATTGTCGGGTAATACAAAGAAGAAGTACGAATTTCGAAAAGAAATGCAAAAAAAATTGAAGAAATAAAAATATATTGTCAACTTTTTATGTTGATGCTGCAGTGTTGTTGTTGATACTAACATTCCCAGACACATCAAAAGAAATAATTAGTCAAGCGGCAAAGAAGAAAAGCACATGAATTGTAGAGAAATCAATTTAATTTTGAAAAGTTCAATTTAGTTAAAAATCAACTTTCTGACATACATTTCACTACCGATTGAGCTAGTAAAGTGAACTACATTAATAACGACGGTCATTTCATGGGGACACGCTTTTAAACAACAACTATAAATATTTAGGGTAGCATTAGGAACACTTTTCTTAGAAATCGACCCTAAACGTAAATAAAGACAGGACTGAAGTGTGTAGTAGAATATATAAATAAAAATATATAATTGACACATGTCTCAACGGTTATCACCCACTTAACAGAACGAAATGCTGCACAATTCACAGGTAATGAACTCTTACGTTTTGGCATTATAACATAAACCCATAGTAGAACGTTGAAGCCTAGCAGGAGGTTCTCAATGTAAATAAAGATGGGAGCCGCATCTTGATGTTGTCGCGTCCGTTCACCGCCTGCAAGGGATTCTGATGTGCAAGTTGTGCTCCATGTGAAGATATCTCGCGAGACGTGCTTTGCTCCGACAATTGACGAACACCACTGACCCGATGACGTCACCCAAGCCAAACACGGAAGTCCCATTCGGAACAGCCACGCGCGCGTGGTATATTAGGCACTCCTGCAAATAACTGAACTGACTGAACCATAATGCAAAGGCTCTCACAAAAGAAATATTGACATAAATCTCATTTGTCTTTTGTGAACAATCGTTCAACGTTCTCAATGGAATACTGCTCCAAGTTAAAAAAACCTTTTTTTAAATATTTAGAGATGCATAAAAAGTCTCCTTACGATGTCTACGTGTGAAAGTATTACAAATCAACCCCTAATATTCAAGTTACGTATTGTTACTGCACATACGTTGAGATGATGACAGTCGTTTGAGGATTCTCCCTCACATTTACCGGCCGCCCGTAAATTATGTAACGCAAATCTGTAGTATTTTGAATACCCCCTCTCTCCTCTAATTTATGGACGACCCCTTCATGCCCTTTTGGAAGACCAAAGTGCTCTCTATCTGAATTGTTGAGAGGGGAGACGCAATGAGAAGGAATCATCAAGGGGCTTTACCTCCCCTCGCGAATTTAATCCTGTAACAATACAGATATAATTTTGAAGAAGAGTACCGTCTAAATGTGCGAAACGAATTTTGCAGGAGAAAGTATTATACCCACTTTTTTTAATTTATTCAAATTTCATTGCCACGAATTCCGCGATTGAATCGAGCGATTACTTGTATTCAATTGCTTGTTGCTACGAGCATTCAATGACGCAATTCATGCCATATTGCATGTGTAAAGTTATAAAATAGCTAATTAGCAGAAAACGGCATCAGACTTCATCATTGCGATTCCATGTACTCGTGATGTAAATATTCCCATCGTCGCTGCTCCTCGCAGATCCGCGTGGCTCGCTTCCATGAAGAGGTCGCGACCGACACGCGATATTTCTTTCCATATCCTCCGTGAATAAGCAAAGTTTAACCCACTTGCCGCATATGGCGCGATGGCGCATGCGAAAACCGCGCCCCGCACACATGCGCCGCCCGCATCTCTATTCTTAGAGCGCCCACTCTCTCTCCTTCTCTCTCTCTCTCTCTCTCTCTCTCTCTCTCTCTCTCATCGCTCACGGAGACTATAGGGCCCCGCACAGGGCACTTCAACTCCCATACAACGAGGTGGAGACCATTACAGCGACGCGCTCTCCTGTACCACCTTCTTACAGGAACTAAACACGAACTGCTGCCAACGATACTTCAAACGTGCGTGACTGCTGCGTGGGTTCGCGAGACGCAAGCAGACGCGATTGTTACAAAAGAAAGCGCCGATGTTCGCGCTTGTCTTAAGTGGTTTGTTATAAGTATATTTTAAGAATAATTGAACATTACTAAGACGATTTTCTTATTTCTCACAAATTAGCCAATTTTTATATGCGGAAGTTTGCGAACCTAACCTGGCAGCTATACCCGTCGACACTAGCGCCCCCTATAGTAGCACCCTCTAGCTTTACCTCCGATTTTGACGGGAAGTTCGAAGTCCCTGGCCTCGCACGAGACGATTTCGCTCGAACAGTTCACACAGAATCCGCCAGATGGCAGCGCGGTGTGATAGGACTTACGCTCGCCTCGACGACGCCGCGAGGGAAATGCATCGGAAGAGAAAAGATCTTGGTGAGGAAACTGACTCCGCCAGTTGAGTCACGATTTTCAAGTGGAAAACAAATGAAAGACTCTGTGTGGTTTAGCTTAGGCAGACGGAAATAGAACTTTATGTATTCATGCAGCAAATTCAGCAAGTGAAAAAAAACTTAAGTGCAGCTTAACTTAAACTTATTTTACAAAACATGAGCAAAATAGATTCGCAAAAGATTAATCATATTCTCATGAACCATAGCGTCGTAATCTGCATAACATTAATTCATTACATTTCCCAACTTATTCATTTCGCTCACACATGCAGTAAATGCAGCTGTAAGAAATGCAATGTAAGCCCAAAACGTGCCCGTTTAGTTCTGCAACGCACGTGATGCCGTCTATCTCTACCACGAGAGGCGAACCCGGACCACAGCTCCAAACTGTGACGTGTACACGGAGGCGGATCCAGCCAATCATTTTGGAGGAGACCATGGCCCTCCATCATAGATTTTCGTTAAACAATAAACATTTGTTATTATATTGTATACTGTTATTGTAGTGTATAGATGATACTACAGAATATTTTTTAAACAATTGCATAACTCTAGCATAAATTAATATTTAAATTCAATTTGCCAAATAAAAGAGAGTAACAAACGAAACCTCTAGGCCTTTCGGAGGGCATGTCCCCCATGCCCCCCAGAATCCACTGGCGGATCCAGGGGAGCCATGGGGGCCATGCCCTCCCCCAAAAGGCCTAGAGTTTTCGTTTACCTTCTTTTATTTGGCAAAATTGGTTTAAATATTTATGTTCCAATGATCTAATTATTTAAACAATAATATTAAATAGTAAATCTAGAGTACATGAATACAATAGCAATATAATAATATGTTTATTATTTAACAAAAATCTACGATGGAGGGCCATGGTCTCCCCCAGAAAGATCGGCTGGATCCGCGCCTGCCTGGATCTACCACTGTGAAGCAGCTTCCGCGGCGCGAGGGCCCTCTGGACGCTCGGAGCTTCGGGCGCTCGAGAAGAAGAGGCTCGAGCGGGCGAATGGAGCGCCCGGCTGCGCTCGAGAGGCGACGCCCCCGCACACACATTCGCTGGCCGAAGGAAGTCGCTTCGCAAGAGCCATCTGCGCACGATGTCGTCTCCTATTTTATATTTCAGTAGCATGCTTTCCCTTTGCGGCTCTCACACTGGAACCGATCTTTGTAAATGAGGTCTCTAATCAAAGAGAATTTCACGGAGACGTGACGAATTTGACTTTAAAAATATGAACGATTTGTTTAAAAAAGGATCTAAATATTCATATCAAATGCAACCCGCAACGTACGTCAGGATTTTTGAATCTATATCGTTATATAACTCCTAAACGAAGGTGTTCTAGGGCCTTAAGAAGTAAAATTTTAAATAAGGACAACACATTAACTTGCTTGCTGTTGAATTATTGCCTTCCGACGCCTTCTCGATGTATCTGCCTACTAAACAGAATTCCCAAACAACCTCTTACCACAGCCATCACCAATTCTTCCTCAAGTGAACAATTACCAGAGTGTTTGCAGAGTGTTTGATGTCGCTGGTCCAGAGAATAATAAAACAGCGGTGGAGCTCTCTGGTGAGTGGGAATGGAACCACGCCTTGCCCTGGGCTGCGGCGGCGAGGAAGGAACGCGGGAGAGGAGACACAGCACAGCTCTCGCGAGTGCCGACATGCGTGTATGGACATTGTGCGGGGATGTACAAAAATAAAATGCCTGATGTGTGATATAACCTATGTTACACTTCTTGAATTCACGACCACCCTATTAATGCTACGAATAGTTATTGGGTGACGGTCACTTAATTAAACTGCTAGTTGCCAACGTTTAATGCTCCATCCTTAAGAGTATGGAACACATAATTACACTATAACTACACAGGTAAGTTTAAGCATCAAAGTTCCGAAGCGGCGAACTAGGATTTTAATTAAGGGACCAACACCTATTAACTATTCCTAAAGCAAAAATGAAAAATAAAACCTTTGTTCACGCTGCAGAAGCAATTCAGCATAATAATAATAATAATAATAATAATAATAATAATAATAATAATAGATGTCGATCCGGATAGCCGAGATCGCTAAAGAAGTAGTGTCCGAGTCGATATCGGACGGGAAGGATCGCGGGTTCGTGTCCTTGCCTCAGGGCATGGGTGTGTGTTCGTAAGTTTGTGTCGTCCATTCACCCTCCATTATCATCATCATCATCATCATACCGTATCCCATACCTCAGGAACTAGTAACCCGTGGGGATAGAAATTGGATTTCAGAGTATAATGCTGATCCCCCCAAAAGGAGTTACATTCATTTGCACGAGATAAATATAACTGAGCCTCGGTAAGGGAAGGTGTATGTCCGCGTGGATCGTAGCTGGCCAATTCGCGACAAATAATCATAATCATAATCATAATAATAATAATTACGAAATAATTACAAGAATTAAAATAATGAGCAAATATTATTCCAGAAAGAAGCATCTGGCTCCATTCTACCTACTGCTCCCAACTGCAAAATGGCTGTTGCAAAGTCGAGCGATTTTTTATACGAGTAAATAATTGGAAAATTGGCACATCATTACGAAGTTTCACGTTACCCCGTCACTATGATAAAAATCATAATTAATTTCAACATAATATTAAGTAATTGATAAGGATTGTAATAAATTAAGGATCATTAAACAATGGTACCTATAAATAATTTGGGAGAACACGGTTTTAACAATCGTGCGTAAATTTATTGTAATTCTTCCACTCCGATTAATTGGAGCTTACAACGTAACAGGCGTAAAAGCAGTTAAGCTCTGTTCTCAAACAACAGATGCACTCTCCTCTTGCGCTTCCGAGATCGTCATTTGTTGACAAAGCTGACGCAGTCAGTCTTGGATCAACTTCTTTACATCACAATGACCTCAGTAGACAAGAATGCCAACGAACTTCCCAGAATACAAAAAATGCACTAACAGAGCCTTCTTTAACCATAAGAAAGAATATTTCAGTGGGAACCTCCTAAGTACTGAATGCATTAATTAATTTTATGCAGTTCATTTAGATAATTAAATTTTGAAAAAAGGTCCCTTTTTTCTGTGTTTCCCAACAACAAATATTCACGAAATAATTTATTTTTATTGTATTCCAGCGTTATAAACGACCATTTCTGTTGGAAGAAATCGTACATAATTGGATGTTTTACGGCGGGAATGATTACGTCATCACACATGCAGCCAATCGCAGCGAGGATCGGGAGGAGGTAGAGATAAGCGGAACAGCGGATCACAGTTTTCTCGCACGGATGTCAATACTGGAGACATCATAGGAAAGTTGTTTCGGAAGTTACGTCGCTCGTTTTAAAATAAGTACTCATGCAATAAAGCTTAATATTATAAACTAATTGCATAAACTACTACTCTCGATGAGTTATTTCCAAAATGCAAGTATGTAGAAATACTGAGAGAGTTGTTCTAAGAACACGCGAGCATGCAATGGCTCGTCTTTATGTCATGAAAAATTGTCAAGTCTCATGAAGTCATGAATCATCAGAAGCGTTTCTCACAGATAAACATTTATAATTCAATATCAGAAATATTTTCTCAGAAATACAGACGCGTGGGCATGCACACACGTTGCTCTCATTAAGTTATTACGAAGTCATTATGGATTTCACGAATGAACTATTTTTAACATTAACACAAATAAAATTGCAATGTCTAATTTTAAAATAACTGCCTTTGTATAATTTCGTATCGTTATTTACAAGGTATCAATTTAATGATAGTTTTTTTTACAGTTTCTTGTCTGCTCAAACTTGGGAAACGGAGTGAGGATAAGACACGGAAGAGGAAGGAAAGATCACGCGCGGTCCGTGGCTCGTTTGTTAGGAAACTGCTCCGGCATTGGCATGGCGTAGAACGGAGAAACCGCGGAAAACTTCCGACCAGAGCAGCCGGCCGCTATAATTCTGCTCCAGACAGCGGCTGAACTCGACTTAGCTACGTAGTGGCACCGTCGGGAGTCCAACCCCAGGACCTCCCGCTCAGAGGGACAGACGGAGGAATCCTGGCGTGTTTTCGTCCGCAAGAACATTCGATAGTTACGAGAGGTCAGGCTGCCGTTAAACGAGGCGCTGCTCGCGTCCGTATCATTCCCCGGGTAATTGATGTTGACACTCGAGTCGGGCGGAGGGCTTCTGTATTGGGCCAATGAAGCGGCCGTGATGTCATCGCTGCGCTCTCCCAATTGCGCCGCCGCGCAGCGCCGATTGCCCCGGCGGCCGATGCGCCCCAAGGCTGCGAGGGAGCTGGAGGTGGAGGTGCCCGCTGCGCTGCGCTATTCGCGGCCGTGCGCCACCGCCGCCCCCCCTCCGCCCCCCGCGCTTCGGCTCGGGGCAGCAACTGGTGCCACTGCAGTCCCTCTGACCGGCAGGTCCTAGGCTACCACTCCCCACGGTGGCAGGATTTTCCACACTAGCTTCTCAGCTAGGTCGGATTCAGCCGCTGAGTGGAGGAGAATTCGAAGCTCTGATCGGTAGTTTTCCGTGGTTTCTCCCATCAACACCAGGCGAATGACAGACTGTATCCTAACACACGGACCACGGACCGCGCACGATCATTCCTTCCTCTTCCTTGTCGTATCCTCACCCCTTACTTACACGCACTTACACTAACATGCACTACACTACCACACATACCGGGACACCTGTTGGGGGCTTAGAGCTTGTCCCGGCTGGGGCGGTGCCCTTCTGGTGGCAGACACTTGGTTGATGAAAACCCCGCTAGCCGACGGCAGGTCGGCGCCTGATCTCGCCATCCACCGGAAGACCACCGCCATCTCCCGAGCAATAACATGCACTACACTTATGGAATTAATGAGCCCAGTTGACGCGTCTGGAATCACTAACAATCAATCTCAAGTGCTTGAGCAGGCCTTTGCATTCTGGCCCACGCGTAGAAACGCATGAACGACATACAAATGCAGTTTGTGATACGATTCGTTCACAAAAGCTCGATTCCGAGAAAAAGTCACTCGCGACGCGGCCGACGCACTTTCCCGCGGAAGGCGACTTCGCGAGCTCCGTTACTCAATTCCAAGTTTACGACGAGACTCGAGACTGCGTTAACATAAAACATCCTCGAGTCTGTCCAACGCATAATTACCCATGCATTTTACGCGAATACACTTAAAAAATAATTTGCCGTGCCCATTTTCTTAATGTTTTCCAAGTAAGCCTCCATTTCCTTACCTCCTGTTTGCCCCACAAGTTTTTTTTCGTCCATGAATACTCGCGCGTGAACGAATCGTCTCACAAAATGGACTTCAGTTCGAATCTGTAAAACGAGGGTCATTCCAAAATCAATGCACTGCAATGCAATGCATTTTTTAAACATTCAAATTATTTCCCATGTCTGTGCTATTTTTTGATCCTTCTTTGAGGAACAAATAGTCACCTCTCCACATTTTCTCTCTTTTTTCCCTCTCTAACGCCACTTTGGAACAAGGGCATTGTATATCCGCAAGGCAGACGTCTGTGCCACCACGTCCGAGGCACTGTTTAGCAGCCCTCACAAGAGAGTAATCTCCTGGAACCCACCAGGCACAAACCTCTCGCAACTGCACTTGTTTCATATTCTGCATCCTGTCGCTTCTCCTGTACCCACATTCACTGACAATTCATTCACGGTTACACGGTCGTCAGCCAAAATGGGATTGTAATGCTGCACATTGTCAGGAGAGTGTGAAGAGCGCGGTCGGCCGCTGCGGGGGAAATCCTCAATCGTCGCTTGTCCTAATTCGCCAGATAGTCTGGAAGCCCATCGACTGCGATCAACAGCATTTTCTCCATACTCATTTTTTGACCTCTTGTGAATGTCACATTCTCATTATCACAGCAACGGAATTCTATCACAACACGTTGCTTTCCGACGAACATGTAATGCAGCTGCCATCTTAAACGGGGGCCACACTTACGGAAACACGTGGAACTAAATTTGAAGTTAAGCGAGAAGAACATTTCTAGGAAATACAGATTGTGATCAAAAGTATCCGGGCACGGAGGCGGTGATGTTACGGTTTGGTCCTGTTTTTCATGGAGGGGGCACCCACCCCTTGTTGTTTTGCATGGCACTATCACGGCACAGGCCTACGTTGATGTTTTAAACACCTTCTTGCTTTCCACTGTTGAAGAGCAATTTGGGGATGGCGATTGCATCTTTCAACACGATCGAGTACCTGTTCATACTGCACAGCCTGTGGTGGAGTGGTTACACGACAATAACACCGTCATGGACTGGCCTGCACAGAGTCCTGACTTGAATCCTATCGAACACCTTTGGAAAGCCGACTTCGTGTCAGGCCTCACCGACCTACATCGATACCTCTCCTTAGTGTAGTACTGTGTGAAGAATGAGCTGCCATTCCCCAAGAAACCTTCCAGCACCTGATTGAAAGTATGCCTGCGAGAGTGGAAGCTGGCATTAAGGCTGAGGGTGGGCCAAACATCCTATTGAAATCCAGCTTTACCGATGGAGGACGCCACGAGTTCGTTCACACAAGCTCGATTCCGAGTCATTTTCAGCCACGTGTCCGAATACTTTTGCTCACTTAGTGTATGTAAAGGGCAAAGGCATAGAAAATAATTTTTTTTAAATGCATTACTTTTAGAGTGCCCCACGTCCTTCCCTGTGAGGTGAGAAGCACCTTAGTGGAGAACGATTTCTGAATCGTAAAACAAATGAGCGAAGGCGTCCGCCGCCTCCGTCCAAGCAGAGCGCATGCATTCCGCGCCGGGGGCGGGGGGGGCGGGGGGGCGGAGGGATGGGGCGGCGTGCGGGGGCGGGGGCAACAGCCTCCGCTGCACTCGCGCGCCGCACAGTGGTCATTTCTGGAGGCGAAGCTGCACGAAACGCGAATGCCAAGTGTGCCCCCCCCCCCGACGCAGGACATGTGCACGTCCACGAAGGCTGCAAAGTTGAATTTCAGTGGAGGAAATTATGCCTGCAAGTATGAAGAATACCCAGCCAAATTCTCAAACCAAAAACTAATTGGTTTTCAATTCTTTGTGGACCAAATCTACCAGCTGGAAATCTCCTCTCTTCTGATAGCTCATTTTTATATAAATAACTATTGTTTTCAACATAATATTTATTTTGACTAATTAAATCACATTACAAATATCAATGTGCCTTGTTAACTGTGACAAAATTGAGTTTGCACTCTTACGTGCCAGAAACAGTACGAATTATAAATCAACGTTTTAAAATGTCATGACTACGATAGTCACTTTTTCGTTGCCGTGCTATTGAAGCGACACACACCAGCATATAACTTTTAATACAGTAATTCAATGGTAGCAGCAACTCATTAAAAATAATTTCATTTAATGCATTGGTTTCCAACAAAGTATGCCATTTGGTTTGGTCTTTAATTTTGTGGTACAATTTTATGATTAGTTGGTCAGAAATGCGCCATACAAACAAACATAAATTTCTTCAATTTCAATCCAACAAAAAATCACGCAGATATTATAAACGCATCTCGGAATGCTTTTATAAAACATTTGCTAGTGCTTCTGCTTTGACACTGCACGTGTGGTGGTTGCGATCCTTTACACATAAGCTTTTAGTGCGACACGCAAAGACAAATCTTGAATTTGTTACATCAATATATTTCCGTTCAAAAGGCGTTAATCAAGATAAATATCACACACCCCAATAAATATATAGCTTCCAAAAATCGGTGAACATTGGACATAAAAGTTAAAGAAGTGCCTTTGTTATTTCGTAGCTATAGTCAAAATGGCTTGTTTGGCGGTGGATTAGAAGCCACAGTAACACTTCGTAGTTACAAAGTAAGAATAGGAAATAATTGAAAATATTTTTAAGAATAATTAAGTAAAAATTATCACTTTTTATTCAAGAAGTAGTTTGTTCTTGCACATTTCTCATAATTTGAAGAGTTCGTTAATAGTTACACTCAAGAAAGTAGATAAAGAAACGTACTCTTGGAAAAATATTACTTAACAGAGAGTTTTAAATAAATATATTTCATTTTCTCCAACCTCTCAACCCTAATGTGGAAGAAATAAAGATGGTGATACATCCCGAAAGGTTTTGCAAATCACCCTACAGAAAGAAGAATAGATAATCCCCCTATTGTAGGGTTTTCTTCAATTTGGCCTATCGGTCCCCTCCGATAACACGGAAACTTCGTGTTTTGTAAAATCAATTACAAATCTTGTTTTGCATTCCCGACGCCACATATTTCTTTGTTTACGCAGGTCGTAAGTGATCCATTACGTGTGTAGACAATTTTCTGATGCCGCAAATTCCGAGCAGAAACTTTCAGACAAGGCTGAGTATGTCCATTATAAACACTGAAACGATATCTAAGAGTCCTTTACAAACCTGCATCATTAATTTGCATGGCCATACAAACTAATACGCAGCAATGGCTGATTCACATGCAGGTTTCTGTTTACCGGTGTGGGTCCCACTGTGCGAATACCATGCAAAAGGGTGAAAAGAACCATTTACCAATTTTTAAATCGCTTTCGCGCCGAAATAATGGTCATTACGAAGCGCCGTTATTTTTGCCCGCCTCGGCCCCGAAAACCGAGCACTGCGCTGGCGGGCGGTTGCGCGGAGCCCTGTCTGCGCGGCGCGGCGGGTGGCGCGGAGGCGTGGAGGGGGAGGGGCGGGGGCGGGAGCGCTGCACAGACGGCGCTGCTGTTCTCGAGGCTGCGGGCGGGAGTAGGGGTGGGAGTGGGGGAGAGGCAAACATCTCTCGCCTCAGCCTCGCGTTCACCTGCACGGAGGGATGCCCGGGAGACGTGGCTCAACTGCTGTCACTGCAGTCCCTCTGACCAACACCCCCTGGATATAGAAAGCCTCCACACTGATATGTGACGTCATCAAAGGTAGTCCGACCTGACAGCTGCGCAAATTGCAGTTATACTAGAAACCCGTACTTCGTTTGCAATTACTATTCTAGAAATTATTACAAAATATATGTTCATATTTAATGTTCACATCAGTGAAATTGTATACTGTATTTCTTTCAAGAATCCATAAGAAATTCCTTTGAATGCATTTACCTTCAAGTTCTTAAGAGTAATCTTAAGAACATATTTTTGCAGATACTTTACACCCCCAAGCATTTAACATTATTACAAGGAATATAGTGAAAACATAATAAAGGTAGTAAGTTATATACAAATCATAATGTATGTTCGAAACGTCCAGTCACTTTTATTAATACATTAACACATATACAATATTATCAAATTATAAATTATCCAGTCAGATTTTTTCAACTTTCTTTCAGCACTTACAAAATATATAGTCTTTGATCTTCTTGCAATATTAAAAAAATGTTTTCATTTTTGACAACATCTTAATTATGTTTCTAAATAATGTTCACTGGACAAATACCATCAAAAAGCTCTGACATTTCTACCTCCGACAATCTAATCTCTCAATTAAAAGAAAATTTTGGAACGTGATGAAATTGAAAATAAAAGGCATCAACGTACTGTATAATTAAGATGGAGCTAAAATTGTTGTTTTTATGAACAAGAATTAGTTATATTTTTCCAATAAAAATATTGAAATAACTTTTATTTTCAGTTATCTGCTTTACTACATGGTGAGTACTAAATTCGTGATACATTTTCAGACACAAAGTCATCTTCTGTAAAACATTTTTGTAATCAAAAACATATCCAACGTATCTTAAATTAATTCAATATTGCTGATGTTTCTTGGAAAATCTTGATTTCTTAATTTCGTCACAGGAACATTTTCCTGTATAAACTAAAATACAAAGCACTATCTACAACTTCCGAAAGAGATATCACTGGATGAGGATTCCACAATAGTTTTAAAAAAGGGAAACACGATCATCACTTTGTTTAACAATTGTCCAAACTGGAAACACTAACTTTCCTCAAATTTTCCAACGTTGTACAAAGAAAACTGTTAATTATAAACTTGCTGCAAAATCACACTAGCAGCATCGACAGCTACCGGTTGGAAGTTCTTCAGCCTTCTTTTCTTTTCTGCTGGAGTTTCTCGCCTTGTTTGCTAGAAAAGGAGGTAGGGCAATCAAGAAATCCTCCCCATTTTTTTAAATTGAGAGAGACTCAATTTAGAAAATGATATTTCGCCCCGTCGTATCGCACATAACTGTTTTAAATCATTCTCATGAAAGTGGCGATGGCAAACCTGTAAAATATTGCAAAACGTTAAAACCTGTTAAATACTAGTAAATTATTAACAGCAAAAGCATTTAAAAATCAAGAAAATAATTAACAAAGAACAATAATAAGACAACCATTGGATTTAGCAAGGACGGATTAAAATTAATTTGAACAGATTTAGTATCTTAATTAAGTTCTGCTATAATGTATAACCTAAAAATATTTGAAATGATTTCAATGTTCGTTTCTGTAAGCCTTATTATTTGAACTGTGTAATGTTTTAAGAGTAAACCTCACTGTAATATGTTGAGTTCAAACTTGGTCTAATAGAAAATAAGTATTACTCGTTGTTGGAAACATTTTGCAGAACATTCTAAAAGGTTTTCCGCAAGGAAATTATTGCAAATAAAATGAATACTTACAATGGATGTTTCTGAAGAGTTATAATTCCGTCGATGTTCCGCAGGTCATTTTCGTCGCATTTCATATACGGCAGGTCATTTTCGTCGCATTTCAGTATCTTTTGAGAAATCAAATAGGCCCTACTTGGACTTTAAACCTTACTAGCGCAACGCACGGCAGTTAAGTACAGCGCATTTATATCGCTTTTTGAAAGAAACATCACTGATATTGCTACCACCAATACTTAAATGAATACTGAATATCTTCATCGATTGGGAAAATCTTCACATCTTTCAAATTACAACACACCGCTGCTACCAAACCAACTAAACATGAGGAAATCACGGTGTTGATTAGGACTACCCTGGGCGCCATGACACTACGTCACAAGCTCAGTGTGGAGGCTTTCTTTATTCAGGGGGTGTTGCTCTGACCCGGTGGTCCTAGCGGTCCAGTCACATTAGCGACACGACTTTTGGCACTAGCTACCTAGCTAGGTCGAATTCAGCCGCTGTCTGGAGGACAATCCTCGCGGCCGCTGCTCTGATCGATAGTTTTCCGTGGTTTCTCCGGCCTACATCAAGCGAATGCCGGAGCAGTACCCAATCAAACGGGCCAAGGACCGCGCACGATCTTTCCTTCCTCTTCCTTCTCCTATCCTCACCCCTTACTTACACGCACTTACACTAACATTCACTACACTACCACACATGCCGGGAGACCGGTCGGGGGCTTAGAGCTTTTCCCGGCTGCGGTGGTGCCACGCTGGTGAGAGATACCTGATTGGGGAAAACCCCGCTAGTCAACGGTAGGTCGGCGCCGGATCACGCCATCCAGCGGGGAAAATATCATCGCCACCTCCCGAGAAAAAACACGCACTACACTTCCGGTATTAATGACCTAAGTAGTTCACGCGCTCGGAATCAGGAACAATCAATCAATCAATCACGGAGGGACGTTCCGAGTGGGATGTGGTGTCGAATCTCAGGTCACGTTACAATTGAAGCCCTTGCGGCAAAAACATGCTACGCCACATTTCCGATAAAACTGAGATATGTTATTTCGTTGCCCTACAGATGTAATTAGACGTTGGGTTTTTATTTTAAAGATTCACCATAACATGGCAATGTAATTCATAAATTAATGTTCTTTGTCCCTAAATCTACAATGCACTCTCTAAACCTTTACTTTCCTTTTTCTCCAAACTTACGTATTGTGGCATAGCATGTTATATCCCCGAGGTCTTCAATTTCTTGTGGGCACTTGGACTTCAATTAGGCGGACATGGGAAGAGGATACTGTGAAATTTCTTGAGATACTACACATAAGTCTAAATTATTTCGAAGCGTTTGTATTGTTAAAACAATCACTGCACACGTTAATAATTCTGAGTGTTAAAAACCCTCTTGAGAATAGCAATGCGTCGAGGTTTGTTTGACCATATCTTCAGGCCGAAAATAAAGTAGGTTCTTCGACATTTAGTAATATGCAGAGAAATAAATAATGTCCAAATTATCCTCTTTCCATGTGCGCCTAATGTAAATAATTATGGGTTTTTTGACATCTAGAGTTGTATTGCGGCTGTACTACATTAAATCTGTACATCCGCAATAGTAAATATTTTTCAAGGAAAATAAATTTGTCAATTTAAATTATTGGACGAAATTCAAGAGGATAAGGTGCAATTCGCCGGCATGGATATCCGTGATCGCTAAAGCTAAAGTGCCTTAGCTGCCTCGTGCCTGAAGGGTCGCGAGTTCGAATCCCGTCCGGGGCACGGATGTATGTGTGTCCGTATATCGTTTGCGTTGCCGCTACCCCCAATGTCACATTACAGTGGTCGCTATATGACCTTAGGAGATGAAAAGCAACCTTAAATGAGTAAAAAGGTCCAATTCGACTTCACTTCTTACTATGGCGACTTCTTTCCAGAGGAGCCCCGGCACTTTACACCAGTGGTGTCAAGGTGTTCTACTGGTGGCATTGGCACACGTCGTGGCTCCGTAGCAGGTCACGAGCTTCTCTGAGCAACTAGCGTCGGGAAAGGAAATTATTAACAATCTCGCCGTTTTACAACAGGGATGGCGTTGCCTCTGGTGGCGGGGTAATGAACTGCGTGGAGGGGCGATTTCGTCGTGGCACTCGTGCCACGGACTCCCGCTCATGGCATCGATCTTGACAACACTGCGTTACACTATGACCCTCTCCACTCCACAGCCCCTCGTTCCTCAGCCAGCTGAGTCCACTCTCTGTCGCTACTTTTCTCCACTCAGCTCATAACATCCTGCATTCGCACTTTTTAAAGCAGTGGAATACGCACATATTCTAATATAATACAAACCAAGCTGTTCTTATTTTAAACGTTATCTAACATGTGGTAAGCGGTATGTTGTGATGACGATGAGTAATTTGGGACCGCATCGTTTTGTTACAAAGGCACAAGTGTCAGGAGATCGCCGAAGAGTTTCATTACCGAAAGTATCCGAACGAGCTTGGGAGACACAGAATTTAATTTTTGATTTCTGTAGATACATTTATTTACTTTGAATTATCATATTATCTTATATTTTCATACTACGATCTCGAAATAAAACATCTCCTATTTCCTATCTCAATGAGAAATTGTTTTGAAAAATAGTGTGTCTTCAAATCACTGATGAAGAGGAAATATATCCCTGAAAGACGATTGGTTCAATTTTTCAAACGGGCTACACTGCGTCAGCACAATCTCTCAGCACTGAGCCGAATCAGGGCCTTCTATTAAAAATTCCATTTATGTTGGTAGCAGCCCGCATACTGGGAAACAAGAGAATGGGACAAAACTACCAGCATTTGTTATGATTATGGTGAGTACGTTTGCAATGTACGTTTTCTTTTGTTAGAAGCTGCAGCTAGTGCTACCAACCTGATTTCCGTTGCTAGTCCTCTCACCGGCAAGGTGCCACTGCGGAGAGACTATTCTTGTTGGAAACCGTGGAAGCTTCCTCCGTCGTCCTGCAGAGAGCAGGCGCTCCGCGTGGGTGCTAACGAGCCGAGCGCCGGGAGACGCCAAATTCCGAAGCGGCCCACGCATTCACAACTACAAATGTGGAGTAATGTTTAGCGCCGTTGCTCAAAATACCTTCTCCACTCTCAACTCGAAAGCTGCGCCGACTTCGGTGGCTCAGGGCGTCGATCGATGGCATTCCAGCGCCTCCCACCGGGAAGCCCTAGGGTTCGAGTCCCGATGATGGCAGGATTTTCGACGATAGATATACAGCCAGGACGAGTTCAGGCGCTGTTTGGAGGAGAATTCCAGCGGCCGGCTGCTCTGATCGAGGGTTTTTCCGTGGTTTCTCTTATCAATATCACGCTATGCCGGAGCGGTACCCTAACAAACGGGCTTCGGACCGTGTGCGATTTTCCTTCCCATTCCTCGGTTTAACCACATCCCTTACTTACACACGTTTACACTCACATTCTCAACACATGTCGGGAGACCAGTCGAGAGCTTGGAGCTTGTCCCGGCTGTGGCGGTGGCTAGTCGGTGGGAGACACCTAGTTGACGAACACCTCCGCTACCCGACATGTAGTCAATGCCGCATCTCTCCATTCAGTTGGGGAATATCACCGCCACCTCCCGCGATAAAGCAGGCACTACATTTGCGTAAGTAATGATCTCAGCAGTTGACGCGTCCGGAATCACTACTCAATCAATAAATCGAAAGCTGCGTTAATATATGCAGCAAAGAGGGAGCCGCTCACGAAGATAATTCGCAGTCTATTCTGTGCTTATTCGCAGCCTATTTTGGAACTTCGTGCGATTTTTTAATGAATTAACTATATATTTAATTCCTTTTTCATTTTATAAGTTAGTGAAATTATTTGAGCTGTCACTCCTCTCAGGAGACACCTGCGGATCACGTTTATTTTTCATATCACAAGCCAATGCACTCCGGCATGCTGGTGCACTGTAGGTGAATGGAAGTTCTTCAATACGGGAAGAAAGAGGAACTGTAAACACCTCTTCGTAATAATGTTCTGTGATATCGACTTAAAAAAAAACAGAACAAAAAAGCTTCTCTTAACGGCTGGCTTCCGTTAAGGATGTTACCCGTTATTAAGAACATTCAAACAAATAAATTGTACCAACTCACGAGGAATGAACACTCCTTTTCAAAAACAGGAACTTCTTATTTACTCGATATTTTCTCGAAAGAACATGGTACTGTTACGAACAGTATTTAAAACACCGCTGACATCACAAACAACGGACATAGTTGATATAAACACGGCTATCTCGTCGGTTTACAAACTTCAACGGCCTCTGTCATTTGCTATCGACCTAATTGTCGATTAAAGTATTTACGGGAGTGTGATGGTGAGGTCACTTCTTACGGAAATACCATTTTTTTAAATACACTTTTCCTTACAAATTTTACTTACGCTAATCACCGATCCAAACTTGTGAGTTTATTTTTGAGCTTGCTGTGTAATTTGAACCTAAGTGGAAATCAGATGGGCAGCTGTCAGCCGGAATTAGCCGCCCTCAGCTGCCTGGGACCCACCACGTGGCCAAAGGCTCTTCTAGGCGCATTTTCACTTCTCACCCTTACTTCGTAAGGAGAGGAAGTGTTGCTCTCGTGCGACCGGAATAGGCGAATTTTGGACAGAAAAATTATTCTTGTTGCCGAACCCTGGTAACGAAAAAGTGGATAAATCCATTTGGTAAATGTAGGCAAAAAAATTCCTCTTACACATTTGTGTAATCAGAATCCATGTTTTGAGGGTCCTTGATTACCGATCGATCGACTGACGGCAGAACGTCTGCCTGTGCGTCTGCGGGTAACGCTAGCGCTTAGATCGGGGGTTCCCGCCAGCGCCCGTATCGACCCCCTGGGGGGGCGATGAAATTTTGACAGGGGTCGATGGTGACCTATAGGGGCGGATTTTGATGACCTAAAAAATCGCCAAAATTTGTGAATAAAATGATCGTAAAACGTTTTTAAAATACCCTGAAAGCAAAGAAAAATGACGTAAAACACGTGACCAAAAGAGGTTCGGATGAACAACTTCACGCGGTTGGATACGTTATTGAATGTAATAGAGGGTTTTCTACTCAGCTTTAAACTTTTGGTTTGGACTGTTCTTTACCATGAAATCTCTCTCTTTAGTTATCGGCTGAACCGCCAGTGGCGCTGACAGGCGTCACAGGAAGCCTTAGATTACTAAACTCACAATGGCTGACATTGCAACTTCTGAGCGAAGAAATCGAACAGACCAGCCAGAATTTTCTGCTGTTCAATCTGCCTTAGAACGTCTGCACATCCACAGGCCCAAGCCCATGGGCGGCTTCAAAGTCCGAGGCCATTCGAAGTTGGATTCCAACACGCAGCTATTTCCTCTTTTAAAAGGATCATTTTCACACAGCGGAATGATCGCACTGCTCTTACTCTATATATTCTAATACACATAACGTTCATGTGAAAACGTCTTTCCTAGCAAAATTACGCGTCTCCTTGACGGGTCTGCGTGGAAGGAATAAAAGGTCATTTCAATAAAAAATGACAATAATGCGTCTTTTACGATCGCTATTTACCCTCAATATGGATTACATTGTTTTTAATACATAAAAAACAATTTGAGACAGAAACTTAATTTCTGCTTTGCGAAGAGATGAGCGTCTGCGTTTGCTTGTTATCGAGGCGACCACGCGTTAAATAATCATCTGTACTTCCCCTCCTCGTTATTTTTGACATTTGACCACCGTGTTGATCATTACATACGCCCATTACAACGAAGCTCATAAATGTTTCAGATTTAACCTTAATACCCTCAATACCATTTAAAAATCCAGAACATGTGTTTGCCAAACATGGCAAGAAAATAGTTTGAATTAACACTTATCGGCACGTCGTTATGGCAGACAGTAATAACTCTGACCTACATGGTGATTATTGCTGAAAGCCGTCTCTTTTTGTTCGCCCGCTTTGATGCGCGCTGTCTGTCCGTTTGATCTCTTGACGAAAGACGCGGAGGGCCATCGGGTCAGCTCGTGCCAGTGCGTCAAATCCATCGACGCGATTTCAACAGTGTGTGGCCGAAAAAGGAAATTGATTTACAAAAGATCAGACGAATAAAAACAAATATCTTTTACGAAGAGGAAATTCCAGTTCTATTTTTACAACGATCGTAGTGGAATTATTTTATTACAATATTTAAACGGAGGATGAGTAACTTCAATCAATACCAAAAGTCTTACGATACGATAAGCCTAAATTATATTTTTGTCGTAAATAAATAAATAAGAGTTAATCTTAAAATATTGCTAAATGACATTATTATTTTGGCGTTTGCAGTAGTAGTTCACTATGTCACAACTCCCTAAAAGGGTATGCAAAAAGAAAATCTTTGAGCATCCACAGATGTTAACAATTACTCATTCGATTCCTTTGGACAAGACGAAGACGGATTTTTCTGTGAATCGGATACTTCTACAATAATCTCGGGGGAAAAAATGTGTTTTGGAAAGTTTCGAAACACCTGCAATGGCAAAACGTAGTGAATTATTTTACTGCCTTCCTGGCATAACATGAATCGTTGTAACATCATTCTTCAGATTGTTAATAATTGAATCTATTTTATAATAAAGCAAAAAAAAAACATTTCTCCGCTAGTGTAATTTTCTAGGTCTGAGGACAGACGAGCCTGGCACCTGTACTGGCTTCAATTTTCTAAGGAGCATAGCTAAAAACAAACATAGTACATCTTTAGTATAAAATGCACGCTGGAGGCGCCAAGCTGAGCTAGATATGTTTGTTTTTCCTTAGGCGAAATACGGGCTGAGGTGGCTCAGGGCATCAACTGCACCGGGAGGTCCTACGAGTTCTTCGGAGGTCCCCACGGTGACAGCATTTGTCATCCGCGATCACGAGAGGATCTCTACCGGCCGTCCTCCTGTGATTGGTGGTTTCTCCGATCAACACCAGGCGAATGCCGAAGCAGTATCCTAACAAAGAGGCCGGGGACAGCGCGCGATCTTTCCTACCTCTTCCCTGTCCTATCCTCACCCATTACACACACACACACACACCAACATGCACTACACTACCACACATGTCGGAGACCGGTCGGAGGCTTAGAGCTTGTCCCGGCTGCAGTGGTGACACGCTTGGGGGAGATACCTGGTTCAGGAAAACACTCGTGAGACGTACATGTCGGCGCCGCATCTCTCCGTCCAGCGGGGGAAGATCACCGCCACCTCCAGCAATAAATTACGTACTATACGTACGGGACTAGTCACCTTAGCCGTTGACGTGCTCGGAAAAACGACATAATCAATCTTAGATGAACAACTATAGGCATAGTTCATAGGCCTGTTTTCTGCATTACATGAACCACCGTTAACTTTCCGTGAATGTTATATTAAGGCGAATACATTGAATAAGCTACTGCATGTATTTGAATACCCTTGTGAATCAAGGCGGAAATGTGAGTTTTTGGACGAGGCATCTAGTGAGAGTAGAAACATTCACATTTCGACAGACGTGAATACAACGCTTTTTTGTAGTACCTTTTTTCTTGAAACACTGTTCTTCATTGCAGACCTGTAAAAGACAAGTTTAAAAATCTTGCTTTCTGGGCATGTGTACATACATACGACTCATTTTGTACACGAAATGTAAACGTTGGTGGTCCTTCAACCATTGTCGCCCTGTTCGTTGGGGACCAGGGACCAGTTGGCTGCTTCGGGTGCCCATCGACCTAGGACTGGGCCGTCCACCTCGCGGCCCGCCGGATCTTTTTGTGCGGCCCGCGACTGCTTTGAAAAACTTGCTTATACCAACCAAATACAATACAATTGCACAATTCATCTTATTTTTAGTTAACGATATATTAATGTTCTAATTGTATGTGTATTAATCATTAAGGAGGTCGAATAAAAGTCGTATCTAATAAATATTTGTTTCAAAATAATCTCAGCAGTTAGGGTAAAAACAATCTTAAATGACGGTGCGGCCCGCGGCTTAACTAGAAATTGATATGTGGCCCATAAGCCCTTCTACGTTGGACAGCCCTGACCTAGGACATCAAACTTTTGGCGAGTAGGACACATCGACCTAGGACATCATCGACCTAGAATCTTTTCACTTTCGGAAACCTAGGAAATAAAACTAAACGGAGTAATTATTATAAATAATTACTCTTTTTAACTTATTACTCTTAAATATTGTGTCGTCAGCATCTCTAAAAGCGAAACACCGAGGCAGGATATTGTGATACAACTCATTTCCAAAATACTGAACTATTTTATAATTACGTATTAAACATGTAGAAAATAGTTCCACGAACTGAATGACTGTCCAAATGACGCAATCCACGAGGGACGTCAGCGTGCGCGCATCAGATAGCGATGTGGGGCAGCGGAGGAGAGTATCACCGCTGGGGTTATCCGGAAAAACAAGCGAAAGGGCGAAGTGTCGTAACGGCGGCGAGTGGCGGCCGGCGAGCAGACAGTCGTTCGCGGAAAAGCTGCGATGAGCTGAGCTCGCCAGCGAATCTGGTCGCCCCGCCCACTCCCACGCCCCCCCCCCCGCGCCCTGTGGAGGAGAACAATATGGCGGCGATGTTTCCGCCCGTATGAACATTTCCCCAATGATTTGCGTTATTTACAGCTCTTTATCCTTCAATATTGTGTGGATTCCACTTTGATTTTTTTTTCTAGAACTGATCATCTTTATTAGACTATAAAATAAGGAGCTTCCCAGTTTCGTAGAAATACGAAGAACATAACCCGATTTCTTACTAAGTGTTCATCGTACCCAACTGATAAAACAGTGATATTTCTCAATGGCAGTTGTAATAAAACTCGAATGAATTACTCGTATTTTTAGTTCAACGGCACCACATTATCAGAAAGTGTGAATGTCCCTACTGTTCCTTCCTCGTATCGTGGAAGAATTTGTGAAGGCAGTAAAAACCGCAGAAGGGTATCGCAAACGTAACTGAGGTGCACGCCTTCGAGCTGGTGTTCAAAAACACCATTTTGGCAGGGAATCGGGAAATGACTGTGTCCTGACACAGGACCCTCTGCGATTGGAGGAACTCGGCGGCGCCGCAACTGCGATTCACATACACTCTGTTCCTCCAATTTACGCGGACTCTGTTTGGGGTCATTTTTGACTCCAAATGTTTCACACAATACAGTTTTCAAGCATTTGATGGATAAGAAAGTGATGCTATTTTGCTTTACTTACTATATCATACTAAGAATAATTTTGTTTCCAATGTTGTAACAAACAATGTTCCAATATCATTGTAACAAAGAATAATGTTGTTTCCAGAAAAAAACATTCTAGTAGATCCTCATAACTATACATACGCGTCTATCTTAGCAGCATGAGAATGTTTGAAAGAGAGATACCAAATAGTAATAGAAACGTACCCCAAATTATCACTCAGAAATCGAAACATATACAACAAAACGGAAATGGATACGTTTAAAAAAATTCTTTTGTAATTTAGACGTCAAATGTGGCATTTCTGACCCCAATCGCATAAAAATCGAATTATTTCAAACAAAAGAATCTTTAAAAACTGAGAAGTTGACAACGCATGTAAAACTGGGCATAAATAGCATTTCTAAAAGGAAAAGTTCATGTAAATATGTTTTAGTGTTGCAAAATATGATTTGCCCCTGGGGTCAAAAAAGATCCCAAACAGAATCTAAGGGTTAAAAAGCCTTTTGTAAACAAATCCAATACAACAGAATTACTTCATCGATCAATCACTACCGTCAGAACTATCTCATCGATCAATAGAGCAATTATTATATACAGCAAATAATATATTTTGCTATAATATTTTTAACAAAGGTTTTTACCGTCATTGGCAGATCCAGGGGAGGCCATGGGGCATGGTGCCTCCCAAAAGACACTAGAGTTTTCGCTTACTTTCCTTTTTTAGGGAAATAGAATTAAATACTTATGTTAAAAATAGGAAATTATTTAAACAATAATATTGAAAAGTTTCATATCTACAGTACATAAATAATTCACAATATAATAACGAACTTGTTAATTATTGAACAAAAATGTCAGATGTCCCCTTCCAAAAGGATCGGCTGGACGCGCCCCTGTGTTTTGTCGTGCTAATGCTTGATTCCAAACGTCCCAAATGAGAAATAACAACGCTGACGGTGTAAGCGGCTGGGAGGCAGTTTCCGGGGGAGCGCCGCGGCCGCGGCGCGAACCGAGGGCCTTTGCATCCGCCGGAGCACGCGCGCAAGCGGCGTCACGCGCGCGTTTTTGCCGCGCGTCGCCAGCTGCGGAGACCCGCCCCCGCCGCTTCCGAGAGCGCGATGCGGTCAGCGCCCAGTTTGCGCCCCGCCCCGCCCCGCCCGCCCTGCCACGCCCAGCGCCGCGCCGCGCCGTGGGCGGCGGCAGACGCGGCGGCGACGGAGGCGCGCGCCGGCGGGCGGCGGGGGGCGGCGGCGTCCAAGGGCCGTGCATGGACTGCATCCAGCGGTACACTTTCCCCAACTGTTTGCCTCCCTCCCTCCCCAAGAAGGCACAGGCCGATTGCATCCCGTACTGTTTTCCTTCCTAGTGAAGGACAGATTTCTACGTATGGTCTGTTAAGTAATATATTGATCGATTATAATTAATCCACTTCAGTCTCTTTTAAAGAAATATTTGCACGTCCTCTTTTCTAGAACTAACAATGTTGGAAACCATCGCTTAAAAGTTTGTGGAAACAAAACTTGAAATCTTGTATCACGAGCATCTTCTTACCTCGCTGACTTAATACGCCCAATTTCGAAGAGTCTGCTGTGTTCACCTGCGTTCGAAGTTTTCTATGGACTGGTGCGAGAACATTTGCATAGATGGATTCACATACATGGATTCACACGAAAGTGAGCGAGCGTTTATGGTTCTTGGAGAGCGTCATCTTCATTGGTAGTTATTTCCCTAAGTGGACGCCATGCGCTGCATCCCGGAAGATCGTGGTGTTGCTCCCTCTCCACAACGTGACATCCGATTTCGACCAACACGTCTTGCGGAGGTTTCCCCGTCCAGGTATATCCACTTTCCATGAGGTACCGCCCCAGCCGGGACCGGCTCTAATCTCCAGACTGGTCTCCTGGCATGCGTGGTAGTGAAGTGCATGTTGGTGTGTGTAAGGGGTGAGGATAGGACACGGAAGAGGAAGGAAAGATCGCGCGCGGTCCGTGGCCCTTTTGTTGGGGTACTGCTCCAGGTCTAGATGGGAGAAATCAGTAAAACTACTATTGAGAGCAGCCGGTCGCTGTAATTCTCCTCCAAACAGCAACTGAATTAGAACTTCGAGGCGACCGGGAAACCGCGTTCCCCTTCAATATCACGATGAGAGCGGAGAGTTGGAAGAGGAGGGTTGGGGAGGGCGGGGCCACCGCCTCCCACGCGAAGGGCCCCGTTAGGGCAGCGGCGCTCGCCGCCCCTGACCCCCCCTCACCCCCAACCCCCTCCCCCTCCCCCGCGTCGTGTGGCGTCGCGGGCGGTGGCCCACTGCAGAGGAAAAAGCGCCCCCTGGAGATCCACCGATTAACGCGTCGCTTCGCGTCGCGCCGAATTAAGATGCTATCGGAACGGGTTTCTTTACCGTAAAAACTGCCCGAGACGACCTAGTTAAGCCAAACGTACTATATGAGCTTCTTTTCAATAGCGGCCGTTGTAATTCAACGCTACGAAAATATTTCCGTTGCTCGGGGCGAACACACGCGAAGGTTTCTCGCTCGTTTAAATGTTGAGTGTTTACAGTCGGTAACAAGCTTTTTAATTTCGTAAATGAAACTGTCTGGAATGTCGTTGTGCCATTCAACGCCGACGATGAAGTCTTGGGAAACAAAAATCTCGTTCATATATTTGCGCAAAAAAGAGAAAGCATTTTATATTTTACGGAAAAGACAACATATTTCTGAAAACATTTTACGCACAGGATGTATCGTGTCTGTGCGTCTGAAGCACATCTTTTTCTGAGGTGGCACATGTTACAACATATCAAGGAAATTATGCCGTGTATTAAATGGTGTGAACTGTATTAAGTTTCCGTGTTTTTTCTGGCAACTTCCAAATTGTAATGGCAAACATGTCATAAATATTGGGTTTCTAAGAAACATTGTTCAAGGGATGATACATTGATAGCTACAGAGGGTTCCGAGTTCATATAATTTCGTTACTGACATCAATCTCGTTGAAGACAATACGCTCGAATTATGTTCACGTTGTAATTTAATGAAATGAACTTTAATGAAATGTTCGTAATGCAGTTGATTAACTTTAGAGACATTGCAAGTGTACTAAAATTGTTTCAAGATTTTTTTTAAAAACGTAGCTCGCCAGTTTATAAACTGTTCCGCTTGTAATTACAACGGGTCTGTAGCTACCTGGATTGCTGTGGTTCCTGTTCGGTTTGGAGGTGGGGACGATTAAGGAGTGCTTCCAGGTTGAAGGATAATATACTGCTCTTAAGGATAAGAAGAGTGTATTGATGATAAAACCGATAACACTTTTGGGTAAATTAAAAAATATGTCGTGACCGTTTTTTTTACTTGAGAGAGTTCTCTTCATAATTTCCTGGACAGAAATGTATTTAATTTTTTGTGTAAATGTAATTAGGGAAGTTGGCATAGTGTTGCAATTGGAATTGATTTGAATGGGGAGGGGAAAAGTTGGTAGTGAATTTCACAGGAAATTGATCGGCTAAAAATTTTTTCTCACTGGGAAAGATAGAAAGGAGATAATACTTTTCCCCCTTAGTATCTTCTGAGAAAATTCCGGAGTGAGTTGTTATGGATGTATTACGTTATTGTATTTGGTCTCTTTCAAATGATACGGTTTTTCTGGAGATATTTGTTAATACGTTTAGTCTGTGTTTAGACTGAGGGCTTCAAGTGCTATCCAGAGTCTTCTCATTTGAATTATTTTAATCATGCTTTTGAGCAGTTATGTCTAATTGGGTAGAGAGATTGGATTTTAAGATTTTAGTGTGTTAACAGTATTTGTTATTAGATTGTTTAAGTTAATTATTGTCTCTTTTACTTCAGCTTCTATTTTAAGTGTAAAGAATTTTTAATTTGAGAATTTGTATTTATATTATCTTCTTGAATTTGACCCAATTTAAATTACATGTATTTAGAGCTGGTATAGGTAGGGGGGAGATATGATGACCGGAATGTGGTCTGAGTAGAGCTCGATGTGAGAGATTGAGTAAAGCTGAGCTCTTACGTTGATTATTCCGATATCTAGTAAATCGGGCAACTTGTTTTGGTCACGAGGAATGTGGGTTCTGGGAGAGAAAATAATTTTAATCTATTTGTATGAATATAATTAAGTATTTCGGAGACATGTTTTAGTGACTCTGCAACCACAGGAAACGTATTTACCATTGAGGTTTATCACCAAGGAGATTTTTATGGTTGAGTGTGGTGTGATTAAAATACTGAAGTTGGCAAAATTTAATTATTGGGTGTTTTATAAGTTAAATGTTTGTCAAGGACCCACCAAACTTGGATTCTTACGACTAATTTATTACTTACACAAAACAAGATTTTTAACTTTTTCATTACCAGGGCCTGGCAATAAGAGGTTTTCTGCCAAAAACTTCCCGTTTAGCCCCACAGCAACACAACACTTTCTCTATAATGCGTAGGCAGTATGCAAGAAAATGAAACCTAATCCCTAACTTCGCTTGGGTGTTTGCACAATCTAGTTAAGTAGGACCATTGTGTGTTGGTTAGCAAACTCGATACCATATTATTGCATGTATCCATCACAGTTGTTAATTGAAAGCATGATCAGAACTTCAGTATAAGGAAAATAAGTTTCTTAAGAGAGTGATCACAACTACTTAAGTTTCTTCATCCTCTGAAAACAATTTTAAAACCCCAGAATTTGGAGTATTTTTATTAAGATCATGAGATAAATAAACGATTGATTGCCCAGATTTTGCAAAGAAGTCATCGTAGAATATACTCTCAGTAAAAAAATGACAAAGACTTTGCCTGATAAATTAATGGGTTGAGAAACATTGTTTGTAAAAAAACAGTACTAGGTTTCGATGCCAGATTTTCTGATATAAGAACGGTTAAATGAACTGAGCGTAAACAGTATAGTATCTCTTCGGTCGGCCAATAAGAAAAACTCACTGCAAAAAGACATCGAATTAAAATCAGCAAATAGGTCACCGTTGCTATGAACTTCGCCAAAGCGATATTACTAGTGGGGGCTTGCAAATGGCCGCTGAGCGAGAAGAGGGGAGCGTGGTGTGCTACGAATGAGATTTGGTGAACGCAACGAGCCATCGAAAATTAGCAGCGCCCAAAAACCCAACATAACAACACCAATATCCCCAGTTAAGGTTAATTTTTATGCTAATTAAGTGCCCAATTCTCGAACTTTAGACTCTTGTGGATTTCCGTAAATCGTGGGTGCTGCTATCTTTAGTCTAAAACCACATTATTGGAAATTGACGAAAATTCATCCAAATTTAAAGGATGATTAAATTATATATTTCTTTGATGGTTTTCCATGCAAAGACAAAAACTAAAAGATTTTTATTTAGATGTGTCACTATAAAGTCGATTTTGAGCAAGTTATTGAATTGCAATTTTTTGCATAATGTAAATGTGATTGCATAGGAAGATAGTACCAGGCTATCCCTAAAAAAGAGCTCTCGGCGATCAAATCTTGACACCCCATGACTTGTTTAAATCCATTTCTAAAAAAATATTAAAAGAATTGTGAAGTTTGTGTTTGTAAAAACTTCAGGAAATTTAAACATGTAATTCCAATATTTTCGAGGAAAGATGTTTATCAGAAAATTAAAGACTAAAGCCTTTCATTGTTTTAAGTCACTTTCAGAAAGCATGATGAAAAGCAAGTACACATCATCATTGTCTGAAAGTGAACTTCATCAAAAACTGGATCCAGACAAAGTTGAGTGAAAAAGCGGCTGAAAAGTGGATCGCGAAACGTTGCAATGTTTTCATATGATATTTTATCGAGAATAAGTGTTCCCTTTAAACAATTTTAACCCCCCTTACCATAATTGATTTTTACTGACTAATAAGTGATTGTCTATAATAAAAAGAATACTAAATGTCTGAACTTCATCAATTTCTAAAGCTACGCTATCAACACTTCAAAATATAATTCATTATATTTTTGGCGATTTTTTTAATTTGCTATATTTTAATTTAATTTTTCTCACACTATTTAAATTGATGGGGTTTGATGTCTTTATTTTCGTTTCCACTTTTATATATATTGATGGTATTAAAGTAATAAGTATGGTAATGAATGATGGCAGAGTATGTTTAAGAATTTTTCTTTGTTTCTGGTCGCCATGGATTTGACGATAAAATATTTCGCTTGAAGTCCTTTTGCTTGAAAAAGCCAATCGAATACAAAAAAACACCATTATAAAGCAAAACATTATAAATAACAACATGCATATTATTCACGCAGAACGTAATGCAGGATATCACATGCGAGCAAACCACATGCGTAGACTATTGATGTACTTACCATACCATACATTCAAAATGGACACAATTGATACACTTGAGATAGGTACATCAAAGCAAGACACTTAACATCCATTAGTGATAATAGTGAGCATGCAAACAAACAATAAGGAAGGAACAATCGTTAATTTTAGAAGTAACGTAAGTGAAAGTTGAATAAATAGAAAGAACTTATTCTCTAATGTGAGTTGAATGAATTCCCACGCAGTTTCAGTTTGAAACAATCGGTAAATGTGTGAAAGGGTTAAAGCCAGATCGGTCACTTCCCAAAACCCCTTGATGTTGTGTTTATTTCTAGATCTCAATAAACACAAGAACAAGAGTTATTAACAAATGAATCGTGTTGGTAACAACACTATGAAGTGAATCTGACACCGAATGTTTGAATTCATCAAATTGTGAACTGCTAGAGGACCCGTTCACGTGCCAAAAATGCCCCAGAGTTGTGCACTCCACCAATTTTGCTTTTTTTTATCTCCCCTCACGAACCACTCTTTAAAAATTTCTATTACTGAACGATTGTAACGCGACGTGTCTGACTTGCGCCCTCGCACGCATCGCTCCCGAAGCGAAGCGGTGGGTGAGGTACTCACTCGGTAGCCCTTCTCGCCGTAGGAGCCGTACTCGCCGGCGACGCCCTTCTCGCCCTTGAAGCCGAGGGGCCCGTCGGGGCCGATGTCGCCGTGGGGGCCCTCGGGGCCCGGCAGGCCCCCCACGCCGCGCTCGCCCTGCGCGCCGCGCACCCCCGCGCAGTCGCACTTGAAGCCCGGCGCGCACCCCTTGCACGCCTACGCACACACAAACACACACACACATAAATAAAACATAATGCATAAATAATTAAATAAATATAATACATAAATAATTAAATAAATAATGCATAATAATTAAATAAATAAATAATAAAATAAATAAATAAAAATCCATAAATAATTAAATAAATAAATAATGCATAAATAAATAATAAGTCAATAATATATTATGAAACGATAATTAATGATGGGTATTAATACACCAGTGTGATATTACGATGAGAGCGACGAACGAGCGAGTATCGTAAACTTCACACGAGTGTATTAATACCCAATACATCGAGTTTCATACGGTACTTTTTCTACGATTTTTATGAGTTGACCTTTTACATTGAAACGTTACGTGGCTGTTGACATATAGAATTCAGCCGAGCCACTTAGCTCTCTAACCCTACCCTCGCACGCTAACGCAGGTTGCGCTGGCCACCAGTCCGCCTTCGAAGGAGTACTGCGCTAGTCAAATAGAATCAAAGTAACATAAAATTACTGTCCAATTTATTTTACATAATATTCCACGAAAAATTACTACTAATAAAAGAAATTAAAACTTACAAGTATAATATCATATCAAATGTAATTTTAATACACACTCGAACGAAACATTTACTACAACGATTCTCAAAGATTAATTACCTGTCAATACTTGGTTTGTAAACTTCTCTGTGATTGGTCAATAACCTGTATCATAATGAAAAGTGTATCGAAATGAGTATCATTATGCAACCGGTTGCAGCCATCTAATGACAGCATTATAGAATAAATAATACATAAATAATTACTTAAAAGTCTTTACTGATGGCGAGACTGAGGCCATTTGTCCTGCTCTTCTGCCTGACCGTTTAATACAATAGTACATAAGAAACTAGCGGTACGACAGCAGCACAAACTTTCTCACCTCGTTTTAAACTCGCAAACTTTTGAAAATTCAGAGAGTTCAACGAAAAAGAAACTCGCGCCGTTCTTTTAAGCGTCTCTTGGTAAATCCGTGGAAAAGTTTGAAGAACAATTTGGAGCATTTTTGGAAAAAAAAATAGAAATGTCAATTTCAAAAAAGTTCACTTTCACAAACCTAACAGTCGTAACCTTTCGAAATCATTGAGTATCGACCAGCTAGTGACGGGGGTGGAGCAGGAGCGCACGTGGGCCGCAGCCTAAAGGTGGCTCCACATAATTCGGCATTCGCCGTGCAGCGAGCTACGGCTCGCCCAACCCCGAGCAGCTGATGTGTTCTGCGAACGTTCGCTCCCTTTGATGAGTCCAAAAGACCGCCACGGGGTGGGTAGGGCGAGCACCAAACGTTCGTCACTCGGCAAATAGCAAGCAACACGTCGGCCCTACTCGGGATTCATCGAGCGGTTGCTCGCTGTTCGCCGAACAGCGAATGCGTGGAGCGGCCTTAAGGCACGCCAGCGCGGGCGAGCGAGCCCTGGCCCAGCGCCTGGCGGCGGGCAACCGGCGAGGCACGCGGGCAACTACGCTGCGATGTTTCTAACTTCGCCCCTCAAGGCCCGTCTTCACGACGGAATATGTCACGGTAATTCGCGACGTTCTCAGTCGTGCCGCCAGGTATCGCATGATCGCGACCGTGTCAAGCAGTGCTTGTGAACGCGGGCACTTCTAACGGTCCGACGGAGAAATGCCGTGTGGTATTCCATCGTGGCCATAGGGGCTTGAGGGGCACAGTGAGAAAAATCGTACTACAGAGCGGACCACCGCGGACAGCCCTGGCACACCTGGTGAAGATTGATTGGAGGCAGTGAGCATTTTGTTTGTCTGGCACGCCAAAATCTCTAGCCATTAAAGTAAAAAATAATGTAATCTGACGATAAAATACGAACTTCGTGTGCTAGTGTAGGCAACTTCAATTTGTTCACACCACACACACACACACGCACACGCACACATACATACACAAAATAGTCACATGCCTGCAATGACTCTAGCCATTAAAGTAAAAAAATATGTAATCTGACGATAAAATACGAACTTCGTGTGTTAGTGTAGACAACTTCAATTTGTTTACAGCACACACACACATACACACACACATACGCGCGCGCGCACGCACGCACACGCACGCACACACACACACACACACACGTACACATACACACAGAAAATAGTGAGATGTCTGCAGTGTGTGTTAAAGCCGGAAACTGGCGGTGTTCCTCCCCAAATCATGGGAAATTACCGATCAGAGCACACAGCCTCAAACATTCTTCCCTAGATATCCACCACGGGTTCAAACCCGATCGAATCCATGGATTTTTAAGGGTGAAAAAATTCTTCGAACGCCTTCCTTCGGAGGGGACGTAAATCCGACTGTCCCATGTTAGTAGATTTACTGCACGTAAAAGATCCTCAAGTCTAAAAGAAGCTTCTGCACTAAATTCAAACCGCCTGTTTCGTCGCCCAAAAAATACCTTCTTTCTCCGCTACTTCTTGAAAGGAGCGTAGCGAAATTTGCGTGGTCAGACAGAAGAGCGGACCTCATGGCGCGAGTTTCGCCACGTAAAAGAAGGCATCAATTCAATTCAAATTCACCCCGCCACCGACGGTCCCGGAGCCCTAGAGCCTCCGGTCTGAGACGCCACCGGCAACAGCTGCCGCCCTAAGCGATCTCGGCCGCTGGTGATGTCAAGAAATAGCCTCTACGGCTCAGCGATCCGTCGTTTCATGTGCTCCCCAACAAACCGTTCGCCATTGATTAAAAAAGAAACGCGTCCGCACATGGGGCCCCGCAACGCGTGTCATGGCGTCGGCGCGCAAGCGCTCGAGCAAGTGGCCGCCACATGTCGGCCCTCCCCGCCCTTCGCAGCTGGAGTGCCGCAAGGCTCGCCTCCGCGCTCCCTCCTCATGCACGTCATACGCGGGTACGGAGGTTATTTTTTAAAAAAGGGCCGTTTGTGAATGAGAGTGATATTCACGCGCGATCGCCGTATTGTGCATGATTTCAACATACTTTGCCCGCGTTTTGACGCCTTTTCTGGCCGTATGGTATGTCTGAGAGCCGAGATGTAGAACTTTAAAATGTTTAAGAAAATTGGGTCGCCCGACGATGTTCCCATGTCCCTGCACAAACACAAAGGCTAAGCAGGTCTGTGGATGGAAACAACTCGATCATACATCTTACAGTCGAGACCTTGCACCCACTGACTATCACATGTTTAGATGTTTAAAGGATTTTCTTGGTTCTCAACCGTTCAGCGACAACAAGGAATTGAGTTCAAAAACTTGTTGCACGGTATAACAAATTTTTGAACAAAAATGAAAATATAAAATAATGAAGATGAAAATATGTAGATTATTAAAAAAATATTTTTATATGTTCAACATTTCCCTTCTTATTAATAAACAGACCTCATTTTAAAAATAACCCTCGTAATTTGACGTGCGCGTGTTAACACTCCATCGAAGGAAATATCATGCGATTCCCAAACAAGAGGTACAGATTATCCACAAATTTAATAACTTTTTATTGTGAAATACTGTTGTATATTTCGGATATTTCTGAACATAAAAAACGTTAAATGCGTAGATATCCTTAAAAACTATGAAACACTGAACTTTACATTATATATGGTTTCCTTTTTATTTTTACATAATTTTATTTGAAGACGCAAATTTCTATTATACATATTTTTAAAGCTGGATAAAATGAACCTTTGGAAATCCTCACTTTGATGAACTGTAACACCCAAAATTTCTAAGAACTCTGAACACAAATATGTTTAATGTTTCTGGAGGTGATCAGTCATTTGTTTATGAAATGACCTGCACTCTGTTCAGTCACGTGAACGATTATTTTGGCTCACTCATGGCAAACTAATTTGCGGATCATGATCGGTCAGTTAACCGTAGAAACTGATTTGACAAGAGTTGGCTAACATGTGGGGGGTTATGGTACATAATATTGTTTTTGTTGCTCCCCCAACTACAGAATGATCGGATGAAATGAATATGTTTATGAATGAAGTGTGCAAGAAAAGTACGCATCAAAACTTATTTTTAAGAAATACGATTGAACCCACAATTCCTTCAATAAATTTAATAAATTTTGAGTTTAATTAAATGGGTGATTAAAGTAATTAACGTGTATTCTTTGAAATTCGATGTTTATGGCTGGGCTCTTTTTACCTGTCTGATTTTTTCTTTAACACGGACTCTTCTCTGCTTTTCAACATGATTTCTAACAACTGAAGGGTCTTAACGTAAACAGAATGTCACATTTTTTTGTGGAATTGAGTTATTAGCATTAAATATAAATTCAAATTTTATTTTAGTGTAATTTTTAGTATTATTTAAATCCAGTATATATTTTCTTTATGTGAGTGTATGTGTTTAAAAGTTTAAAAATGTATTGTGTCATATTACGAATGTTCTGATAAAACACTCAATATCTGAGAACTGAGTCAATTTGGAATAGCCCCTTATTCTTCCGAGACCTCCGATTCGTAAAATATTCTTTCCATTGGCGAAATCGAATAAGTCTAGTGGAAACTATCCCTCCCTCCAACTCATCTGCCACTAAGACATGAGTGTTTGGCGCTCGGCTTCTCTTGCTTGCGGAAAAAACATTCGGCAGAGGGAAGTGGGCGTCTTGGGCGCTGCTCGAGTGTTGGAGAAGCCATGATCGCCCCGCGCGCGGGCGTGAAGGGCGCGTGTCGCGGAGCGCGGGGCGTGGCCGCGTGCGGCGAGCGGGCGCGTGCGCGTGCCCGCAGGCGGAACGCCGCCAGACAAAAGCGACGCGGCACGCGCCAGCGCGTGCGCGGGCGGGCGAGGCGTCGCGTCGCGTCGCCCCGGGCGTGCGCCCTCCGCCCACGCCGCACACGGAGCACTCGCACTGCCAACCCATTCACTCTCCCTCCATTCTGTACGTTATCCTGCTATTCACACGTGTGTATTGAATAAGGCCTTGACGAGTTCAGACTGGCTTAGGTGTCGCAAGGCATCAATTGATGTCACTGCAGTGCCTCTGGCCAGCTGGCCCTAGGGTGCGAGTCGCAACGGTGCGGTGTCAGGAATTTTGATACTAGCTCGAGACCTACATAGCTGCTCTGCCATTCTTACACACACTTACACTTACGTGAACTATAGTGCGATTTTTCTAACTCCGCCCCTCGCGCCCCTATGGCTGCGATGGAATATCACACGGCATTTCGCGTCTCTCTCAGTCGTACCGCTAGAAGTCGCATGATCAGAAGCACGGATTGAGACGGTCGCGATCATGCGATGTCTGGCGGTACGACTGAGAACGTCACATATTCCATCGTGAAGACGGGCCTTGAGGGGCAAAGTTAGAAAAATCTCAGTATACACTATTTGTCGGAAAACTACACTCCGCTAGTTCCCGTAACACACAACACTTTTTGTCGGAAGACTGGTGGGGAGCCTAGAGCTTGTCCCTTCTCAGGCGGTGTCCCGCTGGTGGGCGATACCTGGTGGAGGAAAATCTCGCAAGCCAACGAGTAGGTCGGCGGCGGATCTCGCCATCCACTGGAGGAAGATCACCGCCCCCTCCCGCGATAAAATCACCCACCGTACTCGAGGGACTAGTGACATTAGCAGTCGACGCGCCCGGAATCACTAATCAATCAATCAATCAGTTCTCCTTCCTGCGCATGCACTTTTCCTGCGTTCGCGGCCCCTTTGAGCGAGGCGCGGAGGCCTGGCGGGGCGTGGCGTGGCGTGGCGTGGCGTGGCGTGACGGGCCTCGCGTCGCGTCGAGTCGGGAGGAAGCGGCGAATTTACGGCTTCGCGTGACTTCGCGCGGACCCACGCGTCCCCACGCGGCACTCACCACGCGCATGCGCGGATGCCAAGGCGCCCTGCGCTTCACACGGCGCCGCCGATGCGCTGACAGCAGGGCAAGTTGCAACCTTGATAAGTGGAGTCCGGAAAAATGTGTAGTATAAAACGTCAAAATATGTACATAAATAAGTAATGAAAACAGTAAGAATATGTAATAAATATGTAAAATCGGATGTAATATGTAATATTAAAATTCTCTAATTAAAAACCCTTTACATAGTAATAAATTACATTTAGAAAAACTGCTCACATCATACAACTTTCTCGTCAGTAGTAAAAGTTTCATCTATTGTAATCCAGGACCTATTTTAGCAGCCAGACTAATCGCAACAGAGGCCATCGCACAGACTGGCGAGATCTACGACCAGCAAACATACAACTTAGCATCTTCATCGAAGTGTTACATGTTGGCGATCGGAAATTTTTCTCGGAAATTAAGGTTACAGATAACAAAACGTAGTGTCAATGATATTTTGGACACCTACATTTCGCCAATAATATATAAAAAATGCTGAATAAAAAAAATACATTTTTATAAAAAAATATGGAATTAAAATGTACTTTTGGAATGTAACGAGTACTTTCTGAGATACGACGGTTTTCATATGGTGACTGGGCGAATCCCCAACACCAATGTGAAAAAACACTTCACTCATCGAGAAAGTCATGTGATCCGCCATTATTCTTTCGCATTCGATTTAGAGAAACCCACACTGCACAGATGAAAGATTTGGGGGATTGGGATTACATCGGTTTAACTGCCAACTAACCGAAACCTTTCTCCTTCCAATTTGGCAACTTACTTCGGGAATTAACAAATCACAACGGCTAATATGGATTACAGCCTCATGAATAATGGACCGTTATGCCGGCTTAACAATCTTATTTCCTTAGAATGCTTAACGGCGATGGGGTTTGAATGAAAACTCGAAGCCATTGAAGTTCACCTTCGAGCTGGAGCTCCCTTCATTCTGCCTGTATTGCCCATTCAGAATATCTGAATTCCGCCGATGCTCGGGGACGAAATCAGGTGAGGGAGGAAGGCCCAGGTATTCGAGACTACACACCCCGCAGACATCGTTGTATTGTCTGCCTTTCATTTGGAGCTCTTGTTATGTGAGCTTTTCGAAACGTGTCCTAGAAAAAGGTCGCAACTGGCTGTTCGGACCCACTCCACTGTCCGAAAGCAAACAACGCAGCACACATAGGAACGTTTAAAACACTTTTCGTAATACTTTATTGTTGTAGCCGCATAACGACCTCAACGATAAGATTGTAAAACCGCTCTTGAAGTCATTCATTAAGAATAATGAGAAAAATGTATTGTAGCTAAAGATGGCGTATGTAAATGGTATTTCTTGTTCTTGTTGTTTTAAAGAAGATATTAAGAAAACATGAACGATGTGCGGTCGGTAAAAGAAATAATGCACTCTTGCTATTGTCACGGTTTACAAACTTGAATGGCGTGAGTTACACGCGTGCGAATCACTACTATTTCGCCAGCCTGCTTTAGAGAACATGAACGGCCGAACTCGCGCCTCTGCTCACAAGCGAGGAGCCGAAGAGAGCCAGGCGCTCGCTTCGGTTGAGCGGCGCGGGCGTTATGAAGCATTGTATGCGGCCGCCGTGAAAGGAAGGGGGGGAGGAGCGGGTAGGGGCGCGAGGCGAGGAGCGAGCGGGGGAGGGGATGAGGTGCGGGGCGCGAGGCGCGGTGCGGGGGGGTGGGAGACGCGGGGTAAAGGGCGCGGTGAGAGAGGACCGGAGCGGGGCGGTGGCGCGGGGCACGGGGCGTGGGGCGCGGGGCGCGGGACGGGGCGGGAGGTTGGCCTGGCACGGAACAAGCTATGTCTGCGTGGACCGCGATGTGCAGAGGAACATTACGGGCCGGTGTAACTTGCCATTTGGGTTTAATCACAAATTACTTGAAAAACCAACAGTAAAATCGTGGTTATCGAGAATATACATCTGTTTCACTGTGGAACATAGGAACTGGATTAAGTTAACCCAGTTTTTATTTTTAACATGTCAAGAGGTGCGAGCGTTACTCGTTAGACTGCATTGTGAAACGTAACTTTCCATTGTATATTCTTTGTTGCTGCAGAACTGAGCATCATCCTATGCAAAAAGTACCAACTCTATATACAATTAAAATTTCTTAGATCCTACCTACTTGGCTGTCCGCGATCCGGGATTCGGAAGGTAAAAAAAAAGTTGTTTTCCATTTCATTTTTTTTTCGATCGATGTATAGAAAACAATGTTTTAAGAACATCAATGTTTTGGGTTCGCTGTTTTTACGTTTTCAACGTTTTGCTCGTGGATGAAAGATGCTCGTAATCACAATTTTCTAAAAGTTAGAATATGAAACAATAAATGATGGTACCGATATCTTCATCGAGCACCATCGACTACCGTCCTTTTCTCGATATGATCCTGATGGCCTGGTATTTCCTTCATCTTTTCTGTTTTTGGCACATGGAGAGACGCTGTATATCTTTATTTTCATTTACATTTGAATTACCAATTAGTAAGCACGGCCATTGTCAAATTAAATTTTGTTGCGCACGAATTTAGTGTAGTAAAGTAAATGTGTTTAATGGTATCATAACGGACATTTTTAACAAGCACGTTCCATGGAAAACTTCTCGTGTCACGCGGACTGCTGCTCCATGGCTTACAAACGAATTAAAAGTTCTTATGAAAGATAGAAATTCTGCATACAGTCGTTTTAGAGCTACTAAAACCGATGAAAATGAAAAAGAGTACAAAAAACGTAGAAATTATGTAAAACAACAAGTCAGAAACGCTAAGATTCGTTTTTATCATAATCTTTTCCAAAAAAATTCCAGTACGAAGGGAGTATGGAGCACGCTGAAAAACTTAGGAATTTGCAAACGTAAGTCAAATGACAGTTCATTAGAAATTCCATTAGATGACCTAAATGATTATTTTGCTTCCGTTGCACATCCAATAGACCCTATTATTAAAGAAAAGTCACTACACTTTCTGGAATCACAAGCGCCACCCCGGGATGATAGCTTCTATTTCAACAATGTTGATTGCCAAGAAGTCGAAAAAATAGTGAAGGCACTCAAGTCAAATTCAAAAGGCTCTGACGATATAACGGCCAAGCAATTAAAATTAGTTTTAAAAGACGCTCTTCCAGCACTTACACACATAATAAACTCTTCTTTAACAACCGGATACTTTCCCCAATTGTGGAAACTAGCTTACATACGTCCCATTCCCAAATGTATAAATTCGTTAAATCCTTGTGATTACCGACCAATCAGTATATTACCAACATTATCCAAAGTCCTAGAAAAAATTGTACGTCAACAAATAGACAAGTATCTCGCCATAAATGATGTTCTCAATAGTTTGCAATCTGGTTTTAGGAAAGGTAGAAGTACGCAAACGGCCTTGTTACGAGTCACCGAAGACATTCGTCAATCTCTGGATCAAGGCAATATAACAACATTAACGCTTTTAGATTTTAGCAAGGCCTTCGATTCAGTAGACCATGACGTGCTTCTGGCAAAATGTAAATGCCTCGGTTTTTCTGATTCTACCTTATCGTGGATTTCAAGTTATTTTAGTAATAGACAACAGGCTGTAGTTGTTGAGAATACTTTTTCGTCCCCTAAGTCAGTTTTACGCGGAGTACCACAGGGTTCCGTACTAGGTCCACTTTTCTTCTTGATCTATGTTAATGATACCCCCTCTGTGCTATCAATGTGCAGTCATCATATGTATGCAGACGACTTACAGATCTATGTCAGTGGGAAACCTTCGGAAGTGGCTCATTTAGTTAGTAAAACAAATCACGATTTGGCGTCTTTACTTGAATGGTCAGTGAGAAACGGCCTTAAGCTAAACCCATTAAAATCTCAATCAATTATAATTGGGTCCTGCCGGTCCCATAAAACACTTCAAAATCTAAAAATTCCTGATATCATTTTGGACAACACTACTGTTCCTTTCTGCTCTCAAGTTAAAAATCTTGGTCTGACCATCAATAAATTTCTAAATTGGGAACCTCATGCTCGGGACACCTGCCGCAAAGTGTATGCCTCAATGTACTCACTGAAATGTGCTTATAAATGCCTTCCACCCAAAACCAAAGAACTTCTAGTAAAATCACTCCTGCTCCCACTGCTTGATTACGGTGATATCGTGTACGGTAACATAAATAAATCAACCGCTGATGCTCTTCAAAGAGTTCAAAATGCATGTGTTAGGTTTCAATACAATATCAGAAAGTATGATCACATATCGGGGTACTATAAAGCAAATCATTTATTAAACTTGAAAGGTCGACGCCTGTTTCATAGTTTGTGCCTTTTCTACAAAATATTAAATACGGGTGTACCTGCTTACCTCTCTTATAAAATGTCTTATCTCAAAACCAAAAGATTCCAGAAATCCTTGCTATGCAATATTCCTAAAAGCAACACCGATTTTTATAATAAATCTTACTTAGTAGCAACGACCCGAGAGTGGAATAACCTTCCAGAAAATGTTAGGAAATGTAAAACATTGCGATCATTCAAAAAACATTTAAATACTCTTCTACTGAGCTGATAATGTACGATGTAAAAGTGTGTACTCAATATATTATTATTATTTTAATTTTTATTTATTATTATTATTATTATTATTATTCAAAATTGTACGCTAAATGTAACATTTTATGACATTTTTAACTTTTTTTATTTTGTATTTTCTTATACTTCTTAGGTTAATTCTTAATTTAATAAACAACAGTATAATTAGTTTAAATTAAGTTTAATATAAGATTAGAAAGTTTTTTTTTTCAAATTCATTCCAGCTAAACTTGTCATGGCTCTGACTGAATGCGTCTTTTGATATGTATAATACATGTTGATACAATTAACATGTCTTATAATAACGTCTTATAATACATGTTGATGTAATTAAAATCGGCTCTAAGCCGTCGTCCTGGCCGGGTGGTTGTGTGCATTCTCATTTATTATTTTTTTTAATGAGTTCTTTAATGGATTGAGATTTTCTTGCTAACATTTTGACGCGTATGGGTTAATATTTTCTTTTCTCTCTTTCATAATTTATTTTCGGGCATCTCTTTAATGTTCTCTTGTGTCAGTAAATGCTTTATAAATTATTTTAAATATTTTATTTTGTTGCTCAACGTTGAAGAGCATGCACACTTCCTTTGTTTTCCCTGGTTTTCCCCGGCCGTTTAAAGTAAATGCTGGGACGTTGTGTTTTTTACTTTCATTTTGTGAGCCCAGGGGCAAGACATATCTAAGTTGTATTTTATTTAATTTACTAAATGTACTGTTTCAATTTTTATCTATATATGTATTATTACGTGGTTAGGCGGAAGAGCGGGCCTGATGGCCCGAGTCTCGCCACATAAATAAAGTCACTATTATTATTATTATTATTATTATTATTATTATAATTTAATGTTACTACATCAACTTTAAAATTTTGTTTAAATGATGTTTAAATACTTCGATGGTTTTTTGTCGCTATATTATTAACATCGATGTTTTGATCTTAGGATCTTTTCATCTTAGGATTTTTTTTAAAAATTTGGTATCTTTTTGAGAAAAACGTCCTTTTATCGTAAAATGCATAAACTTCAAGCAGAAATTACACAAAAACAACTCTTTTTTCCCCTTTCTTTTTCGAAAAGGCAGATGGACAGATAGTCAATCAGGCATACAGACAGTGGGGCAGAGTTTTTGAAACAGTTTCTTGGTTTGAAGAAATCCGATTTCTGTATTTTCATTGAAATCTCGAAATCAACGTTCCGCAGCATTATGTAACTTTCTCTGTACCACATATATTACTCATTATATACGAGAAAGTAAAATCCGTAATTTCAAAATCAGACACTTGAGTGTTAATAATATGGGTATCTTAACAATTATGGGCGCAACCAGGATGTTTCTATGAGAGTCTGTGGGTGTAGTGCGTTTGTAGGCCACTTGCAAGTTTTATTTATGGTTAAAAGAAACTACTGTGTGTTCAGTCGTTTCAAACGTACTGGATTGAGCCCCGCAATGACTCTCGTTACGAGAGACAGAGTGTGAAGCAGGGGCGGATTTAGCTGACCATTTGGGGGGCGGGGGCATCATAGATTTTTGTTAAATAATGAACATATTTATTATATAGAATACTATGATTGTAGTATATGATAATATACGATATTATTTTAAAATAATTACATAATTCTAGTCTAAGTAGAGATTTAAAAGAATTTTGTCAAAAAAAGGAAGCTAGCTGACGAACACCCTAAGAAGGGGGAGCCATGGGCCTCCTGGCTCCGCCAGTGGGGCGAACGCTCTCTGTGAATCGAAGGCCCAGGCAGCGGGGGAGGGGAGGGGAGGGGCGGCGCCCATTCATTCACCGGCGCGTGCGGGAGCGCGCGTGCGTGCGTGCGCCTGGGCGATAGCGCCCCCGCCCCGCCCCGCGCCGCTCGTGCGCCTCGGCCCGTCACGCGGAGGACGCGTGAACGGCGGCGGCGCGGCCACTGATCCGCGCGTTTTGGCCCTCCCACCTTCCCCCCACACACACTAACGTGTCCCTTATTTCTCCCCTTCTTACGCCGAGAGAAATGTTGCGCTACAGTGTACTAAACATGTTTAGCGAGCCATTTTATAGTAAAGTTAGTAGTAAGTAGTAATTTTACAGTAAATTGAGGTAAGATTTACTACACACTATTTAGTTTCGTTTAGTAAATCGCAGGTGAATGAACAAAGGCAGCAAATACGTTTCTTAGATAGCTGGACATAGGCAACGAAGACAGATTCGTAGGTAACTGTCTCGGTGGCTGTGTCTTAGTGTCTTTATGGCTGAAGGGATAGAAAGAAAATATTCCCTTTCACGTTTCTGCTTCATAGGGCTCATTCAGCAGCGTTTAGTAATTTAGGAAACGCAACAATTCTTTTAGAATTCCTATTTTTGTGATCGTCGGTCTAAATTATATGAATTATAGCATCTTCAAGTTATAGACAGTCAAATTCGTAATGTAATAAAAATACAAATTTCACTGTCTCCAGCGTGTTTGGTAATTTGGCTGCGCAAATGAAATTGTATTCGAATCGATCACAGAAGACGAATTCTGTTTTTCAGATAATTAATTATGTATGCTTTTAAGACAAGCTCAACACATACACATTATCTGACTATTTGTGTGATACATCAGTATATAACATGATTTGTTATTCATTTTTCAATATCTCATAATATTAGATACTTTCCTAACCACCAGTATATGCTCCTATGTAATATTGTTGTTCACTATTTCTTCAGTGATTTGCGTATCTACGAGTCATGGGTAAACTTAACAGGATTCCATTTTGTTACTTAAACAATCTTTCAAGAACAAGATAATTATAATGGTGTAGCAAACATAACTCTTCTATAAATAGCACTTATTTTAGGGCAATGGGTTATCTTTATTTGTGTCCATTCATCAATGAAGCCCAATGAATATGCCCAATCATATTACAATATCTCGCAAATAAAGTCCCTTCAGAGAGAGAAAGAGAAAATGATCCGTGTTAGGTCAATTCCAACGTTCCTATTTCCTCTCAGACGTCTGAACGATCTTTGATTCGTTCGGACTTTGACTCTGAAACTAAGATATTTGTAGCATTGAGTAGCAGAGAAATAAAAAAGTAAACCAGCAGACATTGTGAAAGAAACGCTCAATTTTGAGTATCATCTACACCAGTATGTGAATTGTATAATTCGAAGAATCGCCAAAAATCTTGTGCAATCGTAATTGACATAAAGCGTGCTTTTGTTTTTCCACATATGTAATGGAATTCACATATTTCAAATAAAGAGAAGATATCTGCATGGTAGTTTGCTGTGTTCACAAGCCATTCGCAGCGATGGAAGCTGTGCAAGTGGCGAACGCAGGCTAAGATGCCTCAGTTACAACATTCGTTGCTACTGCACCGCATCTGATGGGGAGGTCATAGGGTTTTCCACACCAGCCACATAGATGGCATTCTGAGGGAAAAGGTTGCGGCAAACGGCACTGATCGATTATTTTCCGTATTTTTCATCAATGCCAGGCGATGGCAACGGGAGTGGCGCAGATGTTTCGACCATCATATCGCGAAGTTTTTAAGCGTGGCATTCCAGAACTAAAGACCACATGATATGATGGTCGAAACGTCGGTTTCACTGCTCCCGACGCGGCAGTACCTGGAAAGCACTGGAGTGTACTGGAGTGCACTCCAGTCCTGACGGTTTGATGGTCGAAACGTCGGCAACACTGTCTTCGACGCGGCGTCACCCGGACGGCCGACAGCCTTCACGGAAAAACGAGAAGTGGAGTCCCTCGCTCAGCCGGCGCGTCCGCGCTGCCATTCCTGAACGCGCGCCCGTCGTGGTGTCCCTCAGGGGTGTCGCCCGTGACGGCGTCTGCGCATGCGCGAGGGCGGACGTTTCGCTGACGGCGGCGCGTGAGGGCTCGCGGGGCTCGAACCGGACGCCTCCCCCTCCCCCGCCATGCATTATGCAGCGCCCCCCCCCCGCACGTACCACTCTACTCAACGGTTTCACCAGAGGGAAGGTTGGCGGTGATGGTTGGGCGGAAATGTAGATTTCTTTAGTTGATAGCTATGAGGAATTTGCCCTGGTGGTTCAGCTCATTGGTCAGCGTGCTAGCTTTCCATGATGCGACCATGGCTTTGATTCCTGGTCGACTACAGGGCGTGTTTTCCTTGCAAAGTCCCAGTATATGGTGCTGTGTGACGATGAGAAAATTCACTTCTGAGGTTGAGAAGACGAGAATGTGGCTGAATGGGGATGCCTTCGTACTAACCCCACGTACCCCCTTAACCCATGGCCGCGAGGCCGGGACGCTGCTGATAGGCTAGGGCGCGGGCCGATGCGCCAAGTACAAACAAAAAAGCTATGAAAAATGTATACATCAATACGTGAAGAGAAAGCAATGCTATCTTATTTGATCACATTGCGACCAGGGAGGAGTGTTATATTTGGCATAATTTAAGTTTAAATGGAAAAGTGCGTAGAAAACCAAAATTTATAATATACGTTCAAAATATTCAATTAAATCATTCAGCGTGCAGATGCAAACCGCAACACGTAAACACCTTAACGTTTAAGAGAAAAATGCTTCTCTCCATATTTGCATTTGTTAACGTGAAAGGCATACTATTAGTAATAGTAATGATGATTTTCGAAAAATATTAGTTCTTTCGAAAATAATAAATTTCATCGTAGTGATGATATGTTTTCACTAAACATGACACATAACAAAGGATACTGGAGAGAGTATACTTGACTTCTGAAGGACTTTGCTCCGTTGGCGGTTGAGGTTACGAGATCAGTTTCCATTGCATTTCTCAGCCATGCAGAAGGGACAAGGATTCCAATGATCCCCTGCTTTTAATAGGTTTCGAAATTTCGTAGGCCTAGCAGAGAATTAAGGCAAACAATACACGCTAAGGACGTATCTGTACACGATCGGGCAGATGCAATAGAACTTTTTTTTAAATTATATGTAATAATTATACACGTACACGCTTCGACAAAATAACTTGAATAACATTTTAAAACATTTAAAAAATGAATGACGGTCGAATTTCAACCACGGAGCGACCAATATTTACTTGCATCGAATTTTCAACTGGGCGCACTTTTAATCGACGAGAAAACGCTCTAAACCGCTCTCAGGAGGAGCTCCCAAAGTTTTTCTTCTCCCCGTGAAATCGCGTTATCTCAGAGCGCTCATGCGGCCTCGAGAAGAAACGCTGCTTAATGGAGTCTTGGGGTCGGAGAGAGAAATGTCTGCTTGATTGAGCTGCCGTCTATAGATCGCTTCTTCAATTCAACGCATGCCGAGGCGTCGCGATGAAAGAGTCAAGGACGGAGGCTGGGCCAGCGCGCGGGGCGGGTGAGAACGTGGGCAGGCGGACACTCGAACCGACAGATCACTCTCTCCGACCCCATCCGCAAATGGACGCGTGTCATTGCATTTGCTGCATGTTTTACTTGAAATTTATGCTTTTGGAGTCTTTCCTGCTCGAAAAAATCGGCGCGCCACGAAACGCCTCTGTGTTCGAAGGGCGATGCGACATGGCAGCGGAGAGAAAGTAGCACGGAACAAATGCATGTCGTTGCAGCACATTGCATATTATTGGATATTTCTCTCATTGAGTAGCATACGGGTCGTCACTTGTTAGAATAATCGGCTATATTTTATTATTTTCACGATCTTTAGCTGCCGCATTGTACGTTTGGTAAGTTGATACTCTATTGTTCTGGAACCTACCTTCAGCCTGAACAGAAAGTGAAAGTCGTCGTGAAGAATGAAATTATGCAAATCCGAATGTTTTCAGTTTGTCTCCGTAAGAAAACAGTAGAAAAAGACGGCGTCAAAGTACGTACAATGTATAAGTATATATCTGCATCTTTGAAGTTCATTTGACATTTGAAGTTCTCATAGATCCATTTTCTACACATTGTACTACAACATGATTACGGTACCTCCGTCTCCTTTGCTATCCCATCACAACAGAAAATATTCCATGATAATGCTTTAACTACGTTCAAACAATTTTACTGCAACTTATTGACAGGCAATTTAATGTGATTTCCGACAACAAAAACTTTCTGCAGAGTAAACAGGAAGAGCTGTGTAGGTCACTGGGTAAATCAAGAGAAATTCCATGCGCTGGTATCCCAAGGCATCAGAAGTTGTCTAGTATTACGAAGGAATACCAAAGCAATTCTAGACGTTCACTTGCAGATGCAGCGGTGATCTCACACTGATTCGAAAGCGGTGGACAGGTAGATCGCTCATCGACGTTCTTAGACTTTTTCTACGCACCTGCACTTTCAATAAACTACGTAAGGAAAATATAATCGCACTATGCTCGAAAGCAACGAATCACTCAACATCAAAACTGTTTACTGTAAACGTCAATTGCATGTTACGAGACAGTATTTTCTTCAGAGTGGCTAACATGAAAATAATCAAGTGGAAAAGTGGACTTAATGTAATAAAATATTAATAATTGAGGTGTGACTTTTTAGTGTTGCTCTGCTATAGAAATGTGTACTTAAAACAGACAGTAGTGGATGCATTATAATCGATCAATGTGGTTCTAAGCAGGCCAGGGGAAACGTAGAAATCAATCCTCATTCTAAGGGGGGAAGCAGAAGGGGAAGGAAGCGGGCTACACCTTGTTGGGGAGGGAGGTAAGCGGCTTAGGGAAAGCCGACCGCGGGATGCAGTGGCTGTCCTCCCAGAGAGGTGCATTGAGAGCGGGAGGCGGGGCGGGGCCAGGGGGCGGGGGCGCTGTGAGGGGTTGAGGCGGGCGTGGCGGGAGGGGTGGAGCGAGGCGGGGCAGGCAGGTTCGGGAGAGGCGCGGCGGGGCGGGGAGGGCCCGGGCGGGAAGGGGGCGGAGCGGGCGTTTGCGGCGGGCAGAACGGAGAGTGGCGGTGTGGAGCGGGGTTTGCGGTGGGAGTGGCGGGGCGGGGCCGGTGGGGTTTGCAGAGGGGGCGTGGCGGGGCGAAGCAGGGCAGGGCGAAGCGAGCGGGTTGCGGCGAGCGGGGCGGAGCGGGGTTGGGCGAGGCGTGGCGGGCGGGTTCGGTATAGAGTGGGCGGGGCGGGACAGGGCAGGCGGGGTCAGGACGGGGCGGGCGGGGCCGGGACGGACGGCGGCGGGATGGGGCAGGCGGGGTGGGAGAGGCGGGGCGCACGGCTGCTTTGAAGCGCGGCGCCGCGCCGCCGCCCTGCCTAACGACTTGAGGATGAGTGGAGGACGTTGTGGCACCTGCGCCGCCCCCTCCTCTCAGTCCCAGCCAACCTCCACTGCGCCAATAGCGCCCTACGCTTGCAAACCCCGATCTGCCTTAAAGAAAATGAACTAAATGAACGACATAATTTCGAACAGCGACCTGTAGAATGCGGCCTAATGTGCGATTTACATTTCTTGGCCGATGGTGTAAGAGGTCAATGTTATCCAATTGGGAGCTTCAATTTTTGAAATTGAAACTGCCGATTGGATAACAACACCATCTGGTCTAAGTCACCAGGGGCCAAGTTATTTCAACCGGAGAATAATTTATTTCCCATCCATTAATTACTAAAAATAACTAAAGATGGTTACTCCCGATTGATTTTATCGCATTTAAACAGATCGTTTCTCATTAAGAAAGCATCAGTTGATGTCTCCGACCGGGAAGTCGTAGGTCGAATTCAGCCGTTGACTGGAGGAGAGTTCTAGCGGTAGTTTTCCATGATTTTTCCGTTGAACGCCAGGCGAATGCCGGAGCAGTGCCCTAGCAAACGGGCCACGGACTGCGGGTGGGAGAGTGCCCCGCTGGTGAAAGATACCAGATGCAGACGGTTAGGTCGGCGCTGGATCTCACAATTCAGCTGGCGAAGATTACCGCCACCTCCCGCGATCCAACATTTACTATGTGAACGGGACCAACGAACTTAGCAGCTGACTGCGTCCGGAATCACTTCGCAATCATGGAACCAACCGATGTGCAGGTTGCTGCCGGATCTCGCCATCTAGCTGAGGAAAATCACCACTACCTCCCGCGATAAAAACACGCAGCACACTTACGGGACTAACTACCTTAGCACTTGACGCGTCCGGAATCACTAATCGATCAATCAACCGATGAGTAGGTGGGCGTCGGATTTCACTTCCAGAGGGAGATTCCGATCAACACCAGGCGAATGGCGGAGCAGTACCCAAACAGAAGAGCCACGGACCGCACGCGCTTTTCCCTCCTTTTCCTTGTCCTATCCTCTCCTCTTACACACACACTTACACCAACATGCACTACACTACCACACATGCCGAGAGACCGGTCGGGAGCTTACAGCTTGTCCCGGCTGGGGCGGTGCCCCACTGGTGGGAGATACCTGGTTGAGGGGGAAACCCCGCTAGTCGACGTTAGGTCGGCGCCAGGATCTCGCCATCCAGCGGGGAAAAATCATCGCCATCTCGCGAGAGAAAAACACGCACTACACTTACGGGACTAATGACCTACGTAGTTGACGCGCCCGAAAACACGAAACAATCAATCCAGAGGGAGAGGACTTCATTCCGCGTCGCCGGTAGCCGAAAGGCTAAACGCTCCGCTGCCCCGAGAGCGGGAGGGGCCTGGCCTGGGCCTGGGCTTGGGCCTGGCGCGGCGCCACCTGCGCGCGGCCTCGTGCGCGTGCGCGTGGGACGACGGGCGTGGGCGCCCCCCCCCCACCTGCCCACGCGTCCCCGCTTGCCCAATTCCGCCACCGGCTGCGAACACACACAGGTCGACCTCAGCGCTCCTTTCCCGAGTGGCCCGGCGGACAGCTGGCGACGGCAAACAGGCACAAGCCGCACACTTTACACACGGGGGATCGCTTTCACAAACGACACCTACAATTTGTAGAGGGCCAACGAGGAACTGCGACTCTAAAGTTTCACAGCTAGTAAGCACGTTAGTAATATTAATTGTCTTCTGTATTTCACGAACATCTGTGGAAGAATCCATCCAGTAGTCCATGGGTATTGGTCCATAAAGAATATGTTATATCAGTTTGCCAACGTTTCGGAGCTATATTTCTCCATCATCAGGGCTGAACAACATTACCAACATGGATGGAAACAATGTACAAACACTAATTATATACAAGTATAACCGCGTTGTTAATGTATTCAGACCTGATGGTGGAGAAATATAGCTTCGAAACGTTGGCAAACATATATTTTCATTTATGGACCAATATCCATGAACTACTGGATGGATAATATTAATTGTGTATAGTGCAAAACCGGAGTTTTCATCAATTTCGAGTGAATTTTAATTTTTTCAAATGTTATTTATGTATCATTTAGAAAGATCATGCCCTCGCCCGTCCCATATTGTTTCCTCTACGGAAAAACGACGGTTGTTTGCAATTCTCGTTCTGAGAAATTTCAGTGCAAGGCTCTCGGAAGAACGCTTTCGCAACCCCATTACGGGGACGTGGCCGTGTCGTACTACGAGAGATGAACTGACGCATCTCGTGCGTGTTGTGTTCGTCGCGTAGCAAACTGATTTAAACAGTTGTACAGAAGACAAGCCTCGGAATTTGATACTCATCCTACTTAGAGCGTCCTGCCCTAAGTAGGGGATAGAGGGACGCGGGCCATTTATAACAGAGAAGGGACGATTCGTAAAATATCTGGCGAGGGGCTGCCTTAACATCAGATCTGAAGCTGCCTGAGCCCTTTGGGTCTGGCATTCATTGGAGGACATAAGCAGTGACGGCGACAGCAAATGTATGTACAGTCGGACGAAGCGCAGTGAATGAAAGGCGAATAATCTTGGAAAATGCTCCTCTCCAAGGGAGACCCCACGAAGACCGATCCGCGGTCCATGAGGCTGGACGGCGCACGGAGGCAGCCGAGAAGGCCCACACCTGCACGCAGACTCAAATCCACCGCAAAGCATGGTTCTTTGGCTCCTAATTCCTTCTCACCACTCAACCTTCATCACAATGAAGTCCAGCCGCGCTAACATATCGGAGAGGATTTCTTTTATAAAATTCTATTTTTATATCATTTTAAATATCAATAATGTATTTTTCATTTTGAATGTTTTTAAACTTTACATAAGGGATGAATTTTATCCCTGCTGTACGTATTCATCAGCATTTATAGAATTATACAGTTTTGAAGCTGAATATTAAAAAAAAATCACTCTTAAAATGGAAGCCAAATAAATAGTCTTTCGGAGAACTTTGGAGTGATCCTTCTCGAGAGGTGAGGAATGTAACAAGCGTTCCAACGAATTGCGTTTGCTCCTCCTCTTTTCAATCGTTTTCAGCACTAGCAGAAGATCTGTTCGCTTCAAAGGTTATAGGAAGACACTGCAAGAAACCAAGTTAATACAAAATCTTCTCATTCTCCTTTAAATTTTGAACGTTAGAACGCATTAAAAAACTTTAAAATATCGTATTTTTTTCTCATAAGGAATTTCTTAAGAGCGCTGGATGGCACTACACGGCAAAGTTAATACCGGCAAGTTAGGTTTCGTTGGACCAGAAGCAGCATACTTGCAATGTTCGCGGAGAACGAAACATGATCAGAAAAATAATCAGTCAACCAAGACAAAAAACTGAAGAGAAAGGCATTCTGGTGTTTCCGAATCTAACATGACGGACGAAGACTTGCGAAAGACTGCAAGATGCAGATTGCAAGACTGCGAGATCCAGGGGCACTCGGAAGCACCCCTCGAACTGGAGGACGCTCCGATTCTACCGACTCGATTCCGGAATTGATTCTCTTTTCGATTCCTTTGCATGCGATTGTTGTTGGAATGTATTCCAAACGACCTAATCGAATCAAGTGAATACCCTGGATTTTTTTAAAAATCATGCATATTCCCTGCAATTTTACTGTTATTTCAGGCTTCTTTTCGTGTGTATTTATTATGTGTGGATTATTTTTTCTGTCTGGATCGCGGAGTGTGAAGTTGTGTTTCTTTGAATCCGTTACAATTTTTGTTGATTAGTTCTTACTATTGGTGATGATATAATCTATTATATTTTTATGAACGTAAATCGATTCCGTTTCTTTCGATTCTATTCTAGAACCGACTCCAATTTTGTCGCTTCTTTTCCAGGAAGCGGCCGTCTCCAGCAGGCCGTGGCGGTGGCAAGTGAGCATCGGAAGGCGTCTCGATGATTTCCTGCCTCTCCGCGCGCGCGGCGCTCCTCGCCGCTCTGGGCGGTGGACGTCATGCGCGCGGGCCGCTCCCGCCGCCGCCTTCGCCTTGCCTCCCCGCCACGCCCCGCCACGTCCCCCTCCCCGCCCCTCGCCGCGCTGTGCGGTGTTTGCCAGTCCCACGGCGACGCGACGCACAGCCCGAGCGGGCTGTCGCCGCCGCCGCCGCCACCATCAATTGGCTGCTGAAAACCGTCCCCCGCTGACCTTTCAATCCCAGGAGCAAGCGGAGCCCTTGTCTCTATGATGTGTGTTACGGACAATGGCCGAATCTGGGGAATTCAGGAATGAGCCGGCTCATTCGCACATTGGCCAGACGATTTGCGTAGAGCTGAATGAATACGTGCGTTGGGTAAGAACGATTGAATGAAGAAGGTGCGAGGGTCATTTTGGTCTTTCGCGAAAGATCCCCAAAGCGCTGCTACAAGCCTGCGAAGGCGATGGACTAAAACCGCTGGGGACTGTACGAAGACCGTGGTGTTGACACATTTCGCTGATTTTCCCCTGACAATTAAGTTTATTTAAGGTCGCTTTAGAACAAACTCAGGCCATTAGCGATCACTATCATTTTGTGTAACGACACTTAATTGTCACAATAACACAAATCACACAAAAATGATTAGTGGATTGAATCATTGGCTCTTTGGTACCAAGGGGTATCAACCACAAAGTTTTTTAAATAGATAAGTTTCAATAATAAAATTAATTATACAGACTTCACAAGTTTCGTTTCATTACGGCATTGCCACAACATCTCTGCTGACACCAAGGATTTATAATCAATATAGAATAATTAATTATAATAATTTTTCATAAGATTTTAAATTAATTTGTCAAACCATTTCATTAGAGAATTTTTATACAACATTTGGGGAAGAATAGTTCCAGGTGAGCAGCCCTGTCAATGGTTTAACATAAAACCATTTGTATTTATTAGCAGTAATTTTTAAAATTATAATTTTATTCTTTTTGAGGAATATTCTATTTTTTTATTAGTAAAATGTCTGATATGTAAATATGAAATAGTTTCATGAAAAGGGGGTCCACAAATACAGTTGCACCCCCTTATTTTATTTTTATGAACGTCCAACTGCCAGGCATTTTATGCGTCCAGAGAAATATTTCAGCATAAAATGCTTTGGAAATAACAGTGTTATTGCGACAAGGTTATTTTATGTAAAACGCAAAGACCGAGGAGAGAGCTCCGTCGACATGCACCAATGTGATCCCTGAGGTGTAACGTAGTAAGGCCACGGTAAGTTAGATGTCGTGTATTTTGCAATTAACGATTGACAAAAGACAATACAATTCGAAATTACAAACCCTGCATCTCACTAACTTTAGAAACTTACCTCTGCAGTCTGATTTTTTTCACATAATTTGCTATTTCGCGTGACCCTACCGTCGGCTAAGTTGCATTTTATCCGCCTGAAGTTCGAAGTAGGGGGGCACACCTTCATAACCTACTTCGGATCATCTCCATCCAGTTTCACTGGAGATTCCGGGCGCGTCAACGGCCAAGGCCATTAGTCCCGTAAGTGTAGGAGCATGTTTCATCGCTGAAGATGCTGGTGATCTTCCCCGCTGGATGGCGAGATCCGGTGCCGACCTAATATCAGCTTGTGGGGGTTTCCTCAACCAGATACGCTGCCCATCAGCAAGGGAACTGTCACAGCCTGGGCAAGATCTAAGCTCCCAACGTGTGTGGCACTAGTAATGTAGTGCATGTGCGTGTAAGTATATGTACGTAAGGGGAGAGGAAAGAACAAGAAAGAGAGAGAAATGATCGCGCGCGGTCCGTGGCCCGTTTGTTAGGGTACTGCTCCGGCATTCGCCTGGTGCTGATGGGAGAAAGCACGGAAAACTACCGATCTTCGGCTGCTAGAATGATCCTCTACACAGCGGCTGAACTGGGCCTAGGTATCTAGTCAGTGCCTAAAATCCTGCTACCGCCAGGAGTGGAACTTTAGGACCTCCAGGTGCTGCAGTGACATCAATTGATACCCAGAGCCACCTAAGCCTGGCAATCCATTTTGGATCATGTGAGCATTAACCACCCAATTTCGGTAAACGATATCTGACTGTCCGCATGACGTCACTTCGTAGGTTCTGATGTCGACGGTTTCGACCATCTTACCGTGGTCTTCCTCAGGGCTGAAGATCACACCTTACTGAACTGTATTAATCACGCTAAGAAGCTGCAACGTCCGTTAGGAACAACGTACGCATTCTAGGAACAAACGCGCGTTTGCTGCTACGCGAAGGGCTTGACTGCAGCGCGCTCCTGTGCCACGACCACCACGCGTTTCTGCTGCGTTACGACGGACGCACTTCAACGTCCGGCATCTGACGCTCGTGTGTCGCCAGCCTTGCTTCTCAACCCAAAGTGCATGTGAACCAAGAGTATTTTCCGTGTGATGGTTGGCCCCTGAGAACGAATAACAGCCGTGAGTGCGCCTCAGTGTTTGCCAGCGCCAACCGTTTGGGGACGATCGCGTGGCGCGAGTGATTCCATCTCCATCTGAACAAGAAGCGGCCCCCCCCGATTCGCTTGGGACTGCCTTCTTTAAATCAATAAGCGGGCCACTTTAAACAGGGGGTATCGCTTTAAAAAATGGCGCGTTAGTTATTTATTAAGTTAGTTTCGCAAGGCTTCTTATGAGAACACAAATGTCGAACTTTTATCCACTTTGTTAAAATTTCAATGAATTATTATTTTTTGTTAAAATTTGACTATTCATCCTGCGGACTACGACATATTAATGTTGATATAGTTAAAAGAACGAAGTTACCACACTTGTGTGTTCTAATAACTCTTCTTATAACTCATTAACGCCCAATATAATGTATGCGCATAGCGCACGCCTAACTCTTAAAATGCCTTAGTTATTGATATAGTTAAAAGGCCATAGTTACAACATTCGTTTGTTCTAATAACTCTTCTTATAACCCTGACTTCAGTATAGAAATGTTTCACTTTGGATAGTCAAAGTGAAGAAACTATTTTTTTACTTTAAACATGTAATTACAATAATAGTTCACGCAACCAATTTATAAAGTTAAGCTTTATTGCATGGGCACATGTTTTGAAAACGAGTGATGTTAGGAGTGAGTTTAATAAAGCGTTTGTACGAATGCAATTAAGAAACATTATAAACAAGTTGCGTACGCTATTTTTGTATAACAGCATTACAAATGTATAAGAGAATCAATGTTAATTTGGGTAAACCACTCTATTGTGACGTCACAGGTCTGTCAGAGAAAACCGTAGTCGGCTGTTCCGTTTACCGTTACCACCCACGATTCTCTCGCTGCAATTGGCTGAATGTGTGATAATGACGCAATTATTCGTGCGGTAAACGGCAAATAGGTCATAATCTGTGCCGTAACATGTCTTTTTATGAACGATTTCTTGTAACGAAATAGGTCGTTTATAATGCCTGAATACAAAAAAGTGTATTTATAATAAAGTGGGAACGATCCTGGCAATATCGAGACGGGAGGCAACCTCGAGCCATCTCCTCCTCTTTGTCTGTCTGACGCAAATTCCCCTCTTCCTCTGGGTTAATGACACTTCGTGGGCGGCATACTACGCATTAATTAACTACGATTGTCGCGGTTTTCTTGGTTTGACAAAGGCAATGCGCGTTTCTGTCATTAGCATCAGCGCTCTAGTAACTATAAGATGAGTAATTCTTGTAGGCACCATTATTAAAGGATGTAGATGAAAAGAGAAAAAAATACGAACAAACTACAGGATATGCCCGTTTCAAGAGACATCAGGGATACTGATATTTGCCCAGAATCTCTTACAAGAAGGAAATGCTCAAATAGGTCGTTATACTGTCACCCAGTGATACCTTACATTTTTTCCCTTTTTTGATATATTACATTTTATTTTTTAACTTTATATCAGCAGTCAAGTTTTTGAAAACCTGAATGAAGTATCGCTGAAATAAATATTAAAATTTGAAGAGCTTCCAGATGGGTCGGAACACAAGATTCAGTGACAATCTACCCGTAAAGGTTTTTCCACAATCAGGTATCTCCCACCAACGGGGCACCGCCCCAGCCGGGACAAGCTCTAAGCTCCCGACTGGTCTCTCGGCATGTGATTGTGTAATACATGTAAGAGAGAGTGTGTAGAAGTAAGGTATGAGGACACGACAAAAAGAGGATGGCAAGATCGTGCGTTGTCCCTGGCTCGTTTTCTAAGTAATGCATCGGCATTTGCGTGGCGTTGATCTGAGAAATCTCAGAAAACTACCGGTCTGAAGCTGTTCGCACGAATTCTCCTGTAGACAACGGCTGATGTCGATTTAGCTTCGTAGTGAGAAAAATCTGCCCCCTTCGGGACTCGAACCCTACACCTCCCAGTGAGAGGCGCTGCAATGCTAGCATCTCTGAGCCTCGCAAAAATATTCGGAAATGCAATCCGTTCACGTTTAAAGACATTATTGATTCACACGAACGTAATTCCCAAAGAGTAATTTAGCTTGACCTAGAAGATCTCCATCCAGCCATCAATCAACTATTACGATTGTCCGAATATATTCACATGGGCTTTTAAAATTAAAACACACACACAGTCGTAATTTTTATTGACATCACCCATGTCAATGATAGAATACAATATAAGGCAATTATTTATAAATTAACAAAGATATATACGTCAATGGTCTTACTCGAATAATATCCAACTACATCAACAATAGAACATTTCGGATCACCGTCAATAGTCACCAATCAAATGCCAGACCAGAGAGAGCAGCTTTACCTCCGGGCTCACCATGACCCTCCACCTCCACCCTGTTTAATTTATACGAATCTGACCTCCCGAAACTCGACAATCTGCAAACTCCCAATTCACGGACGACACGGTAATCTTCATCAGCCGGAGATACCCCAGTTAATATCAGAAATTCTGTTGAATTGTATCTAAATCCAACAGACAGATGGTGTTCTTTAATAACCTATGCAGTACGAGTAATCAAATTGATTATTACCTCACTCCAAAACTATTTCAATAAAAATCACAAGCACGAGCAAGATCAAGATAATTTACAGTATCCATACAATGGGTTTTGTCGACTGTATGTGAACACGAAAGCAGAGCGATGAATCTTCTAAATAACCGTCTTAATGATTTGTTTTCCTTTCATTATTCACAGTATTCCTAGAGCGTTACTAAGCAATATTTTCGTATTCGCACTTCCCAAGAATTCGTTAATGCGCCTTTCATTTTCATTTCACTGCTAGTCAGTCGCCAACCTCATTCTTGCATTTAACGTCCATCTTCCTCCCGCTCGTCTTCATCTGCGGCGGGCGCGCTGCCGTCTGTCCCTTGGCCTTTCGCACGTCGCCTCCGACCGCAAGTGGCCACGCGCGGCCGCTGTGCGGCGGCGCGCTGCACCCGATATGGCGCCAGCTCACAATTCCCGGAAAGCTGCAGGCCGCATGAATCAGCGCGGATTACGTCGTTTGACATCACATTTGGCCCCGCGGCGCTGCGGCCTCCTAGTGGAGCTAACAGCTGGCACACGATGAAAAATTGGACGGTATTATGCATCAACCGGCTAAGCGACATTTTTGGAAAAATAAAAAAAGAGATTTGGAGGCCATCGGTTGCATTCGACTATGTTCTAAGCGTACGCAAAATTTTGGCGCCAAATCTGTAGAAATAGCCTTATAATTAATGAAAAATGTAAACGCTAATCAGTCACATCAGGGATTTTATGTTTCGCAACAACTGGCTATAAACCTAGATCTTCAAATCGGCTGTTCTTAATTTCACATTACACAGGTAGGCGCCAGATATTCCACTCACGTTTGTGTAGTTTGGCGCTTCAGTGAATAAATAATTAAATTACACTGTTTAGAAAATATAATAAAACCTTTGAACACGATTATCTCAAAACTTTTATGATGTCGCATAGCAGGTTGATGCATAACACCGTCCAATTATCATTCGAGACTGTCTGGAAAGTAGCTCCTCCTGGAAAGCACTTTTCGCTAGCGTCTTACACCACAAGACGTGCAACTGTTTTTGAAAATAAATCAAGATTCCTTCCATAAAGGAAACTGCAGTAATCAATAGTCTGAAATAACCCACCAAGAAATATTTTGTCGCTATTTTTAACATTATGCTCATATTATTTAATTAATGTCTTATTCGTGAAATAGTCAATTCAACTCATGGCTTGAAACTTCTTAGCTAAGTTTCAAACCACTACTGAAATTACTTATGTAAATTTGAGAAATGAAATCAGAATGTTTGTCAAACGTACGGTCATCCGTTAAGATGCGCACAAGGCATTCGAGCAAGACTATTTTCACCTCTTGTGATAAACAATGTGATACATCCTTTATAATGTAAACGTCAAGTAAGAAAATCTAGTTTCATTGCCCTTTTCCCAGTTGTCGACGTTTTCGTTGCTGTGCGTGTGCTCGTGGTGGGCCAGCGTGTTCTTGCGCCCACCCACTGCGTTGCTGCTGCGAATTACATCGAAAGGATTTAAGACGAACTAGTGTTGCTAAAAGTGCACGCGCTTTCTCGCCCGCACTTTCACGCAATATTACATGAAAAGTACTCAATTTTGTACATGACCTTATTTCAAAATCTATCTTTAAGGAACACATTTCATTAAATGAAAAAAATTTTATCCTTAACTAATTTAGTTGTAGGGAAGACTCAGAAAAAAGTTTGAACGTTTACAATTTTCGAAAAATTAGAGTTTTCAACGAATATGAGACCCACGGCCATTTACTTAACAGCCCTTCACACTGTCCAACGACAAAATTTAATCACAAATGATGGGGCTGCAAATTTGGAAAGCGTCCCAGGGGCTTCAGGTAAAGTACCACTCTAAATTAAAATATCGGTTTCAAATTTAAAGGACATCAGTCAGACTGAGCGGGGAAAATCAATTTTGGAGAAAATCGCCTAAACGGTTTAGCCGCTAGCGTGGTTCACAGACAGAACGTTTTGCTTACAATTGATTTGTAGGTACCAAGGACCCAGAAAACATACGTTCTGATTAAACCGCGTGTTACAGGATTGTTTTTCTAAATTTAGCAACTGAATGTAACCACTTTTGCGTTACCAGGGTCCTGAACAAGAGTTTTTTTCTGCCGAAAATTCGTCATTTTTTCGCGCAGCTTTACATAACTTCCTCTCTACTGCGTTGGGAGGAGGTAAAAGTGGAAATACGCACACTACGATATAGGAGTAACGCAGGCGCACATGCACCCCGCAACACTCTTTACCCGGAACATAACAGGAGCATAACCCGGAAGCAGTGCGTTCTAAGTCATTCAAACCGAGCACTTGCGTCCCACAAGGGATTCAAGTAATATTCATTATTCCTCACTAATAAAATGATACTTTTAATCCTTGCACTGTGTAAATGCTGTATTAATTTTGTAAGGAAACTTCTTGTAGCATGGATTGTGAAAAACATTTGAAAGAAGGATCCATTACGAAGCTACTTGTACTTTTAAAACAACCAATTACAAAGTGCAAGGATTAAAATGTTCGCACGGGAGCAGCTAGTTTCGTGGACTATTACGTAAATCACCAGTCACCTTAATGCCGTACCCATTAGAATTTTACTCACATGATATTTTGGAAAACGCATTTCAGTCTGTTTCGCGAACCTTATTCTCCGTATTTGTAAAGTACCCGTGTAGCCAAGAGAGTAATGTTTCAATGCCAGGTCTTGGGCGGCAACGTCCTTGAAGAGAAAACGAACCGGCTGATCAAGCTCCGGCTTGTGCATGCCCTTTACGAGAAGCATCCGACTTTGCCCCACAATTCAGACCCGGAGGAGACCCAAGTGCTGCGCTGCTGTGGGAATGGCTGGTTCGTCGGCCGCTTCCCTTTGGAGTGGGCGGGGGAGCATCGATTCCAGATGAAGGCTTTGCGTTTTCAAAGAACGACTTTACAAGAGACGCATGTTACTCGCACCATGGAAGATTAATGGACGTGCATTGAATTTTGCGACGATGCCAATCCTAATCAGATTCTGCAGACCCGTTGTGGAAAATGCCTATGGAAAATATAGCGAAGTGGACTTTAGTATTAAGGAATTATTACAACAAATGAAAGTTTGGTTTCCCAAAAACGATTTACGAAGACTCTATAATTACTACTCATCAATATGGAGTGCTGAGCTACCAGCATTTCATACTGTACGATCTTCCCCAGCTGGTACCTCTGGAGCTCAAAAAAACTCCCCCCCTTTTTCCGGTTCAGGCGTCGCTTCGTGCCTGAAAGCTAGATCTTAGCCGCGAACAGGAACACAAGCTGTTTCTTACCCATTCGCATGGGAATTTATGCACATTTGAGAATCGCTTCGTTCTCGAATTCTTTCGCCTCCAGAGTAGCCGCGCGTCCAACAAGAAGCAATTTACTTTCTAGACATCCGTTTGAAAAGTGAACTTCCGGACGGAGTCTATTCTCATTGTTCGATTTCCGGACACGACATTTCTTTCTTCATATGGAAGAAAGGAGGGGAACCGCAATGGATGGGTAGGCAATAGTGATGCGGTAGAGAAAACAAGCCATCGATGTTGCCAAACATCAATGTTCAAAATTAAAACATCAATGTTAATAATACATCCACCAAAAACCATCGATGTTTCTAAACATCAATATTTTATAGCTAGGTTAGTAATCTCCAACATTAAATTCGTGGGCAACAAAATTTAATTTGACAGTGGCCGTGTATATTCGTTTATAACTAAAATAAAGTTATAAAACGCCTCTCCAAGTGAAAAATACGATGAAAGACAAAGGAAATACTCGGACATTAGGATCACCTTGGGCGAGGGATAGTGTGCTCGATGAACGTAGTACAAACTGAGTCAGTTATTATTTCATATTTTAACTTTTACAAATTTGTGATTACGCAAATGTTTCATCTATGAACTAAACATCGTAAACAAAAACATTGAGCACAAAACATCGATATTCAAACAACATCGGCTTCAATATATCTACGTTTAAAACATCGATGTATTAACGCCGATGTTTTTTTAACATTGATGTTTTCTCTTTCCCTATGTTTTGTCTGTGAATGAAAAATTCCTATAATGGCAATACTGTCCAAGTTAAAATATGAAATAATAACTGATGGTAACACTGTTAGTTCATACGTTGGAACCAAAGGAACGCTACCTTCATCGACCAAACTCTTTCGCCCGAGCTCCATGCCATTATATTTCCTCGTTCCTCACATTCATCTCGCACTTTGAGATGTGTCAACAAATGAACTGTGGGCATAGGGTTTGCCCCTTTTCGTAGTCTTATTCGGCGAATCGATAAACACGAACACTGTCACATTTTAATGCAGACGAATTTCACGTTAGAGGTTACTGAATCAGCTTGAAAAAGTCGATGTTTTAACTTGGATGGTTTTTAGTCGATGTTTCTAATTTAGAACGTGGCTGTTTCGCTTTGGCGGTCGCATCGTAGGCAGAGGAGAGCGGCGGGCGGCGCTCCATTGGCTTCCTCCAGCTGCGAGAGCGACCCCTCGCCGGCCCCCGCGCCCGCGCCCACGCGCGACCTCGCCACCCCCGCGCCGCCGCCGCCGCCGCCGCCGCCGCCGCCACGGCCGCCGCTGCCCCCGGCGCGCGCTAGGAATGCGGGGCGGCAGCGTGCCACTCCCCTCCACGCCACGCGGGCGGTTCGTGCTTCCAGCGCGTTCGTCCCGGAAGTGTAGTGCATGTTAGGATGGCGGCACACTGCCTTCCCTCGCTGGACGGCGAGATTCCGTGCCGATCTACGAGTCGGCTTGTAGTGGATTTATGCCTGCTGGTACCTCACTCCAATGGCACACCACCCCAGCCGTGATAAGCTAAGATTTCGAACGGACTCCCGACTTTTCTAATCCGTGGGAGTGGACGTATAGGAAAAGAGTGAAGAGGGGGGGGCAAGAATGAGGAAAGAAGGATCGCGCGGTCAGTGGCCCGTTTATTCAGGCACTATCCAGCATTCGCCTGGTTGCCTGGAGAAACTTACTAAAATTCCCCACAGCACCCGTCTCCTAGAACGCTTTTCCAGAGAATTCGACCAAGGTAACGCGCCACCATGAAACTCAAACCCTAGGGCTTGCTCCTCACAGAAGCTGTAGCAACGGTCGCAGTCACTAATCCATCCACCTCTGCCGACGTACAAGACATCCAATGAGGATAATTGATTGATTCATCGATTATTTCGCGTTTCATTTCGCAATAAACTGTGTTTCTTCCTTCTAACGTGTGATACGTGAGATAACGTGTGATTATATTGCTAGATTCAACTCAGGCGCTGTCTGGAGAAGGATTCTAGCGGCCCGCTGCTCTGATCGGTAGTTTTACGTGGTTTCTCCGATCAATACTAGGAGAACGCCCGAGCAGTACCCAAAAACGGGTCACGGACCAAGCGCGATCTTTCCTTTCTCTTCCTTGTCCTATCCTCACCCCCTTACTTACACACACATGCAGTAGACTACTATACGTGCACGTGTCAGGAACTTGGAGCTTGTCCCAGCTGATCGGGGCGGTGCCCAGCTGAGTAAGATTCGTGGAGGAGGAAAAGACCGCAAGCCGACGTGTGGGTCTCTACTCAGCGAGGAAGGAACACTACGGCAAGACGAGATAAGACTTACACTACTTTAACGGGACGAATAACCAAGGCGGTTGACATGTCAGGAAACAATCAACCATTGCCACGGCCGCTGCTCGGGGGTGGGGAGCCGCCTTCGCCGTCTCTCTCTCTCTCTCTCTCTCTCTCTCTCTCTCTCTCTCTCTCTCTCTCTCTCGCCGCTTATGTCAGCGCTGCGATCGGAGCACGCAACAGAACAGCGCCACTCGCAGCTTTACATCACTCGCCGCTTAACATCATCTACGACGCTATCAACACGTTTTTTAAAGGAATATTGTGTAGTATTATTTTGAATTTCTAGCACGTATTTTCATTCAGGATATATAATTAGTAGGGAGAGGATATTTATGCCCTAAAAATATTGAAATGTGCCTTTAAAAATATGCACTTATGACCTAAAAATTCTGGAATATGGACTTTAATATGTAATTAATATTAATAATATTTCATTTTCTCTATAAAACCATTCTTAATCAAATTCAGGAGAAGTATCCTTGGAATTAAAAGATATGTTTCTGTGCAAACATAATAAATTCTACCCGACTTCGCGAGAAAAAATAATTGAAGTAAATATTCACCTTAGGGAAATACATTGTATGTCTTATTTCTTTTGACTGGTTTAAAAATTTTGTTACCATGAAGTAACCTACATTTGCAGAAGTATTTTATCTGCTGTTGAAAAGAATGTAAACTATGACAAGCTCTTTCGAATCAATGAACACACACAAATAAATTGATTCTATGAAAAGATGAATCGTTTTGTAGATAAGTCTCTATTTTAACATAGACTATTACATAGAAATCCGCACAAAAATAAGCAAAATAGTAGAAATCCGCTCCCTATTAATTAGATTAGAATGATACGAAAAGATGTGCAGATGGTCAGACCAAAACGCAGACCGCGAAGGGCATCAAACCTTCATGACGTGCTCTTGCCTGAGGAAGAAGGCAAGCGGCAAGAGGCCCCACGACTGCAGTCTAAGGCGGCGGGACATTATTTTGTTGGTGGGTCACGCACACCATTGCAGTCGTGGAAGTCCCACTGGGAACCCTCAGGTTCGAATTCTGGATGAGCAACATCTAACGCAGACGTTAGATGAAACTGCCCGTAAAAGGGAGAATTGCATGGGGAACTAAAATAGAAATGCGGTGCGGGGAGGTAAGGCAACATGTAATAGATGACGTCATCGTGACAAGCTCGTACTTCATTTGCAAAAAATACTCATTCCTCCAGTTAAATGAGTCCTTGACTTCCATTACAGTCATTAACGATCTTGTCGTCGTAGCGGTCAATTTCTGCAATGGTTTTTCTTAGCAATCTCCATGTATTATGTCATTTTGAATAGTTGTTTCATGTCTCCATCAACATGCGAGGATGACAGTTTCATTACTACTCCCTGGATATTTCATTGAGAGAAGTTAATGTTGTAAACTTCGCATTCTTTTACGCAAACCTTTTCACATAGCGAATATTTGTTGGAGATTTCGCTTTTCATTTCTATGACGTAGACAATGAGATGTTACGTGTTGATACGGTGATTTATATGTGTCACAATATGTTCTACATAGTCTATTTAAGTTATTAATTACTTTAAAAACATTTCCGGTCATTTTCCTGTGTCATAATTCTGAAATTCAGATATCCCTTTTTAACGTTATCCCTCCTAAGAAAGTGTTATCTACAGAGAGGAGTGCCTGTGTGGTCGAGCATCAAAAGCCACGATCGGAAACTGGATGAAATGCCGAACTCTAGAGCGACAAATAGAAACAGTGAAATTCTAAACTGCTTGAAAAGTTTTATAGATAAGTAAAAGCACATGCAGCGGGAATTAACTGCAGCAACTGCGCAAGGAAGTTTGCCATTCAGCCCGTCTAGCACTATCGCTGTCGCTCTCCAACTTGGAAGCATCTGAAAAAGGCCGACGCCGACAACACAGCAGCAAAAGACTGCTAATTACGAAATCTGCACGGACTAACATTAGCAGATGTGAAGGAGGTGCTTCAGCCGCCGACTTGGGACAAACACTCCAAACCAGTTTCAGCAAAGGTTTTTCATAAACGCTTGGCACTGCGCTGTGCGATGCTCGTTTTTTTCGGTGGGTTTCCGCGCCTGCGCGCCTCAAAGGAACTACTACCTGTCCGGCGCGCGGTCGTCAAACATGGGCGGCGTTTGCATAACTGTGCCCGCAAACTACCGGTCACCAAAATGGCGGCGCGCGAGGGCGGACGCGGTCGCCGCCGCCCGCCGCTCGCTGGCCAGTCGCAGCTGAAATACCTCGCCGCTCGAGCTGGGTGCCGCTGACGGCAAAACGCTCTTGTCCTTGCAAGGAAATCTAACAGCCGAAACAACTCACGCGGGTTTTTTTTTTTCGCAACTAAGCATAGGGTTTGCACACGTCAATATGAAAGCACACCCCTTTCTAATAGTTTCACAACAACACTTAAGATATAAGGTAGGTGAATAATCTTTATTAAAATAATAATAATAATAATAATAATAATAATAATAATAATAATAATAAGGGGTCGTCCATAAATTACGTAACGCAAATTTCGAGTATTTTCAATCCTTCCCCCCCCTTGTAACGCACTTCCCTATCTCTAAGTAACGCAGCGTAACGCTGTCTCAGACCCCCTCCCTCCCCCTTTAGCGTTACGTAATTTGTGGATGACCCCTAATTGCAATAATGTACGTAGTTGTTATTGTTGTGGTTAGCTGAATGCACATGAATACGTAAGAAGGGTTTGGTCCATTTGCAAACTCAATCCAGATATGAAAAAAGTTAAAAAGGCGACATGTGGTAATTGTCTGCCCTTCCATAACAACGCATAAAATACATTAGACAAAACGCGATCTTGGCCTAGATAAAGTCACATGTCGTCAAATGTATAAATTGGTCAATTGAACAAAGAGATTTCCATATTTCTGGGTGAGGCATGTTCATCCGTCGCAGGGAGCGTGCGAGCAGATGGCGACGCTCGCGCTGAGTTTAGGAAACGGCCGCAGGAGGCGCTGACAGCCTTGGGGCGACAGAGACAGAGCGGCCTGTGAATGGACCCCACTATACAAACAGATCGTTTCGTTATCAGAACGTAACAACCAGGATAATACAAAGTGGTGATTTTTAACGAACAACAAAAACAAATTAAGTGACAGACTGAATGTTTCCTATTTCTGGGAGTTCAACGACTTTGGTCTTTATTCCCATGAGTGTAGTGTATGTTATGGCCGGGAAATGTCGGTGCTTTCTGCTGGAACGCGAGATCCGGCGCTGACCTATAAGGTGGCTTGCGGGTTTTCACCTTCAAGTATCTCCCCAAGCGGAGCGCAGATCCAACCGAAATAATCTCTAGCCTGACTACCCTCTGATACGTGCGGCTGTGTAATGCCGCTAAGTGCAGGTGTCTGTAAGAGGAGGAGGAAGAGAGGGAACAATCGTGAGGAAGGAAAGATCGCGCGCGGTCCGTGGTCCGTGTGTTAGGGCACTGCTCCGGCATTCGCCTGGTGTTGATTGGGGAAACAACGGAGTGCTACCGATCAGAGCATCCGGAAGAACTCTCCTCCAGACAAGGACTTCATTAGATACAGTTAAGTAAAGTGCCGCAAATCCGCTACCGTGGGTACTCGGACGTACCTTTTAGATAGGATTTTTTTGAATTTAAAATTAATAAAGATGTGGCTTGTACGTAACTGGTACTCAGTCCTCACCCAGACACGAAATCTTACGCGCTCAGAGATGTCCTGGATTATCGTCACAAGTGAAGAACTGACTGCGAGTAATCGACACGACCTAAAATTAAGACGATGTGCCGCTGTTTCTTATGCGTCCAATCTGGGCGGTGTTTTTGACCTTTTGTGGTTGGTGGAAGTCTGTGCGGTTTGTTAGGGAAGCGAAAGGAGGAAAGTCCTCCTCCACATATTTTATTTTTCTGGAAGTAATGCCACATGAAATATTTCCTTTTATATTTGAAGAAAATGTATATTTTCAGTGACAAGTATACGTTTTACGATAGCTATGAGGAAATTTACTTTGATCGATTTTTAATCTACGTCCGCTTCTAGGCGACGCAAATCGCTACGAGGGGCACTGTCAGCATTTTCTCCTCTCGTCAATTAATCGTCGATATCTATGAAAAGTCCTGCGACGAGAAATAGAACCATTTTTAACGGTCCCAGGGAGGACTCCTCCTCTCGTGAACGACAACCTCTCAACCACATCAGCAGGCACGAGACGCTTCCGGGTGGAGCGCGCTGTAACCTCATGGCGTCAACCGAAGCGATCGCTCCAATCCCGTCGCAAGTAATCTAAAAGGCAGTTTTCCGCGGTTTCTCCGATCAGCATCAAGCGAATGCCGGAGCAATACCCTAACAAACGGGCCACGCACTGCGCGCTATCTTTCCTTCCTCTTCCTTGTCCTATCCTCACCCCTTACATACACCCTAACATGCACTACACTACCTCACTTGCCGGGAGACCGTTCGGGAGCTTACATCTTGTCCCGGCTGGGGCGGTGCTCCGCTGGGGGAGATTCCTCGTTGGGAAAAACACCGCTTGTCGAAGGTAGGTCGGCACCGGATCTCGCCAACTAGCGGGCTAAGATCACCGCTATCGCCCGAGCAAAACATGCCATACACTTACGGGACTAATGACCTCAGTAGTTGACGAGCCCGAAATCGCTAACAATCAATCAATCAATCAACATGCGTCCGAAAGCGAAAAAAGAGCGGATAGCTCGCGCTAAGACCTCACACGCGACTGGCGGAAGTCCCCGTAAACGCTGACCCAACCGATCGCTTTATCCCATCGCAAATGCGTCTCATAATCTATACTTGGTTTATTATTTTTTGGCGCGTGGGGGCTTGTCTCCACGATGGAATATCTCGGTCGTGCCGCTAGGAGTCGCACGGTCACCAGCACTGCTCGAAATACCGTGAGGTATTCCATCGTGACGACAAGCCCAAGAAATGAAGACCCAAGTACAACAGGCTGCCTGCTTCGTTGGAAGTGCGTTGCGTCTCCTCCCGTGGCGGCGGCGGGGCCTCGGGCAACGATGCATTCGCTGAGTATACGTGATTGGCCTCGGCAGTCGGCGCGTCGCTCGCTATTAGAAAGCTGCCCCGCGCCCACATCGCGCGAAACGAGGGAATTGAATAATAAGAGCGTCCCTGGCGGCGGGGCGGGGGGGGCAGGGGAGGGGGCGGAGGAAGCGGAGACGGCGCCGGCGGCGCAGCCGAGGCGTCGCCGCCCTCCCAGTGCAAGTGGAAGCGCTGGCGACGGCGACGGCGATCGCTAAGTCTAAGGGCCCCTTCACACTGTAGCGCGCTACGGATAAGCGGCAGGGCACTTCCCACGTGGCCACCGCCGCATGCGGGTGGAGGGGGAGGGTTCGGCGGGGAGGGATTTCGCCCGCGACCAGCAAAGGGGCAGCAACAGAACCTTATCTCTCACGTCCCTGAAACCCACAGCGGCGAGTGTCCCAGTGGGAAGATCACCTTTTAAAGCAATGCTTTGCTGGCGGTGGCCCAGCGTTATAGGGTGTCCCACCCGGGCTGCTCGTGGCGACGGTCCGCCACCGAGCGCCACTGCTAAGCGACCCGGACTCTCGTGAATTCATTTAAACCAATGCTTTGCTATCAATCGCGCCACTCGGAAGCGCTGCTGAGCGTCTACGTGTGAAGGGACCCTAAGGTGATGGTCGAGATCATTGAATGACTGAGCACCGACGGTAGGGACTGTGATACCTGCGACGTGAGAGCCCAAAAGCAGTGGAATCTTTTCTCATGATCCTGAGCCCTGAAGCACTTTCGGCCGCTCTTCGGAGAGAATGACTTTGATGAGATGAGCGATAATGATCTAGAAACGATGTGCGCGGGCGAAAAGGATGTGGGCGACGGCGACGGCGAGGGCGACTCTCGCCTTCGCTGCGTCTCAGAGGAGTGGCGGGAAGAAGCCGGTGTGAGACGGCGGGAAGATGCTCACCGATGTCGTGAGTAGATTGATTGATTGGAGAGTCTGGCTGCGTCCACTGTTAAAGTCCTTATCTCCGAATGGGTAGTACAATTTTAATCGCGGGAGTTGGCAACGGTCTTCCCCCGCTGGAGGGCGCCGACCTACACGACCGCTTGCGAGTTTTCCCCAACCAGGAATCTCCCATCAGCGCGGCACCGCCCCCGGCCGGGACAAGCTCTAAGCTCCCGACTGTTCTCTGCGCGTGTGCGGTAGTGTTGTACATGTAAACATTTGTGTATTTTAGGGGTGAGGATAACACAAGTGTAAGGAGACATCGCACACGGTCCGTGACCTGTTTGTTAGGATACTGCTTGACATTCGCCTGGTATTGATGGGAGAAGCTATGGAAAACTACCGACCAGAGCAGCCGGCCGCTAGAATTATTTTCCAAACAGAGGCTGAATTCGACCTAGCAATCTAACTAGTGTGGAAAATCCTGTCACGGCCGGGGGTGGAACCCTAGAACCTCCCGATCACAGGCACTGCGGTGATATCAATTTATGTACCTATCCACGTAAGTCGATATATTACGAGTCGAAGCAGGAGATTTGAAGGCCATTTTCGGAGTGCTAAATATATTTCAATACATACACAAATTTTCAATGAGGGAGAAACTGAAATTAATTATTGTATCTCAATTACACGTAATATATATTACAAAGTAATTGAACCCGAGAAGCTGCTTGTATTGACGTAATAACTCATATTAATTTCACTGAACTAAAAATGAAAAAAATAACTGAAAAAGTTAGCGCTGTGATCAATCTGCTCAATTTCATGAGTGCTATTTAAGGCATCAAAATTAAGTGAAAATTCTGAAAAATTGCAACTATCGATGCACTCTGCTGGATCTCCACGAATCTCAAAGTCGACCCTCCAAACTTGAATGCAGGTATGCAAAATCACTGTAATAAAAATTTCAGGTACTGGTTTTGTGAGCTGGAATCCCAGTAGGTATAAAATGAAGGTTTCCAAGAACAATAATATTTAAATGCAAATATTCACGAGAATGATGCACTCTGTAATGGAAGAATGCTCCTCAGAAATTGCCGTATCCCATACCTCATTTTAACTGTAAATGATGCTCTGACGTTCGAGTGACGTAAGAACAGGTCCGTCACGTTTTCGTTCCCCAGAGAACGGGTCGCTTCCTCTTCGCCCTGAAGTGCGCTTCGTTCGTAGACCCGTTCTAAAACAGCTGAGCATCGCCCACGACCGCCTCACTCTACGAAATCTTTTCTTCACCCAGACAGTCAGTTTGCAACGCCAGCTGATACTGCCTCGGAAGTGTTTAATTCAGGGAGTGCACTTGGAGGGGAGATACAGTTTTCTCCCGACAAAACATTACTTCTGATGGATCGTATAAAATCTGAACGATGTTCTAGAGTTAGTAAAAGCTCATGAATTGTCAAGCAAGTGGACATAATTGAAAATCGCGTTTCTTTTGGAATTGCAAGTCTCTAATTCTCCAACCAATTGCCGTTATGTCGGGCACGTCGTCAAATTCAGTCGCTGTCTGAAGGAGAATTCTAGTAGCCAGCTGCTGTGATTGGTAGTTTTTCGTGGTTTCTCCCATCAACACCAAACGAATGCCGGAGCAGTTCCCTAACAAATGGGCCACAGACCGCGCGCGATCTTTCCTTCCACTTTATTGTCCTATCCTTACCCCTTACACACACACACACACTCTAATTTGCACTACACTACCACACATGCCGGGAGACCGGTCGAGGGCTTAGAGCTTGTCCCGACGACTGCGACCGTGCCCCGCTGGTGGGAGATACCTGGTTGGGAAAACCTCGTTTGTCGATGTTAGGTAGGCGCCGGATCTCGCCATCCAGCGGGGAAGACCACAGCCACCTCCCAATGAAAAAACATTGCACTACACTTTCGGGAGTAATTACCTCATTAGTTGACGCACCCGGAATCTCTAACAATCAATCAATCAATCGAGCACTTGCCGAAGTTGGAAGAGTAACGGAGAGAAAATAAATGAAAAGAAAATAGATAAAAATAGGGACTGAAGCGAGTCATGATAAAGGCATGTCCCATCAGTAAAAAGCTGCTGCGACTCGGTCTTTACTTTGTTGTCAGAATAAACAAATGAACAGAAGTGCGTGGAAGGGGGGGGAGACGGTTGCGCAACGGGTGACGTGAGCGGCGGCGGCGGCGACGCCGAGATGGAGCCAGATGGCGCTGAACTCAGAGAATACTCGCAGGCGGAGGAGCAATGATCCTTCTTTCCGAGATAATCACTTCTCATCGCAACGAGAGATGGACAAGCACGGAAAGAAATGGAAAGGGATGACGAATCCATTTGTAATTTGAAGAATTTACTTTCAAAATCATCTTATTTCACTCGCGAACTTTTAAAACAGAATTAAACTTCATGTCGCGGTTTGATCGAATGCGATATGTTCTCGAGACATTTTAGGTATTAATAACCTGGTTTGGTACTAAATCCCTTCGTAACGTAATGAAAAACCCACTAAACGTAGCAAAAATTGCAAAAACAAGTTAATTTTGGTAAATAATAAAATGGCTTGTTTTAATAGCTAATGATATCACTTCGTTGTTTTACGACTAAACCACGGAAAATCATTTGTGACTTTGGAAGGAAAAAAATTGCATTTACTGCTCAGAAACGAAGGAAATTACTTTTACCTGATATGTTAGAAAGGTCAAGTGGAACTGAGATTCATTTACAATAAATTCAATGGTAATAGCAATGATCTTGTGGTACTCCATACGAATACAAATATGATAACTTACTACCCAAGGAACGTGGATCACACTAAAAAAACAACAGCTAGGAGGCCGCCATCTTATGGAATGGGAGAAGTGAATGCCCGAAAAGGAAGGAGGTGTGAAAGTGTTGAGTTAGTTAATAAAAATATTTGATACTGAGCCTGCTGTTTATTACGCGAAGAGAGGGGCGGAAGGGAGGAGGAGAAGAGGGGCAGGAGGGGTGGACAGGAGGGCTGCAGGTCGCCTCTTCAACCCCCTCGCCGCCTCTCGCCGGGAGGTCCGAGCTTCGAAGTCCCCGATTTTCAGCTCTAGCTGCATCGAATTCAGCCGCTGTCTGGAGGAGAATCGTAGCGACCGCTTGTACTCAGCGGTAGTTTTCCCCGATTTCTCCCATCAACACCAAGCGAATGCCGGAGGAGTACTTTAACAAACGGGCCATCACCGGCGCGCGATTTCTCTACCTCGTCTCTATCGCCTTCCCTTTTACTCGCGCATTTACATGAAGTACAGAATCACACACCTCGGCAGATCGGTTGGAACTTTTCAGCTTATCCCAACCGAGTCGATGGCCCGCTGGCGGAGATACCTTGAGAGGGAAAACCCCATACATTGGCGTACAGGTTGGAACCCGATCTCTCGTTACAGTGGGGAGAAACAGCCCCACCCCTCGGGACATAACACCCAGTACATTCACGGATCTTCGTGACCAAAGCACATGAATCCCCCAGTCCGGAAACTACAGCAGTGCTCGAAAAAACCGCATCATCCTCGCTCACAGTTGTAATCTGTAGCCTAATCCTGAAAATACACCACTTGGTTTGCAAAAATCGAGTGAGTTACGAAGGTAATGGAATAAGAAATATCATATAATCTACATAAAATATATGATTAGCAATTTTTGAGAGCATATCGTCCTCCTAATTCACCTACCTCATAACTCCAGATTGGACAGATTGGACTCCAATGAAGAGCATAAACAATAGCCGAGAAGAATTTTAGTTTCCTTTCGTTAAACTAATGAACACTGGGGAACTCAATTATTTAAGATGCTCGATTTGTTATTTACTTTTATTTGTTACTCTTCCTTCATAATTATATTTTACCACGAAGTAAACAGAAAATAGAGGAAGGAATACGGAGTTACGAGATTTGCTAATTACTATGGCGAGAAATCAGAAGGTCTTAGCCCTACATGGGTTGGTATAGGCTCATCATAATGGAGATATTGGATTAGGAAAATACAGAATGCCGATTTTCTTCAGGTGATGCGGTTGCTTTGCGCAGTTACTGTACAGCACTCATTCGCGTCTTTCTTCCTTCCTTGTGCTAGCCGTGCTTATGCCCCATTTCCGATTCCTCGATCCCCTTCCGCCCCCGGCGCCTGCGTAACCGCGAGGGGATTGTCGGGCGCGCAGCAGAAGGCCGTGCTCGGCGCGGGGGCGGGGCGGGGCGGGGAGGGAGGCAGAAGGGCGTGGCATCCTGTCTGAGGCGCGGAACGCAGCTGCAGCCGACGGCCGACGGCGGCGCAAAAAACAGCCCGACGCCGCCGACGCCGCCGTCAAAAAATCTGTGGACCACAAACCGGCCGGCGGCGGCGCGGCGCGGCGCGCGGAAGATAAACGATTTCAACAAGCTGTCTTAAAGTTACATATCACTTCCTCCACGGATCGCTGGGACGGGAGCTTCTCTCCTAATACGCAAAACAATGACCTCTTTTGTTCCCCGGGGGCGGGGCGGGGCAGGATGGTGAAACGCAAGACCGACCGACTGGCCGCAGCGTCTTCCAGAAGCTTCCTTGAAAGAAGTAGCGCTCGGTTCAGTCAGGGCTTGGATTACCCAGGAGGTCTGTTGGACGCCGTAGAGTAGCAACCCTTTCTGTCAATCACGCTCTCACTGTATCACAACCAGAGTTCAGTTACTTCGTGAAAATAAAACTGTTTTATGTTACAGGCAGTAAAATATGAACGCGTAAGTAATTATGTAATAGCGGTGAAAGCTTTTGATTAAAAACCAGAAGTTTGGCCAAAATGTCTTCTTAATATTGTTTTTATTCTAATACCTTTAACGCTACGAATACTGAAATGTACTTCTCGAGTTGCTTTGGAGGATTATCATTTTGCCGTTTCCCATTAGCTTCTGACGACCGTTTTTATTATTGCGCCTTATTTTGACTTTTTTCTTTCATTTCCGTAATTATTGTTGTTTGCTCCTGACAATGATCTCGGTTAATATGAAAAAATACCTGCTGACTGGACAACACGAAGACATGTTTCTCTGCAAGTGGAGGTTCCCAGGTGAGGAAGAGTTAAAAATTTACATGAGAAAGGAAAATGACCCAGCCAAGATGTTTGAAATTCTTTCAATGACAGTCTCACGAGGAATCCCATCCTACTTTTGACTATGGTCCTCCGATCCCTTTTGACGGCAGGCTCTCGTGTGTAGTGTGATATACGACGCGGTCGTTCGCAGTGCGAGCGATTACACAAGTGCGAACAACGAAACAATAATCGCGTTTTTACTGATTGCATTCCAGAATTCAAAAGAGCCCACAATTGCGTTTCGGTGAGAAAGCGACGGGAATCAAACAAATTCTTAGTCATCTTATCGACATTTAGTGTGCCACTAAGAATCATTTTCAATGGTGAAATTTAATATTTGCGGTGATCACGTCCAATGAAGGTACAAAGAAAAGATAGATTCCTTGCATGTAAGTGGAGATGTACATTTTAGAGTTAAAATAAAAATTTTAATCACTGTTGTTGTGTTTTACAATAATAACTTAAATGGTGATTTTTCGTTGGTTGCCTTTTTTGCATCCTTATTTTAAGTTAAAGTAACTCTTAAATGCCTTTTCGCAAGAGGAGGAGTAATCACCCTAACTTTCGTGCGCCGGCGACCCTACAGCGGCTGGAAGGAGGCGTCGAGAATGTGTTAACCGCAGAGTCTTCCTGGAACCTCCGCTCCGCCTTCGGCCGCGCTGTGCTCGAGCGATCGCAGGAACCGTTCGGAGGGCGCTTGCACCCGCCTTCCGCGCCCCGCCCCGCCCCGCCCCGCCCACCCGACCCCTCCACGCCTTCCTCGGCTGCCCCTGCCCCGCTTCGCCCCGCCCCACACAGCCCTGGCCCGTCCCGCCCCGTCCCGATTCGGCCCGCCCCGCCCAGCCCCGCCCCGGCCCGCCCCGGCTCGGCTCGCCCCGCCCCGGCCCGCCACGCCACGCCACGCCACGCCCCGTCCCATCCCGCCCCGTCCCGTCCCGCCCCGTCCCGCTTCGCCCCGCCCAGCCCAGCCCCGCCCCGGCCCGGCCCGTCCCGTCCCGCCCCGCCCCTCCTCGCCCCGGCCCGCCCCGGCCCGCCCCGCCCCGCCGCGTCCCGTCCCGTCCCGTCCCGCCCCGTCCCGTCCCGTCCCGCCCATCCTAGCCCCGCCCCAGCAGAGCGGAGTGGAGCGGAGCGAAGCGTCTGCATAAAATGGCGTAAATCTGCCGCTGCGGGAGCGCCCCGCGCGTTCTCGGAACACGAAGGCCCGGGCGCAGCCATCTGCACTCCCGCGGCCGCCATGCTGCCCGCCATTTCTCCTCGGAAGAAAGCGCTTGACGAACACGTTTTGGCCACGATTGATTAGAAGTTCCTGGCGCATCAACTGCCTCTTCGACTACCCAACCGTTCATAAACAATATTAGATAAACAAAACAATCCACAAGAACACAATCCATGACTAATTATTATCAAATAACAACCACAAAATCCCCAAGAAGTCAAAGTGCAAGTGTATGCTTGATTTTTTTTCTGGAGATGGCGGTGATCTTGCACCACTGGAATAGCAAGATCTGGCGCCGACATACACGAAATTAGCATTGTTTTCCTCAATCGGGTATTTCGCAACAGCGGGGTACCGCCCCAGCCGGGAGAATCTCTTAGCTCTCGACCGTCCTCGCACACGTGTAATAAATGTAAGTGTAAAGTGTGTGAACGTAGGGCGGAAGGATAGAACAAGGAAGAGGAAGGAAAGATCGCGTGCTGGCCGTGGCCCGTTAGTTAGGATTTCTACTCTCGGATTTCCTTGTTCATCGGAAAAATTACGGGAAAATACCGATGAGAGCAGTCGACCGCTAGAATTCTCCTCCAGACAGCTGTGTATCCGACCTAGCTATGTAGGTAGAATTCGGAAATCCTGCCACCGACGAGACTCGAATCTTGGGATCTCCCAGTCAGAGGCATCGCAGTGACATAAACTGATGCCTTAAGCTTGGCGACGAAATATTCTCTAGGATGACGATTTCAGTTCCCAGCTGCTCTTAATCTCTCAGTGTTGTATTATTTTCGGTTTGCTATACTGTATATGTAAATATAAGGAATTGTATATGTAATTTTCCTTTATTGTTTATTATTCATTCAAATCCTTATTGTATATTATATAGAGTGGAAATTAAATGTAATAAAAATCTTTACTGTCGCATGATTTCATAGAATAAAATAAAATTCCGCGAGTTCTTTTGCGAAAGTTTCTAAAATAGTGCAAAAACTAAAGAAAACAAACCACGGTTACTTATGATTTCCAAGTAGCAAAAATAGTTGTTTTCTTTCGTTCAAACACTCATCTGGTATAAAAATTCGGGCATACATGCCTGAAATACAAAATCAGTCACTTCAAGAGCCATATATCGACTCCACTCGAAATTCATTTTATAAATTAAAAGTGGGTAGATCGTTTCTTTTTGGCAAATAAACATATGAGCTGTCAGTAGGTACATGACAGTTGCTTTTACGTTACATAAAATAACACTTTTTGAACGGAACAACTAATTTTCACTGGCATAACCGTTGATGGTTGACCAGGTAAACAATTTTACTTCTAATGGTTTGCACGAAATGGTTATTACAAATTTCCATGATAACACGGATATTTTGAGTTCCCCTCACTTTATAATCATTCGTATTAACATTCGTACAAACTTTGTATAAACATTCGTATTATAAATGAAATGCTGGCTCACTAAATATTTAATTAACAGAAATTACTGCCAGAATAAGGACATCATTTGCTAATTACTTTGATCAAGTTTTAAACATGTTTTTCTGAATTGCATTTAACTGAATGCAAGGAAAGTATTCGTCAACAACTGACAAAAGGCAATGCATGCGGCGTCAGTTCAGAAAACACAGATTGAGAAGTTGGACAGACTTCATCGCGCACTTGAACCTATTACAATAGTAGCGGATACAGAAATATGTACAGTATAAGTAGAATTAGAATGTGGTTGACTTTCTCGTCACGTGCTAACGCCACTGCCATAAGCTTAGCAACTGCGAATTTGTTTCCGCAATGGCGTCACCGCATATTCATGGAACAAATGAACCGCATGGCTGTAATGTAATTTATGCAATTGAGCATCATTACAAGAGTCGAAGGTGAGGACAATTGAAATAAAATGCGTTGTTAGAGCCGTAATTGTGTGTAGTACGGATGGGCCATCTTGACGGGGTGAAGCGCGTAGGTCAAATCGGACGTCGAAATCTCCACGCGAGCAAAGGCAACTTGCTCCAGAATTGTCTCCGCGGATGACACAAGGGATTAAAATGGCGCAAGCTGCCTCTGGGCAGATGGCCCCTCATATCGCTTGAACCTTGTTATCGTTCATCTGCACAGTTGAATTCGTTCTTGTCTCGCAAACTTATCTCACAGTTAAATACATTTTGTGCCTCGCGGCCAGCTCTTGGTCAGCGTGCTCGCTTTCCACTAAGCGGCTCCGGGTCCGATTCCCTGGGTCTGAGGCAGCGTTACTCTGCGTTACATAGAGATAGGGAAGTGCGTTACAAGGGGGACGCAGGGGGTCTGAGGCAGCGTTACTCTGCGTTACATAGAGATAGGGAAGTGCGTTACAAGGGGGACGCAGGGGGTCTGAGGCAGCGTTACTCTGCGTTACATAGAGATAGGGAAGTGCGTTACAAGGGGGACGCAGGGAGTCTGAGGCAGCGTTACTCTGCGTTACATAGAGATAGGGAAGTGCGTTACAAGGGGGACGCAGGGGGTCTGAGGCAGCGTTACTCTGCGTTACAGAGAGATAGGGAAGTGCGTTACAAGGGGGACGCAGGGGGTCTGAGGCAGCGTTACTCTGCGTTACAGAGAGATAGGGAAGTGCGTTACAAGGGGACGCAGGGGGTCTGAAGCAGCGTTACTCTGCGTTACATAGAGATAGGGAAGTGCGTTACAAGGGGGACGCAGGGGGTCTGAGGCAGCGTTACTCTGCGTTACAGAGAGATAGGGAAGTGCGTTACAAGGGCGACGCAGGGGTCTGAGGCAGCGTTACTCTGCATTACATAGAGATAGGGAAGTGCGTTACAAGGGGGACGCAGGGGGTCTGAGGCAGCGTTACTCTGCGTTACATAGAGATAGGGAAGTGCGTTACAAGGGGGACGCAGGGGGTCTGAGGCAGCGTTACTCTGCGTTACAGAGAGATAGGGAAGTGCGTTACAAGGGGGACGCAGGGGGTCTGAGGCAGCGTTACTCTGCGTTACATAGAGATAGGGAAGTGCGTTACAAGGGGGACGCAGGGGGTCTGAGGCAGCGTTACTCTGCGTTACATAGAGATAGGGAAGTGCGTTACAAGGGGGACGCAGGGGTCTGAGGCAGCGTTACTCTGCGTTACAGAGAGATAGGGAAGTGCGTTACAAGGGGGACGCAGGGGGTCTGAGGCAGCGTTACTCTGCGTTACAGAGAGATAGGGAAGTGCGTTACAAGGGGGACGCAGGGGGTCTGAGGCAGCGTTACTCTGCGTTACATAGAGATAGGGAAGTGCGTTACAAGGGGGACGCAGGGGGTCTGAGGCAGCGTTACTCTGCGTTACAGAGAGATAGGGAAGTGCGTTACAAGGGGGACGCAGGGGGTCTGAGGCAGCGTTACTCTGCGTTACATAGAGATAGGGAAGTGCGTTACAAGGGGGACGCAGGGGGTCTGAGGCAGCGTTACTCTGCGTTACATAGAGATAGGGAAGTGCGTTACAAGGGGGACGCAGGGGGTCTGAGGCAGCGTTACTCTGCGTTACATAGAGATAGGGAAGTGCGTTACAAGGGGGACGCAGGGGGTCTGAGACAGCTTTACTCTGCGTTACATAGAGATAGGGAAGTGCGTTACAAGGGGGACGCAGGGGGTCTGAGGCAGCGTTACTCTGCGTTACATAGAGATAGGGAAGTGCGTTACAAGGGGACGCAGGGGGTCTGAGGCAGCTTTACTCTGCGTTACATAGAGATAGGGAAGTGCGTTACAAGGGGGACGCAGGGGGGTCTGAGGCAGCTTTACTCTGCGTTACATAGAGATAGGGAAGTGCGTTACAAGGGGGACGCAGGGGGTCTGAGGCAGCTTTACTCTGCGTTACATAGAGATAGGGAAGTGCGTTACAAGGGGGACGCAGGGGTCTGAGGCAGCGTTACTCTGCGTTACATAGAGATAGGGAAGTGCGTTACAAGGGGGACGCAGGGGGTCTGAGGCAGCTTTACTCTGCGTTACATAGAGATAGGGAAGTGCGTTACAAGGGGGACGCAGGGAGTCTGAGGCACCGTTACTCTGCGTTACATAGAGATAGGGAAGTGCGTTACAAGGGGGACGCAGGGAGTCTGAGGAAGCGTTACTCTGCGTTACATAGAGATAGGGAAGTGCGTTACAAGGGGGACGCAGGGGGTCTGAGGCAGCGTTACTCTGCGTTACATAGAGATAGGGAAGTGCGTTACAAGGGGACGCAGGGGGTCTGAGGCAGCGTTACTCTGCGTTACAGAGAGATAGGGAAGTGCGTTACAAGGGGGACGCAGGGAGTCTGAGGCAGCGTTACTCTGCGTTACATAGAGATAGGGAAGTGCGTTACAAGGGGGACGCAGGGAGTCTGAGGCAGCGTTACTCTGCGTTACATAGAGATAGGGAAGTGCGTTACAAGGGGGACGCAGGGGGTCTGAGGCAGCGTTACTCTGCGTTACATAGAGATAGGGAAGTGCGTTACAAGGGGGACGCAGGGGTCTGAGGCAGCGTTACTCTGCGTTACAGAGAGATAGGGAAGTGCGTTACAAGGGGGACGCAGGGGTCTGAGGCAGCTTTACTCTGCGTTACATAGAGATAGGGAAGTGCGTTACAAGGGGGACGCAGGGGGTCTGAGGCAGCTTTACTCTGCGTTACATAGAGATAGGGAAGTGCGTTACAAGGGGGACGCAGGGAGTCTGAGGCAGCGTTACTCTGCGTTACATAGAGATAGGGAAGTGCGTTACAAGGGGGACGCAGGGGGTCTGAGGCAGCGTTACTCTGCGTTACAGAGAGATAGGGAAGTGCGTTACAAGGGGGCGCAGGGAGTCTGAGGCAGCGTTACTCTGCGTTACATAGAGATAGGGAAGTGCGTTACAAGGGGACGCAGGGAGTCTGAGGCAGCGTTACTCTGCGTTACATAGAGATAGGGAAGTGCGTTACAAGGGGGGCGCAGGGGGTCTGAGGCAGCTTTACTCTGCGTTACATAGAGATAGGGAAGTGCGTTACAAGGGGGACGCAGGGAGTCTGAGGCAGCGTTACTCTGCGTTACATAGAGATAGGGAAGTGCGTTACAAGGGGGGCGCAGGGGGTCTGAGGCAGCTTTACTCTGCGTTACATAGATACAGGGAAGTGCGTTACAAGGGGGACGCAGGGGGTCTGAGGCAGCTTTACTCTGCGTTACATAGAGATAGGGAAATGCGTTACAAGGGGGACGCAGGGGGTCTGAGGCAGCGATACTCTGCGTTACAGAGAGATAGGGAAGTGCGTTACAAGGGGGACGCAGGGGGTCTGAGGCAGCGTTACTCTGCGTTACATAGAGATAGGGAAGTGCGTTACAAGGGGACGCAGGGGGTCTGAGGCAGCGTTACTCTGCGTTACAGAGAGATAGGGAAGTGCGTTACAAGGGGGACGCAGGGGGTCTGAGGCAGCTTTACTCTGCGTTACATAGAGATAGGGAAGTGCGTTACAAGGGGGACGCAGGGGGTCTGAGGCAGCTTTACTCTGCGTTACATAGAGATAGGGAAGTGCGTTACAAGGGGGACGCAGGGGGTCTGAGGCAGCTTTACTCTGCGTTACATAGAGATAGGGAAGTGCGTTACAAGGGGGACGCAGGGGGTCTGAGGCAGCTTTACTCTGCGTTACATAGAGATAGGGAAGTGCGTTACAAGGGGGACGCAGAGAGTCTGAGGCAGCGTTACTCTGCGTTACATAGAGATAGGGAAGTGCGTTACAAGGGGGACGCAGGGGGTCTGAGGCAGCTTTACTCTGCGTTACAGAGAGATAGGGAAGTGCGTTACAAGGGGGGCGCAGGGGGTCTGAGGCAGCTTTACTCTGCGTTACATAGAGATAGGGAAGTGCGTTACAAGGGGGACGCAGGGAGTCTGAGGCAGCGTTACTCTGCGTTACATAGAGATAGGGAAGTGCGTTACAAGGGGGACGCAGGGGGTCTGAGGCAGCTTTACTCTGCGTTACATAGAGATAGGGAAGTGCGTTACAAGGGGGACGCAGGGGGTCTGAGGCAGCGTTACTCTGCGTTACATAGAGATAGGGAAGTGCGTTACAAGGGGGACGCAGGGGTCTGAGGCAGCTTTACTCTGCGTTACATAGAGATAGGGAAGTGCGTTACAAGGGGGACGCAGGGGGTCTGAGGCAGCGTTACTCTGCGTTACATAGAGATAGGGAAGTGCGTTACAAGGGGGACGCAGGGGGTCTGAGGCAGCGTTACTCTGCGTTACATAGAGATAGGGAAGTGCGTTACAAGGGGGACGCAGGGGGTCTGAGGCAGCGTTACTCTGCGTTACATAGAGATAGGGAAGTGCGTTACAAGGGGGACGCAGGGGGTCTGAGGCAGCGTTACTCTGCGTTACAGAGAGATAGGGAAGTGCGTTACAAGGGGGACGCAGGGGGTCTAAGGCAGCGTTACTCTGCGTTACAGAGAGATAGGGAAGTGCGTTACAAGGGGGACGCAGGGGGTCTGAGGCAGCGTTACTCTGCGTTACATAGAGATAGGGAAGTGCGTTACAAGGGGGACGCAGGGAGTCTGAGGCAGCTTTACTCTGCGTTACATAGAGATAGGGAAGTGCGTTACAAGGGGGACGCAGGGGGTCTGAGGCAGCGTTACTCTGCGTTACATAGAGATAGGGAAGTGCGTTACAAGGGGGACGCAGGGGGTCTGAGGCAGCGTTACTCTGCGTTACAGAGAGATAGGGAAGTGCGTTACAAGGGGGACGCAGGGGGTCTGAGGCAGCGTTACTCTGCGTTACATAGAGATAGGGAAGTGCGTTACAAGGGGGACGCAGGGGGTCTGAGGCAGCGTTACTCTGCGTTACGTAGAGATAGGGAAGTGCGTTACAAGGGGGACGCAGGGGGTCTGAGGCAGCTTTACTCTGCGTTACATAGAGATAGGGAAGTGCGTTACAAGGGGGACGCAGGGAGTCTGAGGCAGCGTTACATATAGGGAAGTGCGTTACAAGGGGGAGAGGGGGAATTGATAATACTCATTTGCGTTACGTCATTTATGGACGGCCCCGAGCCTCACAAGCAAACAAACGTATTGAATACGCATTCCCACGCCAGAGGGGCGTAGGAGGGGCGCAAACCGCCTCTAAGAATAGCCCAAAACGCAAGGTCACGCGTAAATGCGCTACCGGAACCGGAGAGCGGCCGCGCGCTCGAGTTGCTTCGCGAATTTGCAGCTGCGCGTCGCGTCGCGAGCATGGCGGTTTTTGCGCGGCCCGACGACGCGCCGAGTGCGGAGCGAGGCGGCCCCTCCCGCCGGCGAGGGCGTCGTTGCTCGCTCGTCCCGTGCGGAAAGTGCGTGTCGCATCCCTGGAACGGAACTTGACCCACGCGGCCTTCGCCGCCAGCGGGACACCGCCGCGTCGCAGCGGGGACAAGAGCTGGGCTGATAGATGAAGTTATCGCACGCTTTGTTTATTACATTGCATATGGTAGCAACGAGGGCAGCATCTCTAGGTATTGTTATGTTCCTGCTGAAAATAAAGCAATGACGCTGGTTGCTATGTATTATATTATATGGAATCGTATATCGTGGAGTGAACATGCGTTCGAGTATTCATGAGAAATAAAGTCTGTTCATCTATAGAAAGTCTAACAGTCGACATTCTTAACATGGGCCACGACTGCTCTCCCGCCGTGTGCATTGAATTGAATTGATGCCTCATTTTACGTGGCCAGACTCAGACCAGGAGGCCTGCTCTTCCGTCTGACCGCGCGAATTTTGCAACGCTCCTTTCATGATCTAGCAGAGAAAGACGGTATTTCTTCGGCGACGAAACAGGCGATTTTGAATTTAGCTCAGAGGCTTCATTCAGGCTTGAGGATCTTTTACATGCAGTAAATTTACTAACATGGGACAGCCGGCTTCCAATGTTACTTCCCCTCCCAAGGATCTTTTCGCCCTTAAAAATCCACGGCGTCGATCGGGTTTGAACCCGATTGGCCAACTTGGGTGTAACAATGCGATACGCTAACCGTTACCGACCGTAACGACATCGTCTGCTTTTTATTAAAGAATATGGAATTGTAATTTACGAGTTTGCGCAGAAAAAGAGTGAAAGAAAGATCCACTGATATTCGTGAAAAGTTAATACAGAAGCATAAACATATGGGAATTTGAACTGGTGAGTAGAGCTAGAAATGTGAACATCTCAGATTATATGAAAATGATTTATGTATTTTCGGGTCAAGGTGTAGGTTTTAACGTTGATAACCTCTCAATAATATCTTTCGTTATCGCATTTTTTCTATTAGCGTAGTTCCCAGCGACCGTTGTTCATGAAAATGAGAAAAAAGTCAATGAAGCGCTTGTCATTCATGTGTGTGGTCTCCATAATTCTCGGGTCATTATTAACGAAGACTGGTGCGAAAGATAAGCGGTACCAAAACAATAATTCTTGGCAGTGACGTAATTTTCAAACTGTGATTTTCTAAATCGTCGTTATTCGTGTTAATCATATCGCACCAATTATCATATGACATGAGGGACAAGAATAGATTCAGAGAACATCACATACAAATTTACAAGCACATTTTTCTAATTGAATTTTGTGAAAACGTCTTTTATAATCGAAAATTAATCATCACATCATAATTATAAGTGAAACAAAGTATTCGAAGTCAGCTTTGGCTTTCTTGCGGAAAAAGAGAATACATTTATACTCATTATCTTCCTACAACTACAATTTTCAAGACTGACATTATTTTCTTTAATAAAATCTCTTCTTCAAAGATAGATCTTGAAATAACGCCTCGAACAATTTTTTAAAAGTATAAGTAGATTTCAAGTAATTTGGAGTGAAATTTAATTTTTTTAAATTTATTTTTTAAAAAACGGCTTCAATTTTTTTCTTAAAGTTTTCTCTTCGTATGTATTACAGGTGAGGTGAAAAAGTAGTGCTGGTCACATTTCCAGAGAAACCTGTGTTTTTGAACACTACAAAAATGGAACATTGCAATTAAATTAACACTCCAAAACTGCCATATTGAAGATAGAGATTTTATCTTAAATTAAATTTGTTCTGAAAAATCGTATCTTCACAAAAGAGCATACAGGTAGAAACGAGAATTTTTTGAATAATTTCTTCAAGTTAACATAATTTATAAAAAAAACGTTTTCTCAAAATCGGCTTCAAATTTTTTCAAGTCATTTTTTTCCTGGATAGAACAAGGAACATTTAAAAGATTAACGTAGGTAACTATTTTCGTCTAACTCGCTGAATTTTCGAAAATCGAATATTCGAATTTTCGAATATTTTGAAAAATTTTCGAAATTTCAAAGAGCAAAACATTGGAAGCAATGCAAGAAAGTCCGTGCTGTGTAGCTCCACTAGTTAGTCACTTTAAAGCGACCCTAGGTGTTCCCGAAGGGACTCCAGGAGGTGCAATGGGTAGTGATGGCAAATGTTACCAAAATATCGACACATCGATGTTTCGATACATCACTAAAAGGTTTTCGATGTCGATGAAAACATCGATGTTTTAAATATAGACTAATAAACATGCTATAATCCTCTCCATTTGAATTACCGTACGCAAATGGGATGTATTTGACTGTTTTGTTAACAGCATGTTAGTAGTAGGCTACTACGCCAATGAAAATTGTTATTGAAAGTAAAGAAGAAAATTTATATTAGAGAACGTTGTATTTCGCTATTTTACCATCTTAATCTTTTAATCAATATTCTACATATACCGTACAAAATACCATAAAAATAACAAACATTCTTTAAAAAAACAATAAAGCATTGCATGAATAATAAGCATTGCATTGATGTTTCTGCAACAAAATATTGATGTGAAGAAAACATCGAAAATAAAATATCGATGTTTCTGGTGGAAAACATCGATTTTGTTGCCATCCCTACACATGGGAGTGGCCACCGCTCGCGGAACTTGACGTTCCCCAGGAGTGCACTTCGCCACGTGCCACGTGCCATGTGCCACGAGCGGCTCGGACAGTGGCAAGTAAAGAGTATTACCGCGATTCCGCCTCAACTGCTTCGGCCGTCGTTCCTATAACGGGAGTGCTATTGTAGCTGTAGGCGGGGATCCTCCCGCGATGCAGTCGCCGACCTGCCCGTCGCCTGGCGCGCTTTCTCCTTCCAGCTGACCCAATGGGACACCGCCACCGCCGGCGCGCTCTCAGCCCCCGACAGCCCTCCCGGCGCGGGTGTAGTGTTTGTGTGTGTAAGGAGCGAGGAGGGGCCGAGGGCAAAGAAGCAAATATCGCGCGCTGTGCTTGCCAGTTTGTCACGGTGCCGCTCCGGACCTGCGCCTGGCGTTGATCGGAGAAAGCACGGAAAAGTACCGATCAGAGCAGCCGGCCGCTGGAATTCTCCTAGGCGGCGAGCGAATTCCATCTAGCTATTTCGCTTCTGACCGGCACCGTCGGGACTGGAACCAAAGAAATCTCTTGATCAGAGAGGCTCCAGCAACCATGGTAGTTGTCTCTGAGCCATTCCAGTGGTTAGATCCTCAAGCACAGCCAGCGAGGAAACACGATGGCCCAAAGGCAAGGCCATTCTCGAAGCAGAGTCCGGAACAACGATTGGATAGACAGTGCCAATGCACCTAAAGATTGGCCAAGGTTAATAGATTCAATTATTTATTAGAGTATATTCGTCATCATGTTTGTTCTTCAATCCATAGAAGAATGTTTCAAAATTCAAAAGGAGTGCATTGACAAGTTTCCTTTGCAGATTCTGCGTGTCATCTCTGCTGTGGCGTCCAAAGACAATGCCAGCAGGATGATCAGAATCATGGAAGCGAAGATATAATATAAGGAGACTGTAGTCGCTCATGTTTATAACAAATGTGCTCAACTGCACTTTCTGGATTTCCTCGGCGGGAAATCCATTAAAGGAAACGCATGCCAACAAAACAAAATCATCAACATGTCTTCCTTTCGTTTCGAATTGAAAGCAGTGAAGTGGCCAGAGCAAGAGCAGGCCCCGCCAGCCGTGAGCTGCAGCACGCAAGGACGCCGTGCCTCCGCTGCAGAGCGCGTGCACAGGGCGAGCCTCTGGAGGACCGCCCAGAGCAATTTATTTACCTAACCTCACAAACAGAAAACTACTATGGGAAGAAGGTGCAATATGTGCATGGTTCCTTGCGCTGTGGGATGTTCTGTTCTACCTTATTTATATTAATATCGCTCACGTGTGATAATAAGTATTTTAAAGACAATTAAAAGCACGATCAGGCAATTATGGCCAGTGCTTCACGTGAAGGAGTCGACTTACTGCAGCCATAAAATGGAAAACGATTATTTCGAAGATCTACATTCACCTTCAAAGAGCTCAAAAAACATACACAGATAGTGAAGCTACATTTATGTTCAGAAGCAAAAAAGAGGACATCTCAGCATTAGCTCACAAGGACACTGGACGAATAAACCTGATCGAGATGGAAATATTTTGTACATTGATATGGACGATAAATAATTATTAATTTATTCTTGTATTTTTATTTAGTTTTTATACTGAATTTCCAGTTTCTGATTTGCTCTTTGTATTTTCTCACGTTTTAAATTCTTTCACGCACGAAAAACAAGCGAATTTAGAAGAAATGTTTAGTAGAAAATGATATGTTCAGATTTTCCTATATTTCATTTCGTAACTATGGTAGTGTATTTTATTAATACTATATTTTAATATTTTCTGTATTCTGTATTCAAAGTCTGTTTAAAAACAGCAACACTTCCCCTTAAATTTAATATGACATCATGTTTTATTTTTGTCAGTTCATTTTAAAACCGTTCCTAAAGCTAGTTTTGTTCCGTTTTTTGACGTATTTTGTAAAAACACTTTAAAGTTTAAAAATGCTGACCAAATTACATATAATTATACCATATGCCGCTGCCTGGAGGACAATTCTAGTGGCCGGCTTCTCTAATCGGTAGTTTTTCCTGGTTTCTTCGATCAACCCCAGGCGAAAATCGGATCAGTAACCTAACAAACGGTTCCCGGACCGTGCACAATCTTTCCTTCTCATTCCTTGTCCTAACCTCACCCTTTACTTACACACACTAACATGCACTATACTATCCTACACGCCGGGAGACCAGTCGAGAGCTTCGAGCTTGTCCCGGCTGAGGCGGTGCCACGTCGGTGGGAGATACCTCGTTGAGAAAAATCCGGAATGTGAAATGTAGGTCAGCGCCAGATCTCTCCATCCAGCTGGGGGGAAATCACCACCACATCCCCCACACCACTGCACATACGGGACAAACACCCTAGCAGTGGACGTGCCGGGAATCGCTGATGAATGAATGAATGAATAGCAACGTGATAGCAAATTGTTGTGTGAAAGGAGCGCTCGTGATGTGGGCAGCGATAAGGCGGCGGCTGCAGAGGGAGGTCAGGGCGGCGCCGTCGGATTCCGAGGCGGCGGAGGGCGCCGCCGCGCATGCGCACGGCCCGCGCCCAGCGCAGCACAGCGCAGCGCGGCGCAGCCGGCGGAGGCGCGGCTCGAGGGCACTGACTCCTGCCTGCGCCGGCGGCGGCGGCGGCGGCGGCGGCGACGGCGGGGCGGCGGGGGCGGAGGTAGAGGCGGGGCGCCAGAAGCACCGCCCCAGCCGGGACAAGCTCCGAGCTCACGACTCACCTCCCGACATGTGCGGGAGTGCACAAGGGTGAGACACGCGCAGTCTGTGGCCTGTTTGTTCTGCTCTGCCGTCTGCCAGGAATGGATCGGTGAATACAGGGAAAACGACCGATTAGATCATCCGGTCGATAGAATGTTTCCCCACACAGCGGCTGAATCCCTCCTAGCACACTTGCGGTTCCCGAGACGAGGCGAACTGAAGTAGGAAGTTGTAGCGAACTGGGGCCACTTTAATTGTAGGTAGAACAGCTCTTCTACTGAAGAAAAGGAAAATGGAACCCAAATAATACACGTTATCGTACTACATTAAACAGACTTCATAGAAAGGAAGGGAAAATGTGAGAAAATACTTCATTGTAAGTAGAACATACATGTTGTAAAAAAAGTAATTCATAAAAAGAACAATGAAAAGAGATGAGAAGAAACAAGCAGCAACTACTCAAAACGTATATTCTTCATTGGTGAAAAAAAATTGAGTTTGTTATGGAATCGTGTAGTTTTTAATATTCTACACGATCCTACTTTCAAATTTCTTCAAAACGCATTTTTAACATATTAAATGCGTTTTGAAGGAATCTGAAAGCACTTCAATTTTTTCCACCAGTGGACAATATGCTTTTTGATTAGTTGCTTCTCAAACGATAATCATGAATCACATGCTGATTGTCAAGAGAAAAAAAGAGTACAGAGTTGCGAGGCAACCTGCTCATTTCTGGAGCGCCGAGTGATGATTGATTGATGTTTCCGGGCGCGTCAACTGCTTAGGTCATTAGCCCCGTAAGTGTAGTCCGTGTTGTTTCTCGGGAGGTGGCAATGATCTGCTCCGCGCTGGATGGCGAGATCTGGCGCCGACCTACCGTCGACTAGCGAGGTTTCCCGTTTGCCCTCAACCAGGTATCTCCCACCAGCGGGGCACCGTCCCAGCCGGGACAAGCTATAAGACCGAACCTCCAGGCGACCGGCTCCTCTACCCGACCGGCCTCCAGGTATGTGTGGTAGTGAAGTGCATGTTAGTGTGTGTGTGTGTGTGTGTGTGTGAAAGACGAGAGGATAGGACAAGGAAGAGGAAGGAAAGATCGCGCGCGGTCCGTGGCCCTTTTGTTTGGGTACTGCTCCGGCAATCACCTGGTGTTGATCCGAGAAACCACGAAAAACTACCGATCAGAGCAGCCGATCGGTAAAAATCTCCTCCAGACAGCGACTTATTTCGACCTAGCTGACAAGCTAGTGTCGAAAATCCTGTCGCCCGTCGTGGGGAGTGGAACCTGGGACCTCCCGTTCAGAGGGACTGCAGTGCAGGGGTATCAGGTTGATGCACCGGGCCAACGCTCCCGGTCCGAGTGATGAGAAGGAATGATAATCATAAATCACTTGCCGACATCATACTGATGAAAGAGAAAAAAAGGAGTAGAGAATGGCGAGGCAACCTGCTCTTCCCCGGGGCGCGTGTGCGGGGGGGGAAGGGGGAGGGGTGCGCCCTCGCGGGCGAAAGTGGGCTGCGCGGGTCGCCCGGGTGCGCGTTGGGCAACCGGCGGCGGCGGCCGACCCACTTTCCTCGCCCCGCCCACCCCACCCCACCCGCCCCCGCGCACATGGCGCCCTCAAGGGCCGCTGCGGCGCCCGGGGCCGCGCCCTTCGCCCCAGGCAGGGCCGCCCTCAGAGCTCCGGCGCCCAACTGCTCCGGCCGTCGCTCCCGGAGCTTTTGATCCGAACGCCTTCGCCGCCTTCCTCAGCCCCCACCCCCCCTTCACTGAAGTGAGGACTGGCAGTTCGAGATGACTCCCGGTGCTCGGGCATATGGTTGTCAATTGCCCTTATCACTTTTCAAATTGGTTTTCAGTTCAATTTTAATTAGGAATTAAGAAATTGCCACTATCAGACTATTTTTGGGGGCAAGAATGTAATATTGTAGATTGTACATGGTTTAAAAACATGGATGTTTTTTGTGGCTATATTATGATTTTGATGATTTAATTTTGAGTATGGATGTGTGTCGATATCTATTGTGCGATTTTTCCAAAGCTGCTTGTCAAGGCCCGTCTTCACGATGGAATATATCACGGCATTTAGCGGCTTCCTCAGTCGTGCCGATAGATGTCGTATGATCACGACCGTATCAAGCAGCGCTTGCAATTATCTAGCGGCACGACCGAGAAACACGCGAAATGCCGTAAATGTCGCCAAGACGGGCCTTGCGAGAGCTTCTCGAAATTCGCACTATAGACATCGAAAACAACACATTTATGCTCAAAATTAAATCATCGATATTGACAATGTAGCCACAAAAACCATTGATGTTTTAAACTCGTGTTCAATCTATATGTTTTTGTAATTAGCTGCCACCGGGTTATACCCATTTGCAGTTTAAATAAATCTATAACATTATATTTTTGCGGAAAAAATTATTTGTTGGTGGCTGTTTTCATTACTTCCTAATGAAGGTTTAACTGAAAACCAATTCGAAAAATAATAAGAACAATTGACATTACGAGCGCCCGGGGCCATCTGAAAGCGTTCGTCCTCACTTCACTGGAGGGCGCTCAGGAAGAAGCTGGAGGCCTTGGGCGCCACTCTCGTGAGCTGAAAAGGAAACAATAGGAGGGAATTGCGAGCATCGCAAGAGAGGAAGATACACCGTTCAATGAAAGTAATAAAAACAGCGTTCCTTCGGTTCGAATACAAAAACTAACAGTAGTGCTTCATCTTTTAACGTTTAAGGGAACATTATAAAGGGAATGTTTCATTCACAAACAAAACATCGTACACGTAAAATCATCGATCACCAACATCGAAGTTGAATAACCGTTGGCTCTAATATAGGATATTGTTTAAAACATCGATGTTTTGAAAACATCGGAATCGATGTCGCATCCCTACAGAATAGTACATGTTTTACACGGGAGGTTGCAGAATTGACCGCCCCCCCTCCCCGCTGGAAGGGCGACGTTGATTTGCGAGGATTTCTCCCCGCAGGTACGCTCCCCAGCGAGGTGTGCGCCCCACCTGGAAGACCGCGTCTCATCTGCCCTCTCATACGGCAGTGTAGTGCATGTAACTGTACGTGTGTGGAAGTAAACGGTACGCATAGGACAAGGAAGACGAAAGAAAGATCGCGCGCGGTCCGCGGCCCGTTTGTTAATCTACAGCCCCCTGCATTCATCTGAGATTCATTGAAAATACAGCGAGAAGCCGCTGGTCTGTAAAAAGCCGCCGGCCGTCAGAATTGTCCTCCAACTGCGGCTAATTTCGACCGAGCTATGTAGCTACCGTCGAACATCCTGCCTCCTCCGGGACTCGAACCTAGGACCCCCCCCTTTTAGACGCACTGCAGCGGCAACTTTGGATGTTGAGAATGAGTCATCGCAGCAGGTCGTACCGCCTGCGAAAGCCGCTTTCAACACCTGGCCGTTGCTAGCCCTTGCACAACAGTTATTCCCCTTCTCTATTGAATAGGACCCATAATTCGAGGTGAATGTCATCCCTGCGCGCTCACAAGCAGCCAGGTGCAGGGGAGAGGTCACTGGCCGTCGTCACGTGGCACCCGACATGGACCGCCTTAGGTCGGCAAAAGAGTTAACTGATCGAGTGAATCAATGACGTAGTGTGAAAATTAATTTGGTCATTGACTAGGTGGCATACACGAAAGAAATATTGTTCCTGTTTCTCACTACTTTCAGCGGTTCAAGCATCAGAAAAAAATGACAATGGGGAATGAATGAATTAATGATGATATTATGGAGAAGATGGTTTGCCTTCTCAATACTCTTTCATCAATAATAACACAAATTAACGAATCCCCAATGCAACAAACTTCTTAATGTGGAGTTTAACTCGCTCTGAATCGCAACTTAGCTAAGTGTTTTTGGGAGCGTTTCATTTGCTTCCCAAACTGAAATTTAAATATAAACCTATTGTCCTTGTGTGTTCTTTCCTTCCTCTTCCTTGTCCTATCCTCACCCCTTACTTACACACACTTGCATGCACTGCACTACCACACATATCGGGAGACCAGTTGGGAGCTTAGAGCTTGTCCCAGCTGCGGTGTTGCCAGCTGGGGGAGATAACAGGATATGAAAATCGCAAGCTGACGTGTAGGTCGGCGCCGGTGTCACCATCTGACGGGGGAAGAATATCACCACCTCCCTGATAAAACACGCAGTATACCTGCGGTACGAATCGCCGTAGCAGTTGTCACGCCCGGAAACATGAAATAATGAATCTATCTACAGAGTGCGAAAATGTGTGTTCTTTGGAACAAATGATGGCAATCTTCTACAACAGTCCAAAATTACTCTCTTTGGAGTTACGAGGATTCACAGGGAAAGAGAAAAGCGAGGCAGGGGACACGTGAGGAGCGCCAAAGCGCAAGTCAGAAGAGGGTAATTGAAATTCACGCGATTGTGCTCATTACACGCCCTGCTCCTTTCATTTGCCACGCGGTGTCAGCCCTGTCGCCACTAGGGTTGGCAGAAATGCTTGCAGAAAATAGTGAACCAGGGGTTCTTTGAATAATAATGATACACTCGCTTCATTATTTAAAACACAGCCAAGTGTGAAGTTGAGCTTTGCTTTTGCATAAAATGGAATAAATCTTTTATACATTAGTTCAAATCTTCAAATAAAATTCTCTGTGTTCATTAGGGCCAGCACACATCAGGAGTTCGTTAAAGTAGTAAGTGCATGAAAGGCATTTATGAAATACGCTTTTAGCTTACGTTTGTAGAACTGTGCACTTGAACAACGACATACATATTACGAATAGCTACCAAACTAAGACGACAACTGCATGGGCCACCGCAATAGCCACGATTGGCTTCAGAGTACAGTCAGCTCTAATCGAAATTAAAAACTTGCTATAATAAACTCTAAAAGCTCTACAAACACATGTTTATTCACACAATAAGTTCTTTTTTCCGTTACTGAATAAGATAGTTGTACATGTTCACTATTTCCATTTTTAATTAGTGAATCAGAAATAGAAATAGCGAACATCTGGCAACCCTATTCGCCCGCCACTCCCAGATGCGCCATTTCGCCATGCCTTCCGGGAGTATTTCGCACACAGGCTACATAACAGAACGTACAAGACAGATTTGTGATTGCTACTAAGGAGGTCGCGGTTAACGGACTAGCTGTAAAACAACGTTAAAGTGTTAAATTAACGACCAACTTGCTTATGGTTTTGTAACAACCGGGCGTTCGCTCCACGCGACGCATGATTGTGGCGAATTATCGGTGAAGATACCTCAAAAAATGTTATTTTATATCACGCTTTCATAGAGAGGGCAAAAATTAACAGTCAAGACAATAATAGTGAACATTTATATACATGTAATCGAATGCATTTTTATTCAAGGTGAAGAGCATTATTAGATGCAAGTATGACAAGGGCAGTTTACTATTTATTCTAAAATGTCTCCTAAAAATGTTCTAGCAATTGCATGTGTTTGTGTCCCAAGCATCGGATTAGGTGCTTGTGTCATGAGAGATTTGGTTCAATTTTTAGTTATTTTCATTTAAGCTGGTGACTGTCGTAACTGTCTAACTGGTACGTAGAGATCTTTCAGAATTTATTGAATAATTACATGCCTTTGGCCAGTTTGGCCCTCGGCAGCGGAAGATGAACTAATTGAATATTACATATAGAAATGAGTACCTATAAAAATGCAGCTCACGCATCAAGAACAATCTATTTCATGCGTTTAAGTCAAATTCGAAAGAAGATTATGGGGGGTTAGAAGAATTGTTTAGGAATTGACGTTTTAGTCGGTTAGGGTGGAATATATTAAGTTTGATCACCGGCAGAAGGATGGTATGTCCCGTCTGCGCGCGTTGCCCGCCAGGCACTTGCATCACAGCCCTCTAAAGATGTTTTGAAAGCGTCCATGAATCGATGAAAAAATAAACTTAATGTCAATGAATGTCGAAAAAATGAATTTTATGTTGATATCATGAATTCCATTTATGAAAGTCAATGGTTTTAACATCAAAACATCATTTTAATACAACATATGCTCGAAGTTTTTCTGAGGTGAACATTTCTACTTGCAATAAGAAGTTTCATAATAACAAAAAACGATAATAAAATTTCAAATGTCCGTAAATTGAATTCTTTATACCAAAAAGACCCCAAGATAAAAAGAATAAGTTGGTCGAGTTTTCAGAGAAAGTTATTTATTATTTTAATAATATACAATCAGATAATAAAAATGTTATTAATTATCGTTGTTTTTTCCATCATTTTTTAAAAACTTTTTTCAGTCTTCATTATAAATGAATATTTATGAAGGCTCTCACAGTAAATCCTTCCACACGAACATTAATTTTGAGAGGTACGTTTTATAAAATATCAAAGTTCGAAAACTCGTTGGCTTTTAGGTGAAGTATTATTTACATCATAGTTACATCAAGGCGGCTCCACACATTCGGCATTCGCCGAGCAGCGAGCTACTGCTCGCCCTATCCCGACCAGCTGACGTGTTCGGCGAACGTTCGTTTCGTTTGATGTGTCCAAAAGACCGACACGCAGTGGATAGGGCGAGCGCCGAATGTTCGCCACTCGACAAGCAGCAAGCAACTCATCCAGACTACTCTCCATTCGGCGAGCGGTTGCTCGCTGTTCGCCGAACAGCGAACGTGTGTGGCCGCCCTTTAAGCAAGGATGTTTGTAACGCGTTTGTGCTCCCTCTGCCTCGAACGAAGGGAGCGCCATTTCCGCGTCGCCCGAGGCACTCCCCGCGAGCGCCTTTCACTTCGTCAGCCTCCCCCCGACACACGACAGAGCGCGCTACACGCACACGCGATTCGTTTAATTAAACCAATGCACTTTCGTTTCTACACTATTATAATTTTCAAGTGAAAGCACCGCCTTAGTTGACTCAGGACACCGACTGATGTCACTGCAGGGCCTCTGATCGGGAGGTCCCAGGCTCACACCCCCGATGGTGGCAGGATTCTTCACACGAGCTACATAGCTAAAGGATGAATTCAGTCGCTGTCTGGAGGAGAAGTCTAGCGGCCGGCTGCTCTAATCAGTTTTCCATTGCATCCCCGATCACCACCAGGCGAATGCCGGAGCAGTGCCCTAACAAACGGGCCACGGACCGCGAGCGATCTTCCCTTCCTCTTCCTTGCCCTTTCGTCACCTCTTACCCAACCACACTTGTCGGGAGACCTCTTAAGAGCTTATACTGCGATTTTTCTAGGAAGAGCTCTCAAGATAACTCAAATCCCATCTTCGCGATGGAATATGTCACGGCATTTCGCGTCTTTTCTCGGTCTTGCCGGTAGAAGTCGCATGATCGCAAGCACTGCTTCATACGGTCGCGATCGTGCGAAATCTAGCGGAACGACTGTGAATGATACGAAATGCCGTGACATATTCCATTGCGAAGATGGGATTTGAGTTATCTTGAGAGCTCTTCCTACAAAAATCGCAGTATAGAGCCGTACCCGGCCGGAGCGGTTCCTCGCCGGTGGGAGATACCTGGTGGGCGAAACTCCCGCTAGCGGACGTGAAAGTCGGTGTCGGATCTCGCGATTCAGCGGGAGAAGACCACCCACCCCTCCAACGATAATAAATGAACTACCCTTAGGGGAATAATGATCTTAGCAGTTGACGCTCCCGGAATCACTAAAGGATCAATCAAGTGAAAACTTGTCGAATTGGATTGGAGTAGAAAAAAATGCCTGCTTAATTATCGAAATATATTCTGGATTAGTGATAATTCGATAATTCATCAAATGCTCTTTATTCACACGTGAAAATCACATGCGCGGCATGAAACCATTCCGAATCACAAACGAATGAATCGATGTTTCTTTAAGCGTCATCTAGCAATTCATCCGAAAACGCAACCTTACGGAGTGGCAACAAAAGAAGGATGCCTTCGCCATTGAGCCAGGCTTCGAAGCGTTCTCCGTCCTACACGGCCGGCGAGTAAAAGCCGTTGCGATGCGGTTGTTGTTCGTCGTTGCACAATGCAACTGCGCCCCCGCCGATGCCCTCGGGCGGTCACAGAATAGTCACTACACAGCAAGGAAAGCAGAGGGCAGCTCCAACGATCTTCAGTGAGCCACCCTGCAGTGCGGACCGCCTTCTTGAAACTGTCTAAAGGAACTTTTCAACGCGTAGTGCTAATTGCAGTGTTTATTACGACATAAAATTCATTTTGGGGTTTTAATTTGTTGTTTTTGTTTCAAAAATTAAACAAATGTAATTTTTTTAAATGTGTCAAGCTGTTAATATACACATTTCCAGCTATTGGTAAACAATATTTCATTGTGAGGTAAAGTGCTTTAAATGACTTCAAGTAAAGTTTTCCGAAAACACAAAAATTTTCTTTGAGAAAGAGATTTCATTTCGTATTTTTAGTACGGCTTAAAACGATATTGTCTTAAAAACGGCTCCAATTTTTTTTAATGAAAATTGCCATTTAGGACGAGTCATTAATATTCTTAAAGTAATATTTCGGTTCTATTATTAGGAAACAGAAGAATTGAGAAAATTTCAAACAAATGTACTTTGCAGTAAATGCTTCTTGCATTTACCTGTCTCACTTATCGTATTCCTTTATAAACCCTTTTCAACGTCCTCTAAAGATTGTTTCCAGGATCTCCCCTCTCAATAACCTTGATTCTTGGTTTCAGCTGACGAAATAACTATCATGGTGGTAACAAGAAGTTACCCCCTTCATACTTTGCTAGCACAAAATTACTTGACCAATCAACTGAAGTGCCTCGCGGCTGATCGTTATACTGTCTGTCAATGTAAAACCATATTCAATAACAGAAATAAAGAAAAACGAGACATCTTACTCGTAATAACAGAACAAACAAGAAAACAATTCATTCAAAATATTGTTAAAAATTGACTGAACTTGTATACCTGCAAATTAATAAAATAATATCCATATATTGAGTTACTTTAGACGAAGACAGAAAATTTGGTTTTCATTGCACATCCGTCACATGAAAATGCACACGAACACTAACCGATGACCTAGTCAGTAAGGGCGATTCAGAGGAACAGATAAGTCGACGACGTTCTTCATCGCACGCTCTGAATAGGGCGCTTATCAGAAGAGATTGCAGGGAACCCGCATCATCGGAAGCTCGCCATGTTCTAGGGAAATAAAAAGAGAGAACGCCTTCGGGTCGAATGGACCCGACGCCAATCGCTAAGGGTAATTTTGGACACGGCTTGGTGGCGTTTGGCTCCTGGGCGCTGCCGGCTTCAGATGTCTCCGCGCGCGTGCCTGATTCGTCCCCAGCTTCGGAGGCTTTACTTTACTTTACGTTACTTTGCAAATAAGCACAAAACGACATGGTTATAGTGAACCTGAACCTCGGCTATAGAGAACGTAGGAGATACGAAGCCCTGGAAGTTAATTCCCTCCTGGAAAAGAATATAAATCGCCTCAGTGCCATTTCTTTAGAACATGCACTGCGACAACAGGCAGATCGGAAACAATATCGTCTGTCAAAGGTCATAACCCTTTCTCCCCGGATGTGAAGGTAGAGGACCCGGAATGAGCACTTAACCGATGGCCTTATGCCACTCAGTTTCACTGGGAAACGAAAACAAATAAAACATTGAAACTTTCAGTTCATGCTGTTAATGTGTTTTGCTGTACCTCTATATTAATAAAATCAATCGTTATGGAGAAATTCCATTTAATTTTGAAATCATCGGTTTTTAGTGAAACTCGGATATAGTGAGCCAGAAATGTTAGTCCCCCAGAAGTTCACGACAATCGGAGTCGACTGTATGTATTTTTAAAAAATTTAAAATTCTGGGAAAATAAAAAGAGAAAATGCTGTCAGGTCAAATTGAGACTCGGTCAAACGGGGCATGTCGAAACTTGGTCGCTGTGCTGCCTGATGTCTGTTAGATACGTTACGCGCACTGGCGCAAGCCGAACGTATCATGGCATTTTACGACGAAGACATGTGCCTATTTTGAAAATGTAATAATTTGTCTTTTCTGGGATCGACTATCACAATTTCTTCCCAAAGAGAACGAAGATGTGCAGGAGACGCCGGTAGAGAAATAAAAAAAACGCGAACCTTTCAAAATGGAAAAAAAGACCAAGACTTTCCAAACAGTTTTTTGAAAATGTAAAATATATTTCTTTAGAACATGCCAAAATCATTTGCGGAAATTGTATTTAATATTATTTAATAAGATAATAAGATGTGTAATGATTTTTGCGCGGAGTTTGTCAATTTTGACGTATAAGTTTCAGACAAGGTTTCTGCAGTGTAGCACTAACTGTTTCTGCATTGACAATTTCATTGGGGACATGTAAAAACTAAATAAAATACTATTCCTGTAAATAGAACTGCAAATAATTCGCATTCACATAATGTTGCAGGTATAGAGAATGTCGCATTTAACTTGACAAATCAAAATAACTCGAAAAATATACAACGTACTAAAAAATGTCAACGGCAAAAAATTAATTTGAAGCCACTGGGCATACATGAATTCAAATAATTGGATCGTCTCTCAATCAAAAAAAGTTTTAGACCAAACTTATGTATTTTGTAGTGTAGAATTCGAATCTGCAATAAAAAGTGTGGGTTCCCATTTACAATTGCAAAGTTGGCACCCGCCTCACCCCCAAGGGGCAAGCGGGGAAATTCGATATTAGGTCTGACAGTGTCCCCTTTGGAGATATTAATTTCTTAGCTTTGACATTTTTTAGTACGATGCAAATTTTTCGAGTAATTTTGATTTGTCAAGTTATATGTGACATCCTGTAAATGAGAGATGCATCGCGGGCACTGGCGTGAGTGTACCTATTGCGGGCGCTCCCGTTTAAGGGCTAATTTTGGCCGTCGTTTGGCTTTGGAGCCCCGGAGGCGGGCAGGAAGCGCGGGCGTCGCCGGCGCCGCCGCAGGCATCTGGCGGCCTCCGCGCCGGAAGGAGGAGGATGCGAACCAGCCGCCTCCCCGTTCCCCTGCCCCTCCCTCCTTCCATCTGCGTCGGCGGCGCAGCCTCCGCTCAGGCGGGCGGGCGGGCGGGGCGCTGGCTGGCTTCTGGCTGGCGAAATGCGACTGTGACCCGCGTGCTTCACGGTCAACGACCCAAACGTCTTCTCGCGGAGACACACAAAAGCTTCCGTTCGCCTCCGTTTTGTCTCCGCCCCAGTAGAGCGCGCTTTTTAGTTAGCTGCTACAGGAACGCGCGGCGTCCAGAAACTTTGCAGACGAACTACACCATAAATGCCTCAATGCGCTTGCCTCTACTCGAGCAAAATGTTTAAAGAAAAAAGTTGTAGCCATTTTTCAGAAAATTTCGGAAACGTCATAGGGGCTTCGTGAAAATACGAATTATCTTAATGATTCCCCGAACCGAACAGCTACATCTTACTCCTGACGTGGTGTCGAGTTTCAACTCAAAACCTTCTAATCGGCAGTTTCACGTTACCCTACGAACCATCCATCCATACACACATCCCCATTTTCGGACACGAAAATGCGTATTTCTCCTCGCCATCTGGACCAATCAGAACCATCTTTGGTACTGGGCTAATAGACATTCATCCCTGACGTGTTTGCAAAGCACAGGCAGAGAAAGTAATAATATTAATTTAAATGTAAAAATAAAACATGCACTATGATATTATTGTCTAGATTGTTCCTAGAATCTCAAAAATCTCCCTCTCTCTCCCTCTCCTCCTCCCCTTTACATCACCTTTATAATAATTTAAAAACATAAAAGAAATTTGAAAGGAAAATTAGTTTTATTAATTAAAAATAGATAATTCTATATTACAAGGCATTTACATTTTAAAATTAAGGGAGGAAAAGAAGAATCGTTATGCTTTCAGTTTATCCTTGGGAAAGCAATAACGCATTCGCTAGGGTGTCTGTAATGAAAGACCAAGATTGAATTGGGTCATTTGAATCTGCGACAGCTCAGTACGAATACTAATGAAGAGAACAATGGCCGTGAGAGTATATTGATATGAATATTCAACGGCACGAAATATTCACATTAGGCTTCGAATTTAGTCTAACAACTTCCATATATAGATGATATAGATATAGGATTCTCGAGAAAGTGTGGATTCGAGTCCAGACGGTGTCGGGATTTTCAACACTAGCTCGAAGCTGGGTCGATTTCAGCTGCTGTCTGGAGGAAAAATTCTAGCGGCCGGCTGATCTAATCGGTAATGTTACACCAGGCGTATACCGCAGCACTATCCTAACGAACGGGCCACGATCCGCGCGCGATCTTTCCTTGTCCTATTGTCACCCTTTACACACACACTTACACTAACATGGATTACACTATCACAAGTTCCGGGAGAGCAGTCGGGAGCTTAGAGCATATCGCGGCTAGAGCGGTACCCCGCTGGTGGGAGATAACTGGTTGAGGGAAAAAACCCGCAAACCGACGGGTATGTCGGCAGCGGATTTCGCCGTCCAGTGGGGCAAGATCAACGCAACCTTCCACCATAAAAAGTGCTCTGCACCTACGGGAATAATGAGCTTAGCAGTTGACGCGCCCATCATCACTAATCGATCAATCATTATCCTAGTGCCTTTGTCATAGGTAATACCGCGAGTGCATTGGAAAATATCGATAAATCCCCGAGCGAATAATCGCGATCGATAAATAAATCGAATAATCGCGAAATATCGATAAATAAATCGCGAAGCGAGGAGGGGCTTTATCTGAGAATTTCCGAAGCACGAGTGGTGTTTAATAGGACTATTCCATGAATATAATTACATCCAACAGAGTTCCAAAACGCGACAAATATTGAAAATCACTGAAATCAATGAGTACATACGCGGTTTATTGGACATCGATAGAGCAATCGATGTTTAGCGCCTCCTAAGATAGATGAGACACAGTTAATAGGAAGTTTTTGCCACCTCGAACGGTAAGCACTATCGATCTTCTGCTCAGGCGCAGTTCAAGTTTCGCATCACTTTAGTGCACCTGCGCATGCGCAGAAGGTGGATAGTGCTTAACGTTCGAGGTGGCTAAAACTCCCTTATGACTGGCCAGGAGGGAGAAGCGGTAAGAAAGATTGGATAGAAAAAGCGATAAAGTTTTAAAGATACACCGCCCTAATGGGGGCTTTTTGTATGTTCATAGATAAACACTATTGGTTTTAATTCCCCGAGTGGAATAGTCGTGATAATAAGCCGGCGCACGGCGGCAGCAGTGCCAGAAGCGGAGCAGCGCTTATACTTCGATTTTTCTTTCTTGGCGCACGGGAGTGTGTCAATAAAATGGAATATCTCACGGTATTTCGCATCGTTTTCCGTTGTGCCGCCAGGAGTCGCATGGTCACGACTGTATTGAGCAGTGCTGGCGATCATGCGGTTTCTAGCGGCATAACGGAGAACGACGCGAAATACCATGAGATATTCCCATTTTGATGACACACCCCAACGCGCCAAGAAAGAACAACCGAAGTATAGGCGGCCCGCGGTGCACGCGCGCCGCGCCGCGCCGCCTCAATCCCACTCGTTATCTCTAATTAACCGCCACTTTTCCCTTCGCCCCTTCCCTCCTTTCGCTACAAACCGCTCAACTTCTCCTCGGCCTCCGAATTCCCCACTTGGAGAGAACGAGCCGCGGCGTCGGCGCTCGTTACGTCACACCCACGTGGCGGCCGCCGCGCCGCGGCAAACGGCCGCCAGGGGCAGCACCGCGCCTCAGGTCGTCCCGTGCATTCGACTGGCCCTCTACGCTCTCCTTCATAAAACGTGCTAGAAAATAGTTTTATCCTCTTTGAAACTTTATGAAACTCAGGCCAGTTTCCTAATAAAGGTTGTTAGATCATTCATGTTCGATTGATCCATGACCAACTATTAACAACATAGTCTGTTTCGTAAGTAATACTAGAACAGAAGTGTTCGAATAATTCATAGCTCCCTATGAGCTACTACTATATGCGCAAGTAATCTTGAGGTCCGGAATACCTACTCTCGCTCCTTTGCCAACATTAGTTAAATTAAGAATAAATGGTAGCAAACGAGCGTTGTAGACAAAATCTGATAGCCAGAAATGTTCGCTCCCATGTAATAGAATCTATTTTACGTGGAAACGCGAATTACAAATTTGATACAAAATTCCTTTCGCCAAAATAATCCAACTCCCCACTCCTCTCTCAACTAGCGAAACGAGGGCTCCAGAAATGTGCGTGGATAATATCAACATCTGTCTATCATCTCTCGCAGGATGAAGAGTCAAATTTAAACGAAAATTATTAATATTGAAATTTTATAAAGTTTATAAAACTCTCTACCATATTCCTATTGAAACGTGTTAAAATAATAGCTTATCAAAGTCGGGTTAACAAACTAGTTTGATAGTTTTCCCATCCAAATCTGTAATAAGATGTGTTATAACACTTATTTATATTTAATCTCATTACTGTATACATTTATTAGTATATTCCTACAATGTTGTAATCCCATAATATCAATTGTAATTTAATGATATACATGTAATCTCTAATGTACAGTGTATATAGTCGCTAATGACCATGACGTTGATGCGACTATAAATAAAAATTATTGAAAAAAAAAACACTTGTTTGTTAAATAACTATTATAAAAGAAGTTTCCAAGGTGTATGTCTTTGAAATAAAACAGTTCTCTTGAATTCGAAGACGAGTTTCAATCTATTACTGAAACGAAGCTACCGTAAATCACCATTTGGAGAGACCTGAAATCATTACTGTGATTTAAACATACGCATACTGCCTGCATTTCTCTACCACAATTTTTTTTTTTTGCAGCGTCTTATTTCAGGAGGGCCAACTAGCAATGAAATACAGCGGCATTGGAAAGATTTATTCCTCGTGGCCAAGAAGGGTTCCTGCATTTGTAACAAGCTACTGCGTGTACCCAGAACCAGATTCCGTCGGGATTAAGGCCTGCTCTCCGGCTCTCGTCACACCAGGTCGGCCGCCCCAACGACACCTTCTGAGCGTGAGAAAGCACTTCACCTGTACAAGTTCAGTGATAAGTAAATTCATGAGGAAAATTTTATTGTCAAATGATTAAATGTATTTGTCAAGCTCTTGCTAGTTAATGGTATTGTGTCTGGAAAATTAATAACTGTGACATTTTTTCATGGAACAAACTAAAAGTGAGCGACAAGCAGTTGAATGGCATCTCTGGGCTGCGGAAGCAAAACGAGTCTTGACTCCCCACCCCATTTTATTTCCCTCATGAGTAACGTTCCCCCAGAATGAGCATCGCCCTTAGAATCGCGCGGAGGAATTCGTTTTCGTCTCCTAACGTCAATTGTCCCTCGAGTGAATGCAGAAGTCATACGTTTCGTCATTGCACGCAGTAATGTATATATGCGTCATTGCACGCAGTAAGCGGCGAGGCCAAGGGGGGGGTGAGGGCTGTATGCCAGGGCGGGTACTTTGTGGCTTGCAAGCCCTTGAATGAAACGGACGGGGGAACAAGGTGGTGACCCTCACTTTTATAAATGCAAAACAGATCATAGAATGTCGCGAAAAAAACACATTTTGATAGAAAAGCTGTACAAACGAATTCAGGAACTGCAGAACTTGTGTAGAAAGCAGCAAGAAAGCGCTATTTCTCGCAGCCCATCATTTGTGTCTTTAAAACAATCGTCAGCGTCTAGAAAAAGGCGAGATGGCGAATGTGTAATGAGCTCTTTGTGTGTGCTCTACAATTTAGCAATCTTGCAAAAGTTCACTTGCCTCTCCGACACAAATTATGGGCAGAAAATACTCGTCTATTATTCTTAACTACTGTGATCATTGACAACTACTGCGACATGCTAACGGGCTGACAATGCTGGAGTTTCAGATGAACTATCCTCATGAAAGAAAGAGTAATATTACAATATTCAGTGTGGATATTTTGTTCGTGTCCTGCAATTGTGACACAATTCAAAAAATCAGGTGATCAGAAAAACTAATTTAATGTTTCGCCTTTTGTTGAAATACATCATTTTTGCATTCACAATTCTACCATTTGTTGGCGCAATACTGTACTGTACGCCGTGCTGTTGGAAAGTAGTCCAATCTGCAATTCAGAAGAGTGTATCAACTCAAAATTGGACATTTGAACTGTGCCGCTATTGCAGGACACGAGCGATTTGAGCTTTTATTTTACATTTATATTGACGAAACAACCGCTAAACGTCCATGTACCGTCATTTCTGTCGTCACGGGGTTAAAGTTCTTAAGTCACTTTTTGGCAAAATTGTGTTAAGTAAAGTCCTGAAACTACAAGATAAGTATCTATATTTTATTTTAGTAAAACGGCCGAATTCAAATATTGCCTCTGTAACGACAAAGAAAGCTTTGGGAAATAGCGTTGCGCATAGGAAGAAGCGTTGGGTCAATAATATTTAACCCTTGTTTTTTCCAAACTAAGATTTTTGACCTAAGAACTTTTCACGCCGTGACCACAGATGTAGTGTCGATCCCCCAAACACTTCTTGCTCGCCCTTTCCTCTTCCCATTCTCCTCCACATTCCGTCGTTGTCCACACGTTCGCGTGCGGTCCGCCGCGCGCCCTGGGCGCCCGGCAGGAGGACGCGAGGCGGGCGCGGGCCGAGAAGCGACACGCGCAGATTGGAGGTGAGCGCCAATGTGGAGCGGGCAGGGCCCAGATGCGGGCGGCGCCGGCCGCGCGCTCGCTGGCTCGCTCCGCGCCTTAAGAGGGCGGCGGCGGCCCGCGCCCAACACGGCCTCGCCGCAGCGCCGCGCCGCACGGCCACGCCCCAACACACGCCACGCTGGCTAAAGAGCTGGGCCCAATTCAGCCGGTGTGCCCGGCCGGCTCTCTCAGCGGTCGGCCTGTGGTTGCTCCGGTTCATTGATTCATTCATTATTGATGCCGGGCGCGTCATCTTCTAAGGTCATTCCTCCGCCAAGTGTAGAGCAGGCTTTGATCGCGCGGAGGTGGCGGTGACGTTCGTTGCTGGATGGGGAGATCCGGCGCCGACCTACCGTTCTTCTTGCTTGATTTTCCTGAACTAGGTATGTCCCAACTGCGGGGTGCCTCCCAAGCCGAGACAAGCTCTAAGCTCCCGACTGGTCTCCCGGCATGTGTGATAGTGTAGAGTATGTATCATGCAGTTTTGTACACGTGCATAAGTATAAGTAAGGATGTGAGGATTCGGTCAAGGTCGCGCGCGGTCCGTGGCCCGTTCGTTAGGGTACTGCTCTGGCATTCCTCTAGTAAGAATACGAAAAAACAACGGAAAACTATCGATCAGATCATTTGGCCACTACAATACTTCCCCAGACAGCGACTGAATTCGCCGTAGCTGACAAACTAGTGTCGAAAATCCTGCCACCGTCCGGTATGGAACTCTAGGACCTCCCAGTCCGAGGCACTGCTCACACCACTTGATGGCCTGAGCCCCTTAAGCCGGTGGTTGCTCCGTGCTATTTCAGAGGAATGCCTGCAGCAGTGCCCTAACAAACGGGCCATAGGCAGTGCACGATTCCTCTTCCTTATCCTACCCTTTACTCGCACTTCCTGCACTTCGCTCATGTCTGGAGATCAGTCGGGATATTAGAGCATGCCGCAACCGAGAGATGCCCCATTGGCGGAGATACCTGGCAAGAGAAATCCTGCAAGCCGAAGTGCAGCTGAGGATCGGATCCCTTATTCTAGCAGGGCAGAAGCATCACCACCTCCCAGCTCTAACGGCACTACATTCAAAGAAAAAAACGACAAAAGATGTCCACGCGCCACGAAGGAAGCCCCAAGACTCATTGCTTGGAGCGTAAATTGCAATCTAATTCCATACATCGCATAGGAGGCGATAAGTTAAGGAGTTCAGACTTTCAAGAGATAATTCCGGCGGAGAGCCCCACCATCTCGAATTTTCTTTTTATTTATTTATTTATTTATTTATTTTCCTACCTATTTATATATTTCTTCGTTTCCTCTCCACTGTGGTTCCCTGCCTGCACGGAAATTGTTCGCAAATCTGAATGAGAATGCCTCGTGCAAGAAGAGAACGCCCCCGATACGTTCCGAGATCCTTGATCCACCCTGAGAATGAAAACAAACGTTGAAGCGGCGGCGGCGGGAAGTGTAAAACACTAAATATTTAAAGGAGGAGCATCGGGGCGCCGAGTGAACGACCCCGCGCGCCCCCCCCACGCCTTCCGAGCACAGATTCAGTTCCTCCGCGCGGTCGCGATGAGAGATGCGAGGCACACCGCTTGATGAATGTGAATGAGTGTGTGTATGTGACTGTGTGAGTGAGTGTGAGAGTGAGTGTGAGAGTGAGTGTGAGAGTGAGTGTGAGTGAGTGTGAGTGAGTGTGTGTGAGTGTGTGAGTGAGTGTGAGTGAGTGTGTGTGAGTGTGAGAGTGAGTGTGTGTGAGTGTGTGTGAATGAGTGTGTGTGAGTGTGTGTGAATGAGTGAATGTGAGTGTGTGTGTGTGTGTGTGAGTGAGAGTGTGTGTGAGTGAGTCAGTGTGAGTGTGTGAGTGAGTGAAAGTGAGAGTGAGTGTGGGTGAGTGTGTGTGAATGAGTGAATGTGAGTGTGTGTGTGAGTGAGTGTGAGTGTTTGTGAGTGTGTGTGAGTGAGTCAGTGTGAGTGTGTGTGTGTGTGAGTGACTGTGGGAGTATATATGTGTGTGAGTAAGTGTGTGTGTGTGTGTGTGAGTGAGTGTGTCTGTGTGTGAGTGTGTGAGTGAGTGTGTGTGTGTGAGTGAGTGTGAGTGTGAGTGCGTGTGTGAGTGAGTGTGAGTGTGTGAGTGAGTGTGCGGGAGAGGAGGAGGAGAGGAGAGCGAAGGAGTGGCAACTGACGGTTCACTCTTTGGTGTTTCCAGGCGCGTCGAGAGCTGCGGTCGTGAGTCTCCTGTGCTTAGTGCGTGATACAAGCGAGAGGTGGTAGTGCTTACCCGCCCGCTGGGTTCCGAGGCAGGCACACACGTCGGCACGCGGGGGCTTACCCCTCCAGGTCCTCCCCACTGGAACAGTTCCTAATCCTCCCTCGGGTCCTCGTCATTGGAGGGAGTGTAGTGCGTGAAAGTATGGAAGTAAGGGGGTGAAAAGGAAGGAAAGATCACACGCGCTACTTTTGTTAGGGTATTGCTCCGGCATTCGCCTGCTATTCATCGCAGAAACCACGGAAAACTACGGATCTCTGCCGGTAGAATTCTCTTCCAGGCAGTGACTGAATTCGAACGAGCTACGTAGTGTCGAAAATCCTGTCCCCTTAGGGTCAGAGGCCCTGCAGTGACATTAACTGATGCCCTGAGCCACCTGAGCCCGCTTCTGAGCGATGGCTGCCCTGATCGCTTTCACGCGAATGCTATGGACGGCGCACCGTCCTTCCTTCTCGAATGCCCATCGGCCCTCGTGTGGCCGCCAGGGCCTCCGGCGAGCGTTGGCCATCCGGATGACGGCGCGTCCCTCTCAAGATCCCCAGATGCACTTGACGGCTCGCGGCGGGAAAGGCGAACGAGAATTCATTCCTCATACTCATTCATGCATTGTGTTGTCAGATTTTATTTTGAACTCATCACAAAACGTATTGTATTGGATTTGACAATGCAAACGTATGACAGATTTCCAATTAAATTTTATTATTACTGAAAGAACTGTAAGGCTTTCTCACTGGAGTTTGTGATCTCTGTTCACAATACGCACGCATCAACTAAGATCAATCATTTATGTGGCTTGAAAGGGGAAGAATGGGGCCCAGATCGCAAGCACTTGTAATAGCTGCCCAAGATCAGGCCTTGAGAACACAACATTATGATAAAGCGGTTCTCAAAATTTCCCAAGATGATAAATGCCGCATTTATCAGGAACAAGTAGAAACCATTGATCATATCGTCTCAGCTTGTCTAATTCTAGCAGACTGAATACTTGAAAAGACACGACAGGGTGTGTAGCTACCTCCACTGGCAGATCTGTACCGCCCTCGAAGTTCGAAACACATGCCCCAAGTGGTACGAACACTCACCAAAACCGGTGACGTCTGTTGGATTGTGTACGATAGTTGTACGACCAACAAATTCAAACTGAATCGCACGATAGCAGCAAACAAACAGGACATTGTTATCCGGGATTTGGAGAAAAAATTGTGTCTACTTGTAGATGCTGCTGTGCCTTGTGATCAAAATGTCGTAACCAAGGAGGCAGAGAAACGTCTTAAATACAAGAGTTTGGAAATCGAGGTCAGCAGAATGTGGAGTATAAAAGCATAGGTCGTACCGTCATCGAAGCTCTAGGATTTGTTCCGGAAAATTTGCGTAAGAACTTGGTTAAACTCCAAGGTCATTCAAAAGACTGGGAAGTGCAAAAAATAGCTTTATTTAGAACAGCTCACATTTTGCGCAAATTTTGTAGAGGCACCGACAGTCCCTACACCTGCTCCTCAGGTAGCGGTTGCAACCTGAAGTAGATTTTATATTCAGCCGACTAATAATATCTTTGGACGTGAGTTAAAGTATAATATAATAATAATAATAATAATAATAATAATAATAATAATAATATGTGATGAGGATGATAAAGTGTAGCCGAGGTCGTTTGGGCGAAATTTAGTGGTACACAATGAAACGGAAAGTTTAACAATTGCGCAGTACAATGATTGGCAAACTATCATATTAAATTAAAGCAAATGTTGCCATAAACGTTTAGCAAACGAAAGAATTTGAAATGTCAGCTGAATTTGAACCCTGAGGGGAGCAAACCTCATGTTCTACCGGTAGTGGTGGTTGCAGGGTGTAAGTCACAGAATTGGAACAAACGTCGAAGCAAAGTGAAAATGGAAACGCGACGTCAACCCAGTTAGCGGAGGGTGAAAGGCTGCCGTCCAATAGAAACCGCGTTAGAAGGCAGAGCAGCCTCACGTCCTCGCAGCTCCGCTGGCATCGTGCTGCACTGGAGCACAGTCCCTTCTGCGTCGCCAGCAGAACATTTGCGCACAGGGCGCACATTTGTTGAGCATTTTAAGTTAATTAATTTAAAAGATCACTCGTTATTTTCAATAAAACGGCAAGTGCCGGAAGGAAACAAGTCACAACATGGCCGTTCACAAAAAGTATTGTTTAACTTTTTCGAAACTTCCTTGCCTCTGTTTAAATACATATTTCTAATTTTCCGTTTTTGGTAATTCTACATTTCACCTCAAAGTTTTCTTTTTACTTTATGCTTTCATTTCAATTCAAGCCTACAGTACAATTAGTGTTATTGAATACAGTGATCGCATTTTCAGCTAGTCTCTCAGAAGTAGAGACGGCATTGCTCAGGTGAATCAATGAAATGATTTGTTGACATATCCAGTTGCTAGAGGATATCGATACTTTTTAAACAATATCAAGTGAGTAACAATACTTTTTTTCCGATACTTGAAACAAGTAAAGCATCGATATCTGAGCGGGAAAGCCTGTCTCAGTTCCTTCTACATCAGAATTGTATCTATTTCTCTGTATATAGTAAAAATTTGTTGTGGATTCTGCTCCAGCTCTCGCCAAGTATTGATCGAAAACCACACGGAAAACTCTCGATCAGAGCAGCCGGCCGCTAGAATTCTCCTCCAGACAGCAGCTAAAGTCGACCTAGCTATCTATACTTCGTTTTTTCTAACGTGGCCGATGACATTTGGACTTTGTTACAGCGCCTGCCTTATAAAATTAATATTTTTAACACTGGTGAGCACATTTCTAAGTTCACGAGCCTCGTTGAGAAGGACGTTTGCGAATTAATTAAAAAGATTCATTTTATAAGGCAGGCCATGTAACAAAGACCAAATGTCATCGGCCTCTTTAGTAAAAACGAAGTATAGTTAGAGTGAGGCCCTCGCACCATGGGATCTCCCGGTCAGTGGCACTGCACTGACATGGGTTGATGCCCTGAGCCATTTCTCCCGCTCTGAGACGCGAGATCCGGTGCCGACCTACCGTCGGTCTGCGAGATTTTCCTCTCCAGGTATCACCGACCCAGCATGCTGGACACCGCCCCAACCGCCACGTATCGCCAAGTTCCCGACACGTGTGGCCGTATCGTGCGTGCAAATGTGTGGGTAGGTGTAACTGGAGATAGGAGGGGTGAGGACGAGGAGGGAAAATTACCGAGGGGGTTGTTCGTTAGGGAACTGTTCCGGCATTCGCCTGGTGTTGCAAGGAGAAACCACTGAATATTATCGATTAGAGCAGCCGGCCGCTAAAGGTCTCCTCCAGACAGCGGCTGGATTCAAGCTATACTGCGCTTTTTCTAACTTTGGCCCTCAAGGCCCGTCTTCACTACGCGAAATATGTCACGGTATTTCGCGACGATCCCAGTCGTTCCGCCAGATGTCGCGTGATTGCGACCGCATCAAGCAGTGTTTGCGATCATGCGACTTCTAGCGGCACGAGCGAGAAAACCGCGAAATGCCGTGTGATATTCCATCGTGGCCATCGGGGCTTGAGGGGCAGAGTTAGAAAAAATCGCACTATAGCTATCTAGCTGGTGTGAGACCCTGCCAGGGTGGGGAGTGCAACCGCATTTATAGACCTCCCGGTCGGAGGCACTGCAGCGACATCAGCGCCGCCTCGGGCGCTGGGCGCGGCTCGGGGCCGTGCGGGAGGTGTGAAAGGAGGCGGGGCGTGTGGGCGTGGGCGCTCTCGCCCTGAGGCGACGGCGCGCCTCTCTCGACGCAGGCGTCCTCGCGCCGCCCTTTCCGCCATTGAAAAGCCAGGCGTCAGGGGAGCTGCAACTGCTGTGGTGGGGGACACTCATCGGCACAAAGCAAAAATTGGACGGTGTTAAGCATCAACCGGCTAAGCGCCATTTTTGAAAAAAATGAAATACGGACGCCATCGGTTGCATTGGACCATGTTCTAAGTGTACGTAAAATATTGGCGCCAAATCTGTAAAAATAGCCTTACAATTAATGAAAAATGTAAATGCCATCAGTCACATCAGAGATTTTGTTTCTCAACAACCGGCTATAAACCTAGATCTTCAAATCCGCTGTCCTTGATTTCACATTACGCAGGTAAGCGTCACATATTCCACTCATGTTTGTGTAGTTTGGCGCTTCAATGAATGAAATAATTAAATTACAATTTTTAGAGCTGAAAATGTAATAAAACCATTGAACACGATTATCTCAAAACTTGTATGACGTCGCATAGCCGTTTAATGCATAACACCGTCCAATTGTGTCCCCAAAACTCTTTGGAATACCGCCAGCTGTTCTTCATTCTCAAGCCATGAGTGCCTGGCGAGACTATCGAAAGAGGTGATATCAAAGGGAGGCAGACGTTGAGGTAGCGCTTCACTATGCATCGAGGCGCACTAGCCAGTGGCATATTCGGGTGGCCCGTGGGATAGTGGTCAGATTCCTAACTATCACCTCTGAAGACTGGTTTTCAACGCTCTCGATCGCCGTAGAATTGATGGTGGACAAAACGTGAGTTCCCATTGCATCTATCGTTCCTTCCGTCATCACTTAAATTAAGTCAACGTCAGCCAGCGGGCCCATGAAATACATGCTAAAGACAAATCCATCCAATCTCAAGCGAGTTACCAAACTCCCATTCTAAGAGAAATCTGTGAATTATGTCAGTAATATATCATATCCGATGACCCATTTTCAAGCAGAAAGTGAACACGGTTTCCGACTGGAAGAATCTGCATGCGATCCAGATGAATTTTATTAACCTGAAACGTGGTAAAAATAAAAATAATTTAACGACTTATTCTAAATATGTAGTCTTCACAATTGTTTCGGGAACTTTTTGCTAACAGAGAGTAATGAGTGTATAAGTTCAGAAACGGAGTTATTCCCATTCCTCATAGTTATTTGTATCATGAAGCACATCACAGCTCCATTTTTATTTTTTTAATAAATGGCACAGAAATGTAATCTTTTATCAGTATCCCTTTGTCTCCGAGAAGAAAAGTTGTGAAGTTATATCATTTGCTTTTACGCTTCCTAATTCTTCGAAATAAGTAATAGTCGTTCAACTTTTACGAACGAGTTATTCTAAGGTGATCAATCCTAACGCTGCTCTAACAAAGAAACGTATTAATTTTCTTTGAACCGGACAAATCAGAACCGTAATTGCAATATTGACATCTATGTCTGAGTAACTTCTCTTTGGTCATCCCCCTTGCGCTGACACGAGGGAGAAGTAAACCCAATGCCGTAGGGAAACGCGCCTCGTGCGTACAAGAGCTGCCCGCGATGCGCTTGGGCGTTGCCTCCGGAGCAGCGAAGGGGCGGACGAGGCGCGTGCAACGCTCCATCGAGCACGTGCGTGCGCGACGTGCAACGTGCCACGAGCGCAGAAACTGCGGCTCGGCGCTTCTTATTTTTCCTCTTCTCTCCGTTTCGGGTCGCCAACCTGTTCCTGCCGCTCCGCCATCTGGCGTCGCCGCCGCCGCCGCCGCCGCAGTCAATGTAACCTACTGCCATTAGCCGTGAGTGAATGCAGAGTTTGGCGGCCGGTTCTGCGTTGCTCTTCGACGCACGAGGCCTCAAGCTCTACAAGCGCAGGCGTTGCCGTCTACACCGCAGGAATGCGTCAACGGGACAATGCAAAAGCGAATGTTGTAGGCATGCCCTTTCTATTTCCATCCCATTTATAAATCAGTTGCATAATATTATTTCCAGATAATTTCTTTTTTTTAAATTTATTTCTGCCTGTTCGGCATATCTGCCTTTCAGCGGTGTACATAGTACATAAATATTACACATTAACTTTTAGGGATGGACATCCGCACCTCCTTCCTTAGAGGTTCGATAATTCATTTTATTAGACAGAGAACAAACTGCAGAGGTGAGGTTTTGGAATTATTTGTGATTAATTTTTAAAGGGTGTTAGTGGGTGGGATTTTAAGTAGCTTAGGGGGAATAGGTAAAATGATTTAAGGTGGTCGAAGGGATTCCTTGGGGAATCGTGATCTTATCCTGTTTGGTGAATTATACTTTTTACCAACTTGGAATATTGTTGTACAGCGCGATTGGGGGAGGGATGAGAAGAATTTCTGAGATCCAAGAACACAACTTTGTTGAACGCATTAATGAACAAATAGCTTTGAAATGGATAACTCTGAAATCCAAGCATCCTAAAGTCAAAATAGTGTTCAATACATTTTTTCTCTATTCCTACGAGCGTTGAATGCATTTATAATACTGCAATATTAAACTATTTAAATAAAATACATCCAAACACTTTATCGTCTTATATCTGAAGCAAACACGCCACGTGCCGAAATCTTCAAAAGTATTTCGTCACGCTGTTTAGAAAAAAAATGTTTGTAATTAATTTATATGTCAAATAACAAATGTTGACACATATCCAATTAATTTACATTATCCCCATTCTTGTGTTGATTACTCAATAAATCAAGCTTTGGAGTCCACGTCATCACGTGACACTGAATCAGAGGGCCGTGGAACGCGATTTCTTGCTGCCTTCGCGCCAACTGGAAGAAGATCCCTTCGGCAGCCGTCGCTCTCTCTTTCGCACTTTTTCACCGCACGCGCAGCATCGCATGACAAATGCCGCCCGCGTATTATGTTCACTTCCGCAGTTAATGTCAAGGGCTCGCATAGTTTCCTCCCCATACCAGTCATTCTCCGAATTCCATTGACACTGATTCTCTCTGACTAAAATCTATTTTAGTAATGACTGTCATCTGTTTGGGCATGGAAACATTATGGAATTACTTTTTTGCGAAGTTTTTGAAGGTATTTTTTCGTTTTTCGAAAGACATTAAGGGAATACAGACGCCATTTTCACAAGGTAAAGCAGGAAAATCACGAATTGATGTCACCTCGTCAAATTCCGCAACCGATTTTTCACGACTATTCAAGATTTGCATATCCTAGTCTTCCCAGTATTTTCAATAGTTCTTAAGTTTACTCAAGCTCTTGAACAAATTTTGCGAAACATTTTTCATTACAACTTTTGATATTTAGTAAATTGCAAAACTCTTTATGTTTAAAACACACTTAACAGTTTTTGTTTCGATTTTGACCTTTCCACTTAACCAAATTTGACGATTCTTGCTTCAAATGAAACTTATTGGGCCCCATATATTTTATCATTTGTTGTTATATACCGGTTTTGTAGTATAATCAGCAATTTGTAATAAAATTAATAGAACGTGTACGTATGAGTCGTCTTTTGTTCATTATTTCATTGTGTGGCTAGTAATTGATACATTGAAAGCGTTTGACATTTGGTCTTCGAGAAAACATGAGTGTAAGGTTGCTGTAAGAGAGTTTCCTTAAGTTTGAAGAGTGATTTTAAATACAAAGCTTTGCGAGTGTATTGTGTTGCACACGTGTCCTTGCCCAAACGGACTGAAAATAGCCGCTGAATGGAGGGCCGGAGAGGAGCGCGAGGCGCTGGGGCGGGCGGGGGCGGGGCGCGGAGGAGGCGCTTCCGGGCGTGGGTGAGCCGGATGAGCCGCGCGATAGGCGCTGGGGGCGGGGCGGGGCGGGGCGGGGAAGAGGCGGGGAGAGGCGCGCTCCCGCGGGCGATAGGCAGCGCTTCCGAGCGGAAGAGCCGGCGCCCCTCGCCCCTCCCCCTTCGCCCCATCTCCAATGAAGCGCTCGTTTCATGACTAGGCACAATGCAACTGCTTGCATTTTCATTCACTTTGCCCAGCACTTCATTCCCCTTTTCTCCCTTAGCCCTGTCACGACAAATTGTAATTTTAATTTTCTTAGTATGGAGCCATCCATAAATTACGTAACGCTAAAGGAGGGAGGGGGTCTGAGGCAGCGTTACGCTGCGTTACATAGAGTTAGGGAAGTGCGATACAAGGGGAAGGGGGTTACTGAAAATACTCCAAATTTACGTTATGTAATTTATCGACGGTCCCTATATAAAATACTTCGCACACTTCAAAGTAGAAAATTAGTTAATTTCTTCAATTTACATTATACACGAACGTAATATGTAGCAAAATTTTGATTGCTTTTATCAGCAGCAACAATGGGACATCGGTACAAGCATTTTTAAACACTTGTTTGCCACATCAATAAATACATAATCCAGCGGGACATGTATTTGCCATTGGTAATGAAAGGGTTAAAGTGGCTCAGGCATCACCTGTCACTGCAGTGCCTCTGACCGGGAGGTCCTAGTTTCGAGTTCCGATGATGGCGGATTTTTCGACCCAGCAGAGTTGCATTCAGCCGCTATCTGGAGGAATATTCTAGCGGCCGGCAGCTCTGATCGGTAGTTTTCCTTGGTTTCTCCTAAAATATCAGGCGAATACTGGAGCAGTACACTAAGAAACGGACAAAGCATATCTTTCTTCACATTGAAGAAATTGCACATATCGCGAAAAAAATGTTCGACGTCTTTTACATCCCCCTGAATTAGAAATATTTTTTTCCCTTGGGTTTTTATCTAGCCCACAAGCGTTCCCTTTTAGGTCGCGACGGGACGCAGATTGCACCGTACACTACACACCAACGCACATGGGGGCTCCTCTGATCTAGAGACAGCAGACCGCGAGACCCTCCGCGACAACACAGACGTTAGAGACAAGGGACACACGATTCCCAAAAGGTGGGACGCGATCCAGCGATCCTTCGGATGGAAGCGCTGAGTCGCTACACGATCTTAGCCAGCCCGGACATTTGCAATATAAAGAGGAAACTAACGTACCCGTACGAGAATTCTCGCATGCTGAAGCCCACCCTCTTCCTTATTTTCCCTTTTCCATATTAAGCCTGTAATTTATATTTTTCTTCAAGACTGTTTTATCCTCCGTCACTTGTTCAATATGTCACTTTGTAATTGATAACAATATAATACACTCTTGTGAATAGAAAGTATTCTTATTTAACTTTATTATCGAGCAAAGAGGTACACCCGTGTAATTCAATCGCATAGAATATCAAGTTGTTAGTCATTTCACATACAATTGCAGATTCTAATGGCTCTCGACAGATGGGGTAGAATCGAGAAGCGTTGAACCAGCTAAATTGTAATAGAATGGTCAATAAGATCTCAAGCTCTAGATTATGGTGTGATCAACGTTTCTTTGAGGCCTTTGGTCTCAAAATTTTAGTTTTTAAGGCCCTAGAACGTTTTATTTAGGAGTTATTTAACGACATACTTTACAAAATCCTGATATGTGTTGCGGGTTGCATTGTACATGAATATTTAGATGCGTTTTTAAACAAATCCTTCATATTTTTAAAGTCAAAGTGCAATTCGTCACGTCTCCGTGAAATTCTCTTTCTTTAGAGACCTCATTTATAAATATCGGTTGCGTGTGAGAGCCGCAAAGGGAAGGTATACCACCGAAATGATGTAGGTCAGGGCTGTCCAACTGGTGGCCCGTAGGCCGCATGCGTCCCGCGGTGCCATTTATTGTGTCCCGCGAAAGGTTATTAGTCGAAAGTGAAAGTCCCTTTCTTTCACGTCGGGCGAGAACATTGTGCGCTCTCTGAATCTGAATCAGTGAAATTGTCGCTGATTCAATCAGTGAGAGCCGAAGTCACTGATATCTTCAGTCGAAATGTGAAGTTTCGCTGACAATCAGCGAAAACGGGAACCTTTTCATAATGACCGCCAACATTGCACTGCTCGTCAGTGGTAAAAGTGCCGCGCCACCACCGCTCACGGACCGTTCAGTCGTCTTCACTGTTTCAAAAAGGGGACCCAATTTTCAGTGATTTGTTCAGTTCAATTCACTGATTGTCAGTGGCAGGGTTATAACTGACACCATCAGTGAATAGTCACTGTCAATCAGCAGTTTTTCACTGATTCAGAATGAGAGAGCGCCTAGCACACGCACCCTGCCGAGATCAACACCCCCTTTCATGTAAAAATTGGTTAAGTTTAGATTTAAGGTTTTTTTTAAATAATAAATACAGGAAATTCAAAATCATTCCAATGTATTGTAAATTCGTATATTTTCTATCCCAATGTAGAGTTCAAAATCATTCCAACGTACGTACGGTGCGACTTGATATCACGCATCGTTCCTTCATCCCCCCTCCGTTTCAGAGCAGCCAGGCAAATTGCCGATATGAACCGTGGATGTCAGGTGTGGATCGCCCGAGTAATCAAAATACGGCCCGCAACCTAATTAAATGTTGTAGACGTGGCCCTTGAGACCTGGCAAGTTGGACACCTCTGATGTAGAAGGCGATGGCTTCCGGGGATTGAGACTGGTGCCAGGCCCACCGCTCGCTCCGGGCAACGCCTCGGCAATTGGGAGCTCCTCGTTCGGGGCGGCGGAGGAGTCCAGTCGGCTCTATAAAGGCGCTTCGGCGCACTGTCAAGGACGAGCGGCAAGGTCACGGCGCGGCAGGTGCTCGCCAGCGCCATATAGGTCGCCGCCGCATTGACGGATGGCTCCGCCGCACTCCATGCGCGGACGCAGCGCCTTGCAAGGGACTGTTCACGAGCGCAAGCAGAATCAGGAGAGACGCCTAACGCAAAAGGAGGGCGTAACTGAAACGAGGCTCTTCCTGCTCCACCGAGAGAGGTGGCTCAGGGCATCACTGATGTTACTGCAGTCCCTCTGACCGGGAGGTCCTAGGTTCCACTCTCGACAGCGGCAGGATTTTCGACACTAGCTTGTCAGCGAGGTCGAATTCAGTCGCTGTCTGGAGGAGAAATCTAGCGGCCGCCTGCTCTGATCGGTATTTCCGTGGTTTCTCCGATCAACAGCAGGAGAATGGCGGAGCAGTCCCTAACAAACGGCACAACAGTACCTAGCCACGGACCAAGCGCGATCTTTCCATCTCCTTCCTTGTTCTATCCTCACGTTTTACCTACACATACACTAACATGCACCACACTACCACACATGCCGGGAGAACGGTCGGGATCTTAGAGCTTGTCCAGGCTGGGGTGGTGCCCAGCTGGTGGGAGATACCTGGTTGGGGAAACTCCTGGTAGTCGACGGTAGGTCGGCGAAGGATCTCGCCCGTCCAGCGGGGAAAAGATAACCACCACCACCTCCCGAGGAAAAATACGCACTACACTTACGGGACTAATGACCTCTAGTTGACGCGCCCGGAATCAAGGACAATCAATCAATCAATCTTCCTGCTTCTTCACACGTCCTGTCTCTCACAAGTTCGATGCTACTGTAATTTTGTACGCAAAAACATACTCCCAAAATTAATGCAGTTCACATAAATTAAAGTGTTTTTTCTAGTTTGTAGCACACTTTTCGATTTTTACTTCGTTACATTGGAACACTTACTTTCTACTTCTGGAAAGTCGGATTCAATTTCTTATTACTCTGCACGGACCTGTGACAAATGAATGGCACAAGGCACAGTTTGCTGGAGCAATATACTTCTAAATAGCTTTCTCTCCAACCACTTCATCTTCGTTTGCGGAGTTTCGCATTAGCTTATCATTCTCCACGGTCACAAACCCTCACCTACAGAAAAACATTGCACCCAGAAGAGCATGAGTGGTAGAGTAAGTGTGAGTTTCTAAGACAGGAGGGACAAGAATTAACAAGGAAATATCGCGCGCTGTCTGTGAGCCGTTTGTTAAGGTAATGTCCGGCATCCATCTGGTGTTGATCGGGGAAACTACGAAAAGCTACCGAGAGCAGCCGGCCGCTAGAATTCTCCTCCAGACAGCGGCTGAATTCGACCTAGCTACAGTGCGGAAATGCCCCCGTCGGAACTGCAACCGACTTCCCGATGAGATACAGCCGTTGTCAGAGAGCCATTTCAGGCTGTAGAGCAGTGCTGGCCTTGTTAGCAACTGCTATGGTTCGGTGGTCTATCAGTTAGCGTGTCGGAATGTTATACCCATGTTTGCGGGGTCAAACCCGATCGAACCGGTGCGGTAAGGGCAATAAATCTTTCGCTCGCCTTCCTTCAGAGAGGAAGTAAAGCCGTCTATTCGATGTTGTAGATTAGCTGCACGTAAAAGATCCTCAAGGCTAAAAAAAAGCTCTGGGCTAAAATCATCTGTTTCGTCGTCCGATTGATACATTATTTCTCCGCTAAATAGCGAAATTTGCATGATCTGACGGAAGAACGGTCCTAATGGCCTGAGTCTCGCCTCGTACAATAAGGTATGATTGAATGATTGATTGACATTGCGCAATCAAACTGCACTCATTTGTTAATGTCCCAAACTGCATTTTAATTCGCCCATTAGCGGTTAACGTTCACTTGAAGTAAAATGGGCAGCGTGTCGCAAGTAGCCGCTCCGATGCAATCGCGTGCACAGTCTAAAACAAGTTCCATTGGAAATCAAGGCAGTCGCCAGAACGCTTGAAGGTTTCCTTCTCCAAATGGCGAACAACAATTTCAGAACTTGTCTTTTTCAAAAAGGGGGAAATCAGAGATGAAACATATTAATGAAAATAATAAGTTTTAACTTTCTTGTATACGTACGTATATATGCAGTAATATGTGCAGTACAGATAAAGTTCTGTAATGCTGCGGAAAATAGATTTCGAGAAATTAGCGGTCCCCTGATACCGAAACAAGTTTTGCTTTTCTGTCTTCCTTACTTCAAAAAGGCCGTACGTATGCATTTCCATCCATCTGTAATCAACACCAGTGCTCAAACTATTTGTAGGAGGTTTTACAAACTTCACTGGCTCAAAGTCCTGCGATTTTGAAAATATTTCTTTTAATTTTCGGAGTGCATTACCTGAAGACCCTGATACATTTTCAACATCCTCTCAAAAATGTCTATTTTTTTGTTAAATTTCTTGAAAAGATAAAGTGAAATACACTAGAGTGAAATTTTCGAATTGGTTTGGAACCCCTCATACTTAGTATACCCCTCGTTTAGATTATTGCATTTGCGAACAACTAATTGCATAAAATGAACCAGCGCTTCAAATCTGCATCGTATAACGGTAAAGTGCACGGCGACTTAACCAGATGGACCTGAGTTCGAGTCTCCACACGGAAACAAATTTTTCGTGACTGGAAACAATTTTCCACGCTCTTATAGTAGTAAAATATTGCGACGACGTTACAGATAATGCGAGAAAGTATGTACAGTTGCAGCACCGTAAATTTACTTAATAAAATCTGTTCTTCAAATGTAGATCTTTGAATAAGTTCATGTGCATGTTTTGAAAATGTTTCGCGTAATGTTGTTCGAAATTGGAAAATTAGAATTTCCCGCTCTTCATTTGCTGAAAAAATTCTCCGCAGATATCCCTCTGCAATACAACGGCAACGCCGCGACCCGACAGTTGCCTCCATTCTTCTTCCAGTGCGCCTTGTCAGTCGTAAATGTCTGTTTACACGACACCGCGTAACCTAATGTACACTGTGTACCTCGCCACTTGGCTACGCGTTTCCGAGACGGGGCGACGAGACTCCAGCCTCAGCAATTTACATACAACAGCCTGGTGTCTGCGCAGCGCGTAATTATTAGAGACCGGGTGTTTATGTAATTACATATTTTTTTGTCTTTCTACTTATCGCTCTCAAAATTGAAATGCTGCATGCTGCAGGAATTGATTGCTGGTCGTAGATATTGTTCGATGGCTTCTGTTGCGTCTAGTCTGCCAGCTGAACTCCGGTCCTGGATAGCAATTGCTGAAGCGTTTATTTACTGACAGGAAATTTGTATGGTGCAAAGTGTGCATCATATTGTTCTCTCCAAATTATTTTTTGAACGTTTGTATTATTTTTAAATTTATCTGGAAACTTTTTATGAATGTAATTTTTTATTACGTAAATGTTTTATAATTAGTGTATTGTAATATTACACATCATATTCTATTTTATATATTTGTTACGGTATCTTACTGTTTTCATTAAATATTTATGTACATATTTTGACTTTCATACTACATATTTTCCGATCTCTAGTAATTACCACAGCATTTTTACGCCAAAATATTTCTCCCGAATACATAAAATGCCTCCCATTATCACAATCACCTTACTTTAGCCATCGTCTTGCTGCTAATGCCAACATTATCCGTTTGATCTCCGAAATGATCCGTTTATCGTCTTTCAAAAAGCTTTATTCAAACCCTCCGGCCAATGTGTGAATTAGCCATATTTCGGACTGCAGCCGTAAAAGATGAATTAAATATTCCTTTTTTTGTGTGTTTTTTGTTGTTATTTAAGCTAGCATCAACTACTAGGGCATTAGTGACCACTATTGGATTTAACGTTATGGCACGAAGATGAAATGATGTGGTGATGATAGGGGTGAAAGGACGAACACATACAACCATGTCTGAGGCGGGACTCGAACCCGCGACCCCACGGTCCGAGATCACTGAAGCACTACTGTCTTAGCGATCTGGGCCAGGGGGGATTTAATGAGCAGTGTGACTTGAGAAGGTAAATATTACTTTTTCTTCTGCAATATTCAAACAAAGTTTACATTCTGTGATGTTTGAGTTTTGACACATTTCACGAAGTACTCATGTAGTTAATTACTCAAACTCAAAACAGATGGTAACGTTGTAGGCCTGCCATCAGAGTTCATACTAAACAAATGAAGGTTTTCAAAACTTAAATAATTGATTTCCTTCAATTTATTACTGCGGCTATAATATTAGTGTTAATACGTTGTTGTCCATAGGAGTTCATTCAGAAGTTCCAAACACATCAGCAAATAACATTACTGCTTTCAGCGCTTTTGGTTCACACAGACAAACACGTATGTCTTAAAACTACAAATCACGACTCTATGGGAAAAGTTGTTAACCCTTGACTAAAGAACAGCAAGCTAAAGTGAGTAAATGGCATTGGGGAGGACACATCATTAGACAAGACCAAAGGCGATGCAAAGGCAAACACAACAACAACCTGGGACCTTCGGTATGGCTGGAGGAACCAAGTGAGACAGAGAAGAACACGGCAGACGAGCTAAGCAAGGTAGCTGGTCCCACGGAAGAACACGGAGACATCTGGGATACGAACAGCAAAAAGAAATTGCTCCCTGGCACAATTAGTGATTGATTTTACAAATATCAACCTACTGTAACCCTGATAAAGCAGGAGACCTTTGCCCTTTATGGAATGGTGTATGCTAATAATAATAATAATAATAATAATAATAATAATAATAAAAAGCGAACGATCGTTCTCCCTTGGCTTAGCGTGGCGAGATGTGTCGGGCGCCGGACTCGCCTCGTTCTCACTGAACCTAACCACATCTCGGCTCGCGTTACGAGCAAAAACTCGCCAAGCAGTGTGTGGGCCCAAGTCAAGTGCATTTCTCAGCATTAGAATCGTAAATGACGTCATCGTTTAGATTGTAATTCCTCATAACTCGCATAACGAGAAATACCATCAAAAAGTATTACATCATCCCAGGAATCAGAAACGTAATTGCAATAGGACGAATCAACATTTATCTCCAAGAGGCACAGGATTTAACAAATTCTGCAAGCGTTCCAGTATTCATCTCTTCCTCCATGAAGCACTGACGAGTAAAACAAAGTTTTTCACTCATTCGCGTCCGCGAATTGCAAATAGGCCACTGCAGTTCTCTGAGATAGGGATCGTTCTCCCAAGATAAGCACTTTTTATAACCGCTGCTGGCAACCCAGAAAAGGGGGAAGTTTATGTGCAGAACAGATAAGTAGAGCGGCTAGGAGGGAAGTCGGCAAAGAACTTACACGTTCTTTTTTTCTTTCCCTTACTAGTAGATATTATCCTCACCCTTCACCATCGTTGAATTTACGTTAGGTGGATTAAAGTGTCTTTCAATCAGTGTCTTGGAATCAAATGATCCGTTGAAAGAAAACGTGATGTAAGTCATACTCTCCGGAAAATGACGTGTAAACGAAAAACGCTGTAAATTTCTAATGCTTAGAAATAAATTGCCTAAAGTGTTATGAACGTGTTAAGGAGATATTCTTTTAACTTACTACAGATATTTTGGACTAAAACATTGCTTATTAATTAAGTAATGAACAATTTTGTTGGCTTTCACCACTTTCGCACACACCGTTTCTGAAAACTATGACTTACATTCAATTAATTGCCATACACAATTTTCGTCTGAGATAGTAATGTGATGAAAAAATAGTTTTTTTCACGATTTTCAACCAAGTGAGAGCAATTTTGAACATGCAATTTTGACCTGTGCACATATCACTAAAAGCAACTGAATGTTCTTTTGTTAGATTTTCTTCTGTGATGGGTGCCGATAAACCAAAAGCTATTTCTTGGGAGCCCTTGGAAGCTGTTGTTTTGTTCCACCTGTGACTTACACCACAATTGCAGGCAGCGGTATGTCCAACTTGTTGGCTACTTGTGCATTGTGCTGGCCTCTAGCTAAGAAATATTGAAGTTTGACGCTCACCATTTTAGCCCAAGACGGAACAATGTTCAAACCATCTACCAGTGCATCTAACTCAAATTTTCCAAAATTTGACTTACACCACGCCAGAAGTTATTACTTCTGCCTAGTTTTTATTCTTAGAATATGTCGTTCATGATATCCTGATATATTCTACACGATTTTGCAATAGTATATTCTCGATTTTTCATTCTACTCTTAACTCTATATTTTCCCAAGATGGTGGAGCGATGGGTCGACTCTACATTCCATGTCCATTATCATTCACTTCACTGCCGAAAACAATATGGAGAGGGCTTCAAGATCGTTCTCAATAATGTGCTCTAATTGCTTAAATTACGAAGATAACAAGACACCTTGGTCAAGGTTGTGTCACTTTTAAGCGATCTAACACATAGAAGTGACCTAATGGTCAAGGAGATATTGTTTGCCCTCTCCACAGTTAACATTCCCTCTCCCGCTGCCTGCTTGAACACGGAGCCGAGGGACAGCCGACTGCTCAAGGGCCGTTCGAGAGCCCTGCGTGGCCCCTGGGGGGGGGGCCCGAGGTCGACACTCAAACCACCGACCTGCACAGAAGATCCAAATTTATCATGAAATCAGTTATTCGTCAAAGGCCATGAACGTCCAGATACCTGTGCGCTAATAATCGGTTGCCAATATTTTTCAGAGATTTGTCACAAGAAGAGAATGGAATTAAATAATAGTCTTACGTGAAAAACTGTATTAATTTGCAAACGATAATTAAACATAACGAACCAGTACTTCATTAAAATTAATTTCACATAATACGAAAAAATATTAAATCATTCTCTCTTAATTCAACTCACTTGAAAGTACAAAACGTTAAGAAGAAATGAATATTGGTTTAGCCTTAGTTGTTTGTATTAAATTCCTATAAGAACGGATCCATTCTAAAAGTTGATTTTAATAATTTTTTTGGCGTATTTAAATAGTTTCTCAGATATTATCTGTGAGAAAATAGCGCCGATATACAGAAAGCTTTTAAAGTTTTATTATAATTCTTAATTAAAAAAATACTGTTTCATATTTCTGTATTTGCGAACGTATGTATGTCTATGTACTTGCAATGACGTAACAACCTTCATACCAGCGAACTGTATTTCATTTCGCCATACAAAGTATAGGATGCATTCCACGTTCTTATGCAGAAACAGAAGTAACCCTTGAAAGATGTTGTAGATGCAGGTAACATTGTGCCGCAGAAGAGCGCTCTTCTACCATTTTACAGAACTGCGATCTCCGGAAGTTAAGTAATATACCACCACTAGAGCTCACCTGAGTTCTCGAAAATGCCGGAGCAAGTGAAACGAAATCAACGTGTCACGGGGGGGCTCTACTGTCTTCTCAATAATGTACTTCAGTTTTCATTCTCTGCGTCCTACAAAGCGACATTTCTTACAGCTCTTAATAATCGGTTGATAATATTTGAATGGTGGGTTGTAAACGTGTGTCGGTAACGGCACATCATATCAGAATGAACACAAAGAATAATAAATGATAATTATACGACAAAATTGCTTTCGCCATTTCCGGGTATTCTGATCTCAGAAAAGACGCATTGATTCACAAATAAAAACTTATCTTAACGATAAGCAATGACCTGAAAACGCTTTTACTGCAAGTACTAGGAAGTGCAGTCTGCATTCTCACTCAATGCATTCTGCACAAGTGCCCTCAACAGTTGGTCAAAATGTAACATAATCAACTGTGGGCGGAATGCGGGTTAACGACTGCAACTATCGTGAGCTCCGTCGCTTGTCTGTGATTGGCTCACGCGACCGACCTCACGCGCGCCGCCCTCCGCCCCCCAACTCCCCTTCCACTCCCGTTCTGTCTCCGTCTGCATCCCGCGGTCAATTTTCCTTAACTCGTTTATCTACCTCCTCAATATGAACTAGTTTGACTGCATCCCGCGCTCAACTTTTCCTAACCCGTTTACCTCGTTCCAAAAAGGCATTGCCCGACTGCATCCCGTTGTCAACTTTCCTAAACCGTTTACCTCGTTCCCAAAAAGGCATTGCCCGACTGCATCCCGTTGTCAACTTTTCCTAACTCGTTTACCTCGTTCTCAAAAAGGCATTGCCCGACCGCATCCCGTTGTCAACTTTTCCTAACCCGTTTACCTCGTTCTCAAAAAGGCATTGCCCGACTGCATCCCGTTGTCAACTTTTCCTATCCCGTTTACCTCGTTCCCAAAAAGGCATAGCCCGACTGCATCCCGGTAAAATTTTCTTAAGCAATATATCCACCTCTCCAAATCCGCATAGCCCGACTCCATCCCTTCCCGCTTCCCCCCTAGGGTAAGGATTGATCTCTACGTATGGTCTCCTTGGTATTATATTGATCGATTATGCATTGATCCATTACGAGTATGTTTGTTTTTAAGAAACATTTGCATGTCCATTTAGAGCATTGCCATCGTTGAAAAACACCACTAAAATCATTGTCGAAAGAAAACTTGAAGCATATCAGGAACATCACCTTGCCTCGCTGACTGGACGTGCAGAATTCCGAAGATTCTGTCATGTTCACCTGTGTTCGAAGTTTTCTCTGGACGGCTGTGAGAACATCTACAAGTCTATGCGCTACTTATGAATGCAAACGTAACTAAAAATGTTACTCTTTCCGTAACACCCGATGAAAGATACGGGATGCAGTCGCGCTTTGTCTTCTCAGGTAACGGAAAAGGCATCTCGAATCAGTCATTGGGACTAAGTACTAATGAATTGTACAATCCAGGGGTATAGGGGTCTGTAACTGTATTTAATACATCGGTTGGTATGTTAGGCTCTCTGGCAGACGTTATTTGCGTTAAAAATATTGGAGAATCCTGATCTGAGAACAAACTGCGAGATTTGAACAGCTTTCTGACGCATCCCCCCGCCGTCGCTTGAGGTTTCGCGATGGGCCCTTTCCTTTCCAAGGGCTGAGACGGGAGGGGCGGGAGCGCCATAGTTCGTCTGAGGGCGTTCAAGGGCGGCGGCGCAAAGCTCCAGCAGAGCGACACTTCAAAGAATTCTTTGACAATCTCTATTCCTGCTCAAGCATTGGTAGAAAGCTTCAAATCCTTTCCGTTTCGTGATCTTTGAAAGAAAATTGTACCGTTGGAGTGAGCTTTAATCTCTCTGGCCAGCGTGCTGCACAGCTTACGTGCGGTTCCTCTTTCCGGTTTCGTTTGAGGACGCGAGGAGGAACCGTGATTTATTTCTTAGGCTCTTTGAGAAGTCCCTTTCCTCTGTGACGCGCCCGTACGCAGACTACGCAATATCCCGTAAACATCGAGACAGTCATGTTTGTTTCAAACTATAGGTTAGTTTGATTTACGTTATATTTTATTTTATAATTGCTCTTATAATGGTGTCTTAAAATACTGTCCGCATCTTAAAATACTGTCTGACACGTACCACTGGTACGTCATCGCTACTTAAACTCCATGGAGATGAATAATTTTATGTGTTGCGCCAATGTTTGTCAAGAAATTTAATTCGTTTTGCTCAATGGAATTTATTTATTACATCCAGAAAGCATTGTTCTTTGATTACTTTCCTCAATTCATGTACATTGGCCTGAGCTTGCAGAATATATATTCTGGTACTTGATCACCTTGTGACTCAACCTTCCCTAGATATTCGCTTGCGAATCGTCAACCGCAAGAGCAATTATTACGCAATCGCTTAGAAACTACTCCGTCCACAGCCATTTCTGTCTATTATGGGGTGTAAAGTGTTCACGAGGCGATTGCGATTACGTCATTGACGGAGGATCCAATGCACTGCTCCTTTAAAGGATGCTCTGTTAAAAAACACATTGCTCACCTGCTTGCGGTCCCATTTTCAAGAGGGTCCCTGATGTACTACATGCCCTTTCAGAGGTTTGATCCATAATATGATGTGTAATACATAATAACAGGCATGATTTATGGAGGGCAAACGATGTTAAGTGGCTGCCATTAAAAAACCTGATCCGATAGGCGAGTCATGACGAGAGAAATTTCGATGCCTTCACAATGAAGAATGGAAACAACTGCACATAAAGGCAGTGCTCCTTTGAATTGCATATTTTGCCCTTTAGACCTAACTTCCAGGGAAATACATGTTACGAAGTGAAAAAGACTGGAATAAAAGAAATAAAATCGTTTAATTCAGAACACACTAACGTCTTGAAATTTAAACTACATTTTTCTTACAAATTATGAAACAACGGAAAACATAAAGAAATGTTGATTTTAGACACATATTAAATAGGTATATATTACGAAACGTTCAGAAGGCGACCCTATTTATAAACAATTTAAATCAAGAAAAAATAAATATGTTTTCCTTGAGAACATGAGTACACGAAAAACTGCCATTATGGAAGGTAGTAATTAGATATACCAATAAAAGAATTGACGAAAAATAAGGAAAAGGGAAAACCAAATAGGTGAACACGAAGATATAGTCGCTCATCATTTCACTAGATTTATTTATTTGGTTCTTTCACTTGCAATGTTCCAGTATCACTTCTCAGGTTGAGAAGACCGGAATACCGCGAAGGAATATCTTCGTGCTACCCACACGTGCCCCCTAACCACGGCAGCAAGGCCGAGACGCTGCTAGAAGGCCCTGGCCCGTACGCGGGCTGTAGCGCCATGCACAGACAGACACATTGTTCTAATTTGCTAATGAAGAGGACCCGTTACATTTTTGAACGCAAGGTGTTCAAAGGAGAATTTGAGCCACCCGATCTTCAGTGAGTGAGAAAGTGTTTCGTGTTTCCGGGCACGTAAAAAACTTTGGAGATTAGTTCCTGTAAGTGAAGTGCAGGTTATATCCCGGGGGGGGGGTCCTCCCACCTGGAAGGTGACATCCAGCATCGACCAACACGCTGATTACGAAGATCACCTCTCTAGGTATCTCCGCAACTCCAGCCGGGACAAGCTCAAAAGCCTGGTCCCCCGACACGTGTGAGAGTGTAGTGCAAGTAGTAAGCGTGTTTGTAAGAGAGGGGTGAGGGTAGAACAAGTTTCGATGCGGACGAAAGGACTTGTTCGGTTGTCGCCTTCGACCTCGTACGTTATTTGCTCTGAAGTGGCCGAGTGACGTCACAAGCCTTTGAAGGCGCCCCGCCCGCCCCGCCCTCCTGCGACAGCCCGAGGCGGCAGCCGACTGGCACCCGCAGCAGGCAACGGCACAGAGACTTTGCGTCCTCTGTCAAGCCAACACTCGTCCATCCGACTCACACTTTGCCAGATCTGTTGGTAGACACCTGCTACATAGACGTGGATGGGTCGAACTGACCTGCTGTCTGGATGAGAATTCTAGCTGCTGGCTGCTCTGATCGGTAGTTTTTCGTGGTTCCTCCGAACAACAGCAGGTGAATGCCGGAGTAGTATCCTAAAATCGGGCCACGGACTGTGGACGATCTTTCCTTCATCTTCCTTGTCCAATCCTTACCCCTTCATTTCACACACTTACACTTACATGCACTACACTCTTACACTTCCGAGAGATCAGTCAGGTACTATACCTGTTTGGGGGAAAACCTACTAGTCGACAAGTAGGTCGGCGCCGGATCTCACTATCAACTATCTCCCACGAGAAAATCATGCAATACACTTACAGAATTAATGACGTCAGCAGTTGACGTGTCCGGAAATACTAATCAATCAATAGTATTTACGTATTTCTAGACATTGTAGATAAAGCGCATAAAAACCACCGTATCCTTTTCTTGTTGACCAAAGTAGGGTTAGTGAATGTAATGTTATTATGTATCAAAGTTCGCGCACTTCATTGCAGAATATACAATTAATCTAATCTAATCTAAAAACTTTATATATTGCGAGTGACACAATTCTTCGGGTTTTCTGCAACAATTAATTAAGATATTTGAGTATTCACACATGTTACCTATTGTGCAATAAACGTACTTTTCTTTACGTATCCAAAAATATTTTCTTTGCAAAGCCGGCCCCGGTAAAACGTATGTCATTGCAATATTGAAAACCGCTTACAATGACTGAGCCGTGTGAATGAAGTTTCTTAACTGGTATCCAAGTAAACTTCTGCCTCGCGGCTTAAGCAGCTGAGAGGGAGGGATTTATAATTAACTAAAATTTAAAAAAAAACTAACTTACTTTTAGCTTAAATGAAAGTATTAATTACTAACGTAGCATTTTGGCATACCTAACTTGTATTACTTTTTTGTCTTAATCTTAAGAAAGAATCTTGGCTCCGTCTTGTTAATTTTTTCATTTTCTTTGTTTATTTTCCTTCACGCACCATTCATTCTTGCTTCATTACATACGCAACTATTCATTCACACATTCTGCTGGTTGGAATCCGTGAGAGCCGCGGTGGCGGGAGGCGTGGTGTCGCGTCGCGCGGCGTTGTCAACGTTCCGATCGCCCGCCGCGGCGCGGCGCGCTCGGCTGCGGCGAGGAAGCCCCTGCGCGTCTCCCCTCGCTCGCGTGGCACCGCCCCGGCGCGGCGGCATTCTTGGAAGCGCGCGAAATATTCCGAGCGGAAATCACTCCCAATGGCCGCGCTCTCCAACGCGTTCCAAGTGCCTCGTCGAGCGAACGGCTCACCGAAGCCATTGTTGCGATTGCAGCGTCTCTAGGCGAGGTGGGCACAGGATTCGAGTCCCGGGGACAGGTTTGCGACTGTAGTCAAATAGCTAGATCGAGTTCAGTCGCTGTCTGGAGGAGAATTTTTAACCAATCAACACCAGGCGAATGCCGGAGCAGTACAATTACAAACTGGTCACGGACCGCGCGCGATCTTTCCTTCCTCTTCCTTGTCCTATTCCCAACCCCCTTACGTACACACACACACTTACATGAACTTTACTACATGTCAGGAGACTACTCGGGAGCTTACAGCTTGTTGCTGCTTGAACGGAGGAAAGCTCTTGGAAGGCAGTTCTAGCGAAGATCCTTGAAGGTAGAAGCTCCGCAAGCCGACGTGTATTCGGCGCCTGATGTCCCACTCCATCGGGTGAGGAACACCGCCCCCTCTCGCTCCACTCGCCCGTGCACCACCGATCTGGGGCCTCCGACCACAGGAGTGCAGGTACGACTGCGTACGCTTCCGCGGCCGGAGTTTGTATTATCTGGGCTATGCGGGATAAGCCGCGTCTCTGCTCTAATGGCTGACGTTTGGGCCAACATGTGGGCTTCCTCACAGTGGACTGCGGGAGCACGCTCTGAGGAAGGCCGTACCACAGTATAACCAGTACGTTCACTCGCGGCAAATCCCACTGAAAAAGTTTTTTCGATCAGGTGACGTCCGTCATGTTCTTGATATAACACCCAGCGCGCGAAATACTTAATTACTACATTTAAAATGATTTTTTTACATTTATTTTATTGACTAGTTCAATTCATTTTATTATTCTCTCCATTTTATTCAAATTCCACGTCCTCTGAAACAAATTAAACACATACACTCAGTTCTCATATCAGACGGTGTATGATATCCGAATGTATCTGCTGAAATTCTATTGGCTGACAACCCAGAACATGGCCGAGGGTCTACCCAGCGCAAAACTAGATTTTGCACCAAGTGAACATACTGGTTGTACTGTGGCCGTACTCTCTGCTGCAGGACGCTCCGAGGAAGACCACAACGCGCTGGCCGAAACGTCAGCCTCGAGGACAGAGACGCGGCTTATCCCGGATAGCCCAGATAGCACAAAGGAGCTGAGGCTGCGGAGCGCCCGGCGTTGGAAGCGGCGGCCGGCGCGGCGGCGAGGCGCGGCGGCGGCCCACAGCGCGTGGGCGAGCAACGGGCCGCGCGGGAGGGGGGGGACAAAGCAGCCCCCTCCCCCCGCCCCCCGCCGCGCACCTCACAAGCACCGCGCCGCGGGGGCTGCCAGCCGGACGGGCGCGGCGGCGGCGGCGGCGGCGAGGCTCGGCCGCTTGCTTAAGAATGTTCACCTTTCAATGAGCGCCGTCCAGCTTCACACCGCGCGCTTTTCCTAAACCACGGAGCCACATCGCTCACGTTGTTTCAGCCACGCGTTGGAGTTGAAGATAAAGAATCGATATTGACTCACGGCGCAAATAGCACGTCTTTAAAATAGGTCGGGTTCTCTTTCTTGAAGAAATGAGTAGTTTTCGCGTAATTTCTTCTCGAATTTAAAGCAACTTATACAAAACTTTTTTTTCAAAATCCGCTCCGAATTTTTTCTTTAATTTTTCCCCCCGCAAACAGAACAAGGGACATTTAAAATCATGGTACAGGTCTCATTTACGTTCAACACACTTTTCCCCCGAAAATTGTAAAGTTAGCAATAATGTGAGAACGTATGTGCTATTGTAGCAAAGTTTCCATAGGATTATCTTCTCCAACAACGACTTTATAATCTCAAAGTTTTTTTTCCTAATCCTTCTCCATTGATACACACTTATCTGTTCATTCACCCCACGAAACCAGACGGCAGTTGTTAGTTTTGTCATGAAGTCCAGAGCGCATAGAGTCCCTTTATCTTCTCTTCAGCTTCATATGGTGATGCGCCCCACAGGAAGCCTTCAAAGGAATCGTGAAAGGAGAACCGAGGGTGTGGGTATGCAAAGGCGGCTGCTAACTGAAAAAGCGGAGGCCAGCGCCTCCTTTTCAGTCAGATTTGATTAGCAAATCCGGAGAGAGAAAGTCTCCGATGGCCGTAACTGCCGGCATGGTAACGAACCGAAGGCTCAAAATATGAATAAAGCACTCAAAGAAATAGATCCGTGCTTCATTTGAAGTCAAGCCATGGGGCACGCGAGCGGGGAGGGGCTCACGGGCTTCAGCTATTTCCCAACACATTTCCAGAATCTCTGTTGATGAAAACCATCTAACTTTCCATCCCAGAACATTTTTCATCCAGGCAACACTTCCGAGTCTCCACAAATAAGAACCCGCACCAGACTTTCTAAAGATCAATTTCGCCCACCATAAACCAATTCCATAACTCCAGCATTCCTACTCTAATTTACATACAATAAAAGACTTCCAAATAACTAAAAAGTGAATCCAATTCCGCACTCCGCACAGAGAACATTCTCCTTATTTGTAATAATTTTAGTGTAGCGTGTGTACTGCGTGTAAAATTCTCTGTAACTGTTCTGTAAAGCTGGTTAATCTGTAAAAGTGTTCCGTAAAGTGGTTAATCCACTGTACCATAGAAATGATTTAAGAAAAAAACGAGCTTCAATATTCCCCGAGAGGCAATAATATCTATATGAGAGTATACCTTTTTCTCATTTTTCTGTACTAGCAAAAGTCATTTAATTCATCAATTGTTTAAATTACGAATATTGAACTGTAAGTCAACTAACAAAAATATTGATCATAAATGAAAAAAATATTTACAACACAACATAGAGACGGCTGAACTCGATACCTACAGCCCTCTCTCCTTCACCGAGAAAAATCCTGTGTGCGCCTCTGAAGTAACAGCATTATTGTGGGATCTTTGAGGGCTTCATATTCCATGAATGACATGTAAAGGAAAACAGATACACGAATGGTGGAAGTTATCTGTAGCACCCTTTTGCCTGGAAAGTTTAGACAAAAATCTTCCTCACACGTAGGCTGCAGCCGCTTCTCGTGGTTTCGAGTTCGATGCCGCGGCGGAAGGCAAGGGCAAACCACCACGAACGATTATCAACACCAAGAGTTCCCGGCGTGGTCTGTGTCGACCCGTGACATTTTAAAGAGTTAGATGATTATTAAGGGGTCGACTGGGGGTTAATAGCAGAATACTAACCGGTGACTGATCGGTGTAATAAAGATAAAGATCTCTTTGATTACAAAAAATGTTAATGAAGTTGATAATTAATTGTTTTATGATTACGTATTTTCTACAATACATGTAATAAAAAATTACAAAATTACCTTCTTACTTCGTATCCATGTTTTATCGCCAGGATATTTAGAAAACTGAAGAATGTTTAACTATGCATTCACAAAGTTACCGTAAAGCGCAAAAAAGTAATCTCTACGATTTGCACTGCAGAAATGTAACGGCTAGTTCTCAAAAAATGCGCTATACTGTAGCTTTTTTTTACTTCTGCACAATTTTAAAGATTAAAAAATCAGTCGCTATAAAGGCATAGCGTCTCCCATTATTGAAAACGAGGTATTTACGAAAAAAAACTGGTATGCTGAATTGCGTCTTTAAATCATGTTGGCTGCTTTGTATTAAAAGAGAACTAATGATGACTACAACAGCACATACTTTTTCGCATTATTCGTAACTGCTACGCAATATTTTATTACAACCTCAAACTGCAAAAGTGTTTCCAACCAGCATTTTTTCTCCGCAACGAGATTCGAACTCAGATCTATGGGGTTTACTCGATATGCCCTTTGCCGCTAAATCAGGTAGTCACTGCACGGTACTCACTTTGCCGACGCTTATAAAACTAATTATTTTTTTTAACTTACGCAATTATCGCAAATTCAAAGTTCTCAACAAAAATGAGAAATGAAACTTTTTTTAGGTTTCCTTTGCTCTATACATGGATTTTTTTAAAAATTGCATTAAATTCAAGTAGAAATTACGCGAAAACTAAGTGTACTAGTTTGTTTTAAAAAATTGTATATGATCTTTTTTAAAATTAGATTTTTTAAACACATTACATTTCTGATAAAAATCTGTCATCATTGTATAGCAAGCCTGGCCATAGTGACACCTTGCTGGTGAGGGTATTTGCAAGGGATATTATGTTGGCAGCACGAGCCACAGCTTATAACAAAAGAAAACGTAAATTTCGTCCTCATCCCAATCATAACAGATGCTGGAAGTGTTGTCCTCTTCACTAGTTTCCCAGTGATCTGCTTGCTACCAACATAAATGCACTTTTTAATAGGAGGCCCTCACTCGGATCAGTGCGGAGAGATTTTGCTGACGCCTGTACTTTTACAGTGTTAACTTTTTGCAATTTTAAATGTATCTTAACGTACAACATTGATAACTCGTTTAACAAACTGCATCATTTAAATATGTTTTTGTTGCGCTTGTGAACGCTGGCTCAAGTTCTTTAAGCGATCTTACACAAACAGTATCCAGTGACGTTGCACATTATTGGCTTAGTTGGTGGAGTCTGTTTGCCCACGTGACCACCCCCGTGTTCAACCTGTTCCCAACGAGACCTTGTTGCAGCGCTCGGATGCCGGGCGGTCCTGCAGCGAGAAAGGACGCGCCTCCGCATGCACGCGTCGCCGGGCAGGGGGCGGGGGCGGGGGCGGGGGAGGGGGATCCGCGAGGAGCCCTCCCCTCCCCATCCCCCTCCCCTCCGCCCGAGAGGAGCGCCGCCGCGGGGCGAATGAACGGCGCCCCTCGCGCTCTCAATGGGCGCGGCGCAGACAGAAGGCGCCGCCCTCCCCCTGCCCACCCAAGAATGCACCGGCTCAGGGCGTCCGCCACTGCAGCGCCTCTCGCCGGGAGGCCCTGGACTTACACTCCTTACAGCGTCTTCGACACTTCATAGCAAGGGCGAGTTCAGACGCTTGCCGGAGGAGCATTCCAGCGGCCGGCTGCTCTTATCGGTAGTTTTCCGTTGTTTATCCGACCAACACTAGGCGAATGCCGGAGCAGTACCCTAACAAACGGGACACGTACCGCACGCGATCTTTCCTTCCTTTTCCTTGTCCTGTCGTTACCCCTTTACACACACATATACAAACATGCACTGCACTACCACATGCCGGGAGACCGGTCGGAAGCTTAGCGCTTGTCCTGGTTGTGGCGGTGCCCCGCTGGTGGGAGATACCTAGTTGTGGAATATCTCGCCAGGCGGCTTGTAGGTCGACGCCGGATCTCACCAACCAGCTGGGAAAGATCACCATCTTATAACGAGGAAAACGCATGAGCGACCCTCAAATCTGACGCTCCCGGAAACTCCAATCCATCAATCAATGAATCAATGCAAGAATGGCTCTCGAGGAGGAGTATGGCCAGCGGGGATATCAAGGGGGAGAGGACGGCGAAGGCCTGGAGATAAGGATAGCGATAGAAGAGTACGCGGCGAGAAGCCACTACGCGAAACCGCACTTTAATTCAGACTAAACTGCCAGTACGAACATACTAGGAACTACGAGTCGCAAAATGTTACAACTATAGGCTACATCTTCAGGCAACATCATCAGGCTACGTTACTCTCTTTCTGTATACAGAAAGTGAGTAACGCAGCCTGAAGATGTAATTTATTCTTACCCTTTAGTATTCTAATCCCAAATGCAAAGGCACCCTACTTTCTACCCTCCCAACATCTACAAGACACCAAAGTACAAGTGAATAAGCTGGAAAGAGCCGCTTTGTGCTGTTGTTCGTGGTTTAATGAATAAGCGTCACCCATTATTATTATTATTATTATTATTATTATTATTATTATTATTATTGCTGTTATTATACCGAGATCTGTGCCTAATTAAATGCACTACGCAACCAACTAAGCTATGTCATTCGAGGTGTGAAAACATATCTGGATTGTAATGAGACAGAGAGGCTTTCATGTCAACAATAGGGCCTTTGCTTGTCTTTTCGAGAAGAGCATCCACAGCACGCAAAATGTCCCGACCTTTTTCACAAACACGGAGAACCAAATGGTTTTCAAAGGAATGAATAAGAGGTGCATTAACTATTCCCGAAGCTCCACTTAATGAGCGACAATGGAGGGGCCGGGCGCTCAAATTACAGGCCTCCGAGCACCGTTCCTCTCTGCTGCAAAATGAAAAATTACAAGTCCCGTGCATATGTTTAGAATTCGTTTTACGTTCCTTTAACACCGGAAAGTGATAAAGAAATTTCTTCAGTGATGATTTGCAAATTTCAAGATCATGGATTTACAATATTTTGTTTCTTTAGTTTGCAGCCAGAAAACAAAAATTTGAAATAAGTTGAATTTCATACACAAATATGATTTACATATTTTAATGCACCGTGTGTTTGTACAACAATTTATTTCCTTTTAATTCCTTCTTTTTAATTACTATATACTATTTCATTTGAACAGTATTTCTAGTTTACGTCTTTCCTAACAGTAAAGCATTCTAGTTTCGCAAAAATCTAGAATGTTTAAGTAAAACACTTTCAGAGTATATCTCTTGCTACTAATTTTCCCTCTCGCACGCCACCCCAAATGCTGATGCCCCGTGTCGGCAACGTGTTGGACTCGCCCCTCGGGTCCTCGTGCCCGGGGGCTGTCGGGGGCGGTGGCGGGGGCGGTGGCGGGCGGGGGCGGACAGGTAAAAGGGGGCGCGGCGAGGTGGTTCGGCGCTCGTTCGCGCGTTCAAGTCACCTGCCCGCTTCGCCCCACGCGCGTCCTTCGGAGACAGAACACGATCGCGGCGCGCTCGGATCACGACGACGCGTGACGGAGACAGATTCCACGACACCGCGCAGAACACCATTCCTTAGGTAATCGCGTGATACGTAATGGATGTTATCTAATTAGCTGCTAAGTAACTGACATGCTAAGGAGAATATCATTAGAAGAACGGCAGGTAACATATATCTTTTAATTTGGAGTAAAAGAAAATACGTGAAATGGCAGATTTACAGAATATCCTAAAGAATCAATCACCTATGTTTCGGTAAACTATAGCAATTGTCAATGTTTCATGATCAGTTTGTAATTTCACATCTACACATGCAAGTATTATTTATTAACTTAAGATATCGATTTCAACCAAATGTCTGCCAAAACGACAAAAAAATTTACAACTCGATTAAATAAAATTGTGCCGCGCCTGTTCTTCTTTTGGGAAGTTATATCTTCAGGAGGATTTATAATATTTCTAGGAAAGTAACTCGGTGGATTATCAATTTCCAAGTGGTACCTTCGAAGAGTTGGCATTATTATGTTAAAAATATTGCGTGATTGACTGTTTCCTGGCGCGTCAACTGTTGCGGTCATTGGTCCCGTAAATACAGTTCATGTTATACCCCTGGCAATGGCGGCGCTCCTCCCCCTCCGAAACGAGATCCGGTGCCGACTTCATATAGACCTGTGGGGTTTCCTCTTCCGGCCATGCCCTCTCCCGGCGAGACACGCTCGAAGCTCCCAACTAGATCCCCGACATCCCGACATGTGTGGTGGTGCCGTGCATGTTAGTGTGTGTGTAAGGGGTGAGGATAGGACAAGGAAGAGGAAGGAAACATCGCGCGCGGTCCGTAGCCCGTTTGTTAGGGAACTGCTCCGATTCGTCTGAAATGGATGGGAGAACTGACGGAAAACTACCGCTGAGAGTAGCCAACTGCTAGAATTCTCCTCCAGACAGCGGTTGGATGTAAAATTCGGTCTAGCCGTCGGAAATCCGGCCGAGTCCGGACACGACCAGTAGGACCCCTCGCGGTAGGAGACGCTGTGGGCAGAGAGAGGCGGCGAACAAAGGAAGTGCGGCGGGGGGCGGGGGGCGCCCTGGAGCAGCGCCAGCGCGCGGGCGGAATGGGGCAGTGGGCGCCGGGGCCGGGCCCCTCGCAGGTGTCCACGCCGCTCACGCGCTCGCTGCCGCGCTCCGCGGCTGCTCCAGGCCTTACACCGAACCCACAGGTTAGAGGAGCGCCACTGGAACTGAGCTTCGGGTAGCTTCCAATCAACAGGTGAAGGGCTTGCTCCCAGGCCTTACAGCATGAGCGACACCGGACCCACAGGTTAGAGGAGCGCCACTGGAACTGAGATTCGAGTATAGCTTCCAGGGCTTGGGGCAGGAAGAAGATAAGCCACGGTGTGATTGCAGCTATTTTAAAACGCCTTACTTTACGAATAGACGTAATCTTAAGGCGGCTTCACACATTCGGCATTCGACGAGCAGCGAGCTACTGCTCGCCCAATCCCCAACAGATCATGTGTTCGAAAATGTTCGCTCCCTTTGATGTGTCCTACCGACCGACAAGCGGTGGGTAGGGTGGACGTCGAATGTTCGTCACTCGGCAAATAACAAGCAATTCATCCCCACTACTCGGGATTCGGCGAGCGGTTGTTCGCTGTTCGCCAAATAGCGAATGTGCGCAGCCGCCTTGATATCATGAGCGAAACTAAATCCACGGTTAAAGAAGCGCCACTGCGACTGAATTTCGCATAGCTTCCAATCAACAGTTGAAGGGCTTACGGCAGTAACAAGATAAACTACAGCGCGCCTCCAGTTATTTGACAACGTAACTATTTGGATTTTGCTGAAAATGAGGCTATCTTGTTTCTATTACAAGTCTTGTTTGGTTTATGAAGAGCTTGGGGCAGTCGCATAGTCAGACGCGCTTCAGTTTACGAACAGACGCAAGCTCACTGTGGCTAACGTGGCTTGTCTTGTTGAAAGCCCTCCGTGTCTTAAAGAATCGTCCGGAGACGTCCGTTCGAAATTCCGCCAGCTGCCAGCGGCGCGGGAGGAGCGGGGGCGGAGGCCGCAGCTGGCGCGGGCGGCGCTGGAGGGCGCCGGTTCGAGCCCGACCCGAGCCCGGGCCCCGCCCCTGTGGGTGACGTCACGCGCAGCTGCGCCGAAGCGCCGCGCCGCGCCGCGCCGCGCCGCGCCGCGCCGGGCGGTTCCCACGGGCGGCAAAGGTCAGGCGCGCGCGCGGGGCGGCGCAGGCGCGGCCGCCCCAAAAAAACGCCTCCCCCTCCCCTCCCCCCCCCACCATCTCCAAGGCGCACGCGCGGACCGGCTGCGGGCGCTCGGCGGCAGCTTCCATGAATAACGGTCAGCGTATAGGGCTATTGCACCCGAAGTTTGCGGGTTCAAACCCGATCGAAGTTTTGGATTTTTAAGGGCGAAAAATTTCCTCCTCCTCCTCCTTCTCCACCCCCTCCACCAGCGAGGCGTACGCGCGGCTCAGGGGCAGCTTTGGGGGTTCAAGTGCGTGAAAGCGAAGTACAAGAATTTGCAACTACGATTTTTTTTTCAATTTTCGAAAATACAATGAGAGTACCGAAACTGGGACCAGTACTGTTTTTTTCACCGTTCTTTGCTTCATGCGAGCAAAATATTAAAGAAAAGATTTGGAGCCATTTTTTAGAATAAGTAGAAAATGTTGACACTTCATGTAAAATACCCCTCCTCCTCCCCAATCAAAATATACGTTTCAAATTCAAGGCACCGTAACATCAAACCGTTCGAGGAATATCAATTTCGGTGAAAATTCTTGTTGAGGTTTGGCTGCTAGCATTCACACACGGACGGACTGAGAGAAGTTTTGCCTTAATTCAATATTTTGGTATCAGGGACCTACCAAACGTGGATTCTGACTATCCAGCGAGTTAAAGGAAGTAATTTACTACACATGCAGGTTCGGTGGTATAACGTGGTCATTTATTTCACTTTTGCGGGTTCGGGGATATACACCCAAACCCAATCGAAACTGTGGTAAGGGCGGAAAAATCCTTCGTATGCCTTGCTTCGGAAGGGGAGGTAATGCCGGCTCTCCTATGTTGTTGAAATATTGCATGTAAAAGATTCCCAAGCCTAAAAGAAGCCTCTGAGCTGAATTTAAATCGCTTGTTTTCTTGCACGAGTGATGCCGTCTTCCTCCGCTAGATAGTGAAAGGAGCGGAGCGAAATTTGCGTCGTCAGACGGAAGAGGGAGCCTGATAGCCCGAGTCTCGACACGTAAAATAAGGCGTTAACTAATAACCAGGAGGCGGATTTTGATGGCTAATACATCGCCAAAAATGATCAATGGAAATCTCTCAAAATGGTTTTAAAATGCCCTAAAAGCGAAGAAAATGAAGTAAAAAATTTGATCAAAGCTAGTTCTGATGAACAACTCAAGCTGTTGGATATGTTACTGATGTAATAGAGAGTTCTTCCATTCGTTTCGGTGAATTCAGCTTGCAAAAATTTGGTTCGGACTGTTCTCTACCAGGAAATCTCTGTCTTTAGTTATTGCGAAATCGGCCGAACCACTATGGTGCTGATAGGCGTCACAGGAACCTTAGATTACATATTCATAATGGCTGACATTGCAACTTCTGAGCGAAGAAATCGAATATGTTTCTCAGGAATTCTGTGTAGAACATTTCTTGCACATCGTAAATATTATCTGAAGCAAGTACCGTTAAAATGATATTAAAATCAATGAAGTCAGCGAAAAAAAAGGTTTAAAAATAACTAAAAAAGTAAGAAAAATGACTTAGTCAAAATCGACGAAAAATTTTAAAAAATCTCATATATAAATGGGCAAGTTCGTTTTGTAAAAACATAAAATTAATGCCTGAAGAAATGCCTTAAAACGTGAAAAGATGATATTTCATTAAAATGCCGAATTAATGCCTAAAAACGTGAAAAGAAAACATGAGATTTCTTTAAAAGGACCCCTACGAATAACTAACTTCACCGCAGGCTCTAGTCGGGAGGCTGCAGCGTCCATCTCCGTGGAGTGGTCCAATTCAGTTGCTCTGGAGGAGTGTTCTGGCTTTCATCCTAATTCCTCCGCGATTTTTTCAATAAAAACCAGACGAATGTCACAGCAGTGACCAAAGAAACGAGTCACTGATTGCGTACGCTCTATTCTTCATCTTCCTTGTCCCCTTCTTTTTCCTTAGGCATTCACACTCACGTACTGCGCTATCACACACGCCGGAAGCTTAGAGCTGGTCCCGACCACACACGACTGGCCCTGTGGGAGGTACCTTACGTATGGGGAAAGGATGGGTTGTAGATAAGGAAAAAAGATGCTGCGCGCTCCAGCATTCGCCTGGAGCAACGACGGAAAATACCGGCCAGAACAGCCAGAACTCCCCCGGAGAGAATCACAGTGAACGAGAAGCCTTCGCCCTTCGAAAGAGGGCGTCCGGAAATCCCCACAGGACCACGGCGTCGGCGCGTCTTTGATCCACACACCCTTTCGCTTCAGGATTCTCCCAGCCAAATCAACCCGTCCATATCAAACAAGAACAGAAAGAAAATAAAGGGATGCAACTCGGCCCCTTGGCTGAGATCGCTAAAGTCAGTAGTGCCGTGGCGATCTCGAACCGAGGGGGGTCGCGAGTTCGAGTCCCGCCTCGGGCACGGTTGCATGTGTTCGTCCTTTCAGCCCCACTTATCATCACTATATCGTGTCATCCTCATACCATAACTTTAAACGGAATAGCGGTCGCTAATGACCTAGTAGTTGATGCGACCTTAAATAAATAAAAAGGGGTGCAAAGAGGAACCGGCATTCGCTCAAGGCGTGCGACGCCCCCCGCGAGCGCAATCCCTGCTTATCGCTCTTGCACACGGCGTTCGTGCGCCGAGGTGGGCGGCGGCGCAGATACAGCGGGAGAGAGGAGAGCGTTCGGCCAATCGCGCGCGCCCTCCGCCGCGCAGCCCCGCGCGACGCACCTGTCGCCTCGTGACGACGGCCTCGGATGCCTCGCCCGCGAGAATCGCTCGTCGCCGCCTGCGGCTACAGAAACGCGGCTTGGAAATGATCGTCTATAGTCTTGCACATACGCATCAAGTTCCGGTAGTACACATACTCCGACGAAACTGCTTAATTAGGAAAACACATTCTATGGAAAAGACTTTCTTCTCCGACCAAAATTGCAAAGGAATTACTTATTGCCAATTTTATAAGAGAAATGTGAAAGTATTGACAAAATACCTCTTAATATAAATGTGGACGATTTGCAAAGGGAAAAACCGTGGATACAATATGGTGAGTAAAGATTACAGACGTTGCATGAAAGTCATCTGTTCGTAGAGGTCATCCATAAATTACGTAACGGTAAAGGGGATGGGAGGGGGTCTGAGGCAGTGTTACATAGAGATAGGGAAGTGCGTTACAAGGGGGAGAGGGGTATTGAAAATACTCGAAATTTGCGTTACGTAATTTGTGGACGACAGGACCCCTCCACTGGGAGGCGGCGGTGCAGGTGCGGGAGAGCGCGCGGAGGGACCGAGGGTGGAGGAGCGTGGCGTCGTCTGCTGTGGCATCGAACGGCGTCCCGGCGCTTCCCGCGCGACCCCGCGCGCGCCGCCCACGCCCGCGCGGCCTCCGCCGCCCACGCCGTCCGGCGGGCGAGGGGCGGGGCGGGCGACGCTATCGCCGCGGGGGATGACCTCAGCCAGCGCTGGCTCGCGGCCCGCGCCCTGACATCACTTCCGCGGCGCGCTGGCGGGCGGCGCGGGGCCGGGCGGAGGGAAGAGCGAAGACTGGAGCGGAGTGGAGTGGGCGGGGCGGGGCGGGGTGGTCGTGAAGGAAGAGCGAAGAGCGGGGCGCGGCGGGGCGAAGCGGCCGCGCGGGGAAGAGCGAGGAGCGGAGCAAAGCGTGGCGGGGCGGGGAGGGGCGGGAGGGGGGCGGGGCGCGGCGGAGGTGTGTGTGGGGCCGAGGGCCGTCGACGGCGGCGGCGGCGGCGCCTCCGCACCTCCGAGGCGTTGCGTAAGAGCCCACTCCCCGCCCCTGCCCCGCCGCGCCCCGCCGGCGCGCCTTAACTGCGCCAATTGGCCACGCAGAGGCAGCGGCCGGAGACCACTCCGCCTGATTTCGCCCCCGCCCCCGCCACGCCACGCCACGCCACGCCCCTCCCCAACCGCCACCGCAACTCCTCTGGCCGGGGCTTCCACACCCGCTGCATCGCCAACACCAATTCAACCACTGGCTCCAGGACAACTCTGGCTTCTGATTCACATGTGAAACGGTTAGCGTTTCGGGCCGTTGTAACAAACTTTGCGGGTTCAAATCCAATTACATCGTGGAATTTTAAAAGCGAAAGAAATCCTTCGTACGCCTTCTTTCGGTGGGGAAGAGAAGCCGGAGGTCCCATGTTGTAGATTTACTGATGTGAAAGATCGAGACTAAAAGCCTCTGAGCAAAATTCAAACCGCCTGTTTCGTTGCCCGAATGATACCTACATTCTCCGCCAGACGGTGAAGGGAGCGTGGCGGAATTTGCGTCGTCAGACGGAAGAGCAGCCCTCATGGCCCGAGTCTCACAACGGAATAATTGTACTGAATTGAGAATTCTAGCGGGCGGCTGCTTTGATTCTAACTTTTCCGTGATTTCTGTAATCAATATCAGGCGAATGCAGGAGCAGTATCCAAAGAAACGAACCACTAATCACTGACGGCGTGCAATCATATGTTCCTCCCCCATATCCCCTCCTCTCCCCTCACACAAACACACACACACATACACGTACACACGCAACATTAGAACGCACGTCCGCAGACCAGTCGGAATTGATTGATTTTTCGTAATTCTGGGCGCGTCAACTACGGAGGTCATTATTCCCGTAAGTGTGCTGCAGTTCTCCCCCTCGGGAGATGGCGGTGATATTTCCCTGCTTGATGGTGAGATCCGGCGCCGACCTACCGTCGACTAGCGGGGTGTTTCCCCGACTAGGTATCTCCCACCAGCGGGGCACCGCCTCAGCCGTGACAAGCTCTAAGCTCCCGACCGGTCTCACGACGTGTGTGGTAGTGCAGTGCATGTTAGTGTGTGTGTGTGTGTGTAACGGGTGAGGATAGGGCGAGGAAGAGGAAGGAAAGATCGTGGTCCGTAGCCTGTTTGTTAGGGTACTGCTCCGGCATTCGCCTGGTGTTGATTGGTGAAACCACGGAAAACTACCGATCAGAGCAGCCGGCAGCTAGAATTCTCCTCCCCAGCAGCGACTGAACTCGACCTAGCTGACAAGATAGTGCCGAAAATCCTGCCGGACCTCCTGGTGAGAGGGACTGCAGTGGCATCAGTTGATGCCAGTCGGGAGCTTACAGCATGTTCCCCCGGGGCGCTGCCTCGCCGGGGGAGACACCCGAAGGGAAAAGTCCGCAAGCCCATTTGCGTGGCGGGCGGGACCTAGTTTTCATAGGAGAGCAACACCGCCGTAGCGGGGGTATAACATGCACTACTCTTACGGGCTACGGAGCGCCCGCAAACAAAAAAAAACCCTCCATCAACCAATATTCCGGAAGGCCGTGGCCCTCTTGCAAAAAGCCTAAAGTTTTCATTTACCTTCCTTTATTTTCCGTTATAATTACGTAATTATTTCAAAATAATATTGTTTAGTATCACACACACTTTCAAAAAAATGTAGAGTATAATAACAAATATGATTATTATTTAACAAACATCTACGACACCGCTCTCCCCCAAATGAACAGCTGCGTCTGCCCCTGGGGCGAGAACGTCTCAGGGAATCAGAGCCGCCGAAAGGCGAAGCACATTGCGCCACATGAGATTTGTCTCCAAGAAGAATTGTCGGTGTAATGGTGAAACATAACGCACAACACGAAACTCGTTTGATCCTATTTTTCCCTCAGAATGTCAAAAAAATTTTAATTAGATTAAATAAATTGCAATTTTTTTAGAATACGTTAACATTAAAATTAATTTCTTGAATTATTCTTGTTATTTTATATTAAGGTCAGCTTTAGCACGATAGGGTTTTTACATTAATTTTGTAAGATTGTATTAAGTAACATGTAAATATTTTAATGTTGTTTGACGTTTGTCTTTGTATTTGTAGTAATTGCTTAGAAAATGCTACCACCGGAAATATTGCCTGTAAGTAGCAAAATAAATATTCTGTTCTATTCTTCAATGTGCGGGTCATTGGCCTTGCTTGCCACACCTAAACATCGCAGTTTCAGAAATGTTTCATTTTTTCTCCCCCGTCTACATAGCTGTCAATCGAAATAATGGAGACCATCACGGCGAAGCCGCTTTCATTGCAATGTGAAGAATTTTCTATCTATTCGGTATATTATTCATGTATTACGCACACCAATCACAATTGTTGGCTCCCCAGCGTTATCTCATCGACCGCACATCTTTGTTATGATTCTTAAAACTAAAAGTAGTTTCTATGTCACGCTAAAGATCACAAATAAATTTATTAAATCTACCGTAAAGAAGTAAACTAGTCATTCACTATGATACTGTCGAAGTTCAAATAGACTACTGACATCGATAAAACTATAAAAAAAGTTTGGACTTCAGTCTCGAGTTAGTGATAGCCGCAACAACGGAGCACGAGAACGCGAAGGGTCACGTGATGCAAATTATTCGCAATCAGGAAGCCGAGGGCGACTCGAAAATCTCTTTGTCCAAAAGAACTGACACTACACGCGAGTCGCACATTTAGGTTATTCTGAACGACTAGTTTGTCGCTTCGAAATACTTAATATGTTGAGTCTTCTAAAATCTCAGAATACCTTAATATTAAGGATTAAAAACGATCTTATGTTACTTGGACATCTTTATTGAATAGTAATACAGAATTACAACCCTTCAAGCCTACACAGAAAAAATATTTAATAAAATAGAAAATCGAGATAAAAATCCCTTATTTCCAAGAATTCAGAAAAAGTTTCGCAAATTGTGACGATTAATAGCAACTTTTCGTATACGCCCCATGTATAAAACGTTCAGTTTTGGCACATTTTCCTTTACCCGTCTAAATTTCTAGGATGTACAGAAATAACCACACTTTTTAGAAATTCAGATAGTTTGAGTTCCGCTCATCTTAAACAGCCGAAATCATATTTGCGTACAATCAGTGCACTAGTCTTTCACCTGGTGTTGTAGTAAAAATGGAAGTATAGAGAAAAAAATTCCTTCAAATGTTAAAACCCCAAGATCTCCTGCCCTCGCCCCTAGACCTTGAAATGTTTCAAAACGTCTTACCTTAACATTTAAAGAAATTTTTCGTAGTAAGGAAACTAATAAATTAATAAATAAAACACCGATTATTTCAGTATGTGTGAATAGCAAACCATAATTTACGATTGTCGTAAATAAAGCTTTCACATAATTGAACTTGTCGTAGAGTGCTGCCCTTTAATATCTTCCAACAATTTACATTCCTCCACAAATGGCAAAAGCTGGAGTTATGTGCGATTGATTGAAGATTAACAGACGTTCGCTCGTTAAGAACAGACAAGGGCCTGCGAAACATTTCCACAATAAGTTACTTTCAGATACACAAGAAGTGTATTAACACATAAAACATGATAAAATAACGTCACAATGCGACCGCCAAGAAAATCAAACAAGAGATGAAACCAGAGAGTAAACCATAAACTTTGAAGATAGGAGAGGCGGGATTCGCCAGAGACCCAGTCGAATTCAAGCGTTGCGAGCCAGTTACGTCCATACATGTGTGACATTTGTAGGTCCACTAAAACGTTGTATTTTTTGGGCGTGCATTTATTAAAATTGCAAAGCAAGTAATACATCGTATTAGTGACTTTTTATTCCTGAATAGCATTTGCAAACTCTTCAATTAATTGTTGGTATATTTCGTTTACTTCAAGCCCAAGAAACTACTAATTTTTTCGATCATGCTTTTAAAATTTTGATCACACCGAATAAAATTTCTTAATAAAATAGGCAGAGGGAAAAGTTATAATTACATTCACAATCGTTCGGTAGATTATTTAGGTGTCTAATAGTGTCCAGTAATAGTTTCCAAGCACTCGAAGTTACGTGTTCGGAGTGGCACACTTATTCTCCACTCGTTCGTTTCCTAATTCTGTTCTAAGTTTTGATCTCAAGTCGACATACGCGAAGTAAACATAAATGCGTACTTGATCCCATGTAAAGTACCATCAAGTACGTAAAGCTGGAAGCGACCAGAGAGAGAGAGAGAGAGAGAGAGAGAGAGAGAGAACAAAGTACGTACAGCAGGTTTGACCATAGAGTAAAGATGTACATCCTTAGTCTATGGATTGACTGTTCTTGGGCAATATTCGCTAGGAAATAACTTATGTGACCTGTGACACCCATGTTATCAGTTCGCCATCACAGAAGTGAACAAAAATTCAATCAAATATTTCGTAGACCCTTGAGAATAAAAGTTGCTGCTAAACCGCATTTCTCCAAAACCTCACTAATAATCGAGCGTTAGGTTAAAAGATTACACGTAAAAAATCAAATCGAGAGAACAAAGTTCAATATTTGATTAAGAAAACGAATCGTTTTCTTTTTGACTCAGAAGAATACGTTTGAAGCCAGTGGAATCTTCTGATGAATAGTGTACAAAGTTGAACCAAAAGAAAAATACTTGGCCCCATAAACTGGAGGACGTACGTTTTGCCCATTTTTTGGCGTATAGTGTTTTAACTGGCGCTGCGGAAGATGCGCTGGGAAGCGGCTGCAGATGTGCAGCGGCGGGCGGGGGCGGGGGAGGGGCGGGGGAGACCAAAAACACGCGCGCGAATGTGGGGCAGCGGGAGCGTCAACACGCGCACATGTGCCCGCGCCGGGCGCGCCCTGCGTGGGCGGGGCGGGGCGGGGCGGGAGGCGCTTCCGGGTGCGGTGCGGCCCGCCCACGCCGCCCTCGCCTCGCGACGGCGATAAGCCGCGTCTGGAGGGCCGCGAAACCTCAGGGCCCGGAGACCCCAACGGCGGCACGAGGGAAACCCTCGCGAGGTGAAAGACACGACGCGTCCGGGACGCCGGCCGCGGGCGTCGCCAGGCGACGGCGAACAAATGAGCAGCGGCGCCCGCGCGCGCGCACGCGGGCAGGGCCGGCGGCGGCGGCCGCGGCGGCGCGGAGGAGCGCGCCGGCATGGCGACGCCGCGTCTCGGCGTCTCGGCGGCGTCGCGGCGCGTGGCGGCGCCGGAGGACTCACCGCGGCGTCGACGCCCGCGGGCCGCGGGCCGGCCAGCAGCAGCGGCAGCAGCAGGAGCAGCAGCGCCGGCCGCAGCGAAGGCGGCGGCGGCGGGAGACGCGCGCCCAGCATGGCCCGGCCGCAGTCACTGGCAGCTGCCGGCAGGCAACAGGCGGCGGCGCGGCGGCGGGGCCGTCTGGAGCGGCGGAGGCGGCGGCGGCGGCGGCGGCGCGCTCGCCCCCGCCCGCCCCGCCCGCCCCGCGCCGCCACGCGCCCGCGCCCGGCGGAGGGATACGCCGCGGCCCCGCGCCCGCCCGCGCCCCGCGCCCCGCGCGCCGCGCCCCGCGCCAGCGCCAGCGCCCGTCGGGAGGCGGCCCGCCGCACGCCGCTCAGTGGCGGGCGACGCGCGCTGCCGGAGCGGTCGCTGTCCACGGAGCAGCGTGCACGCCGCCCTCGTCGCCGCCGCCCTCGCCCTCGCCTCGCCTCGCCGCGCCTCGCCGCTGCGCGTGCCTTGGCCTGCGCGCGCCGCTCAGCCTGCTCCGCTCCGCCTGCAGCCTCGGCCGGCGCCATGGCGCGCGCCTGCGGACCTCTCGGGTGCGTGGCCCAGCCCGGGCGCCCAGCCCCGCCCCGCCCCGCGCCGCGCCGCGCCGCACCCCTCCCCCTCCGCTCACCTGGCTGCGTGTGTTGCAGGTGGCTGGCGAGTCTGGCCTGGCTGGCGGCCTGCGCCTCCGCGGTGAGTGAAGAAGGACCCGCCCGCGCCGTCCCGCGCCCAGCGCCCGGCCGCGCCCTACTTCGGTGCTGGGCCCGCTGGGCCCGCCCTTCCAGCCGGCCGGCCCTTCCGCGGGGGCGAGCGGGGCGGGGGCGGGGCCGGGGGCGGCGGACGCAGCGCGATATCGCGGCGCTATTAATAATCCGCGCGCCGCCCGCTTCCGGTGGTGACGTCACCGCCCTCGGGCGCGGGGGCGCCGCCACCGCCGTGTCCGTCCTGCGCCCCCGCCCCCGCCCCCTCCCCCGCCCCGCCCCTCCCTCCCCCGCGCGCGCGCCGCCGCCACCTGCTGCTCCGCTTATCGCCGCCGCCCTTGTCCCGCAGCAAGACTTCTGGGGCGGCTACAACCGCAGCGACGCCGGCATCTACGGGCGCGCCGACGACCGAGACCGAGATAGGGACCGGGACCGCGGCAGGTACGGCAGCTACGACATCTACCCGAACAACGCGCTCAACTACCCCGGCCGCAACTGCAACGGCAGCTCCAACGCCTGCATCCCCAAGTGCTTCGCCGAGAAGGGCTCCAGGGTGCGTGCGCAGCACGCGTCGCCGTCAAGCGCTCTTTCCCAAACCGCTTCACTCGCCACGAAGGACTTCCTCAATGCGGTCCAGCGGTCACTCGGACACGGAAATGCGCTCCTCGACTTACGTTGATTTGCAAAGCACAGATTCCGGGCTGTTTCGTGTTACGATCCTCGTCTTGTTTCAGGAGACGAGGGAAGAAGGAAGAATATGTTGCTAAAAGTCAAATCTGAAGGGCTTTACGTCGCATCTTCGTTCGAGGAACTTCTTTGAGGTTCATTCTGTTTGGAGTGCGTTGGGAAAGGGCGTTTGCTGCAGCGCTGGGCGGGAGGGGCGGCGGGTGACGGTGCTTCTGTTGCAGGGCCCGCCCGGCGTGCCGGGACTGGCCGGCCCCAAGGGTCAGCAGGGCTTCCCGGGCATGGAAGGCCTGCCAGGACCGAAGGGCGACAAGGGCGACCCGGGCCCTCAGGGGCTGCGGGGGCCCAAAGGCGACCGGGTGAGTACAGCGCCTCGCGGCAGAGCGCCGCTTTCACTCGTATTTCAGAGGCGCGCGTCGCTCGTGGGCGGTGCGCTGCGCCCGACACTTCGGCAGTGAGTGATGTGAACCACAAAGTGCCAGAGTCGGAAAAAAAACTTGTTCGGGATTGAAGATTGTGAGATCTATACGCTCAAGTCAATCGACGTGTTCATTGCCTCCGTCAAAAGTGGACGGTACTGTTTTCTTCCAGTGTGTTCTGGCGAAGTTCTATCAAATTAAGATTCAATGACCGTTTCATCGCGATCTAGTTAGGAGAGATATCAACGAGTTTTGTGTAAAAGAAATATCAAAACTTAGTTCTAATATTTTTGCGTCACGACTCATCACATACGAAGTTTAGATACTCCAATCAAGAATATGAATACCAATACATCTTTTTTTGTTCTCTGCCAACAAAAGTTCGACGCAGAATACGACAGTGGTATGATATTCAACAGTGATCCTTCCGTTCTTCTGTAAAATGCTTAAGAATACTTGTTTCGAACGTATCGAAAGTTGGATTCACAACTTGTAGCGATTGTGAATCCTGTTAGTATTAGGCGAAATTCCATAACGAGTAGTGTAAGGCAGGGGCGGAACCAGAGACAATTTTGGGAGGGGAAATACAAAATATTTTCGTCGAATTTGTCACGTTCCAGATTTTGTAAAATGTCGCAGGCTACACTCAGCTCATTCTGCGATACGATTTTGTTCGTTTTAATGATTCTCCGAAAATATTTTTGTTTGAAAGTTTCGTGACAGGTTAAAATTAATACAGTAAAGTGTCGTTAACACGAATTCCAAGGAACCAAAATAATCGGAGTTCGTGTTATAAAACTTCGTGTTATCCGAGTATTATAAATACCCGTATTACTCTAATCTCTTGCAGGGGCCGAAGTTTTTTTTCGCGAAATTCGTGTTAAGTGAATTCGTACTAACGAGGGTTAACTGTAGTCATTAAAAAATTATAGCAGGGGGTGGGGGATTTCCCGTGGATAAGGACGGTGCACGAGTCGCTGGGGGGCAGGGGAGGGGTCCGGAAGAGCTCTTGGGTGCGCCCACGCACCCCCCCCCTCGAAGACACCAGATGAGGTCGCGGAAGCCCGCCCGCTGGAGCGAAGATATCGCGTTCGCCATCCTTACGGCTGCATTCGACTCGGCCGCTTGAGAAACAGGGAGCGAACGGGAAGGGGCAAGAAAAATTCTCCAACAATGCAAATTAGTGCCAATTTCTTAATAGTAGATCATTCGGATGGAAAACCTAATTCCAAGAAATGCCAATTGTCAATAAATTATAGTTAATAATAACGGAGATCATAATTTTATAATTATTAAAATTAATATACAAATCATCTCTATTAGAATGATCTTCGGATACACTATGTTTTAAATTACTTCTCAAGAGTACATATGCTTACATTTGTATGCTCTGGTTTAATAGTCGAGATTACCAACAGTGTAAAAGTAAACTCTGTGACTGAAATCGATCCAAAACGAAATCCAGAACGAATTTACTCGCAAAAAATATATAATTTCCATGGTTAAGAAAGGTCAATATGCAGATACGGTAGCCCAGATTGCTAAAGCGGTAGTGCTGTACGATCTCAAGCCGAAGGATCGCGGTTTCGAGTCCCGCCTCGGGCATGCGTGTGCTTGTGTTCGCCCTTTCACCCCCCATCATCACCACATCGTTTAAATTAGTTCACAGTTACCCATAATGTTAAAACCAATACTGGTTGCTAATGACCTAGATCTTAATGCGACCATAAATTTAAAAAAATTTAAGCGTTCTCTGCGTTTCATTCGTAAACCAGCGAACGAATAATCCGATTAGTGGCGTTTCCAAGTGCGAGGCGATGCCCGCCGTGGGGGGGGGGGGGATGAGGCAACGACGAGTGGAAGGAACGCCGCGCCGCTTCCGGGACCTCACCCCCCGGCCCCCCGCCCCCCCCCGGGCCCCGCCCTCTCCGCGCGCGTTTTTATGGCGCGCTCCGGGACGGCGTGGGCGTCGGCGCAGGGGGAGGGGGAGGGGGCTCTGGCGAAATCTCCCCACTCGAACCACATTTATGCAAGACATCCAAGAAAGACTTGTTTAATATACAGACAGAAAAGTCATTAAATTTTATGTAGATTAATGTATTGTACAAGAAACTTAATGTAACATCCTGCATTAAAAAGACCTTAATATATTTTACATTAAATTTAATGCACAAGTTAAAATCAATGTAAATTTGATGTAGAGGTTCCCCCGTTTCCTCTGCCTCTCATCATTCGTCTCGTGTATTTATAACAACCTGTCTATCAAGGTCGTTCTTTGATTCCTTCCGTTAACGATCATAAAGCTTTGGCTTTTGCATCGTAATGTACATGTGTACATTAAATTGAATGTGCGTTCATGAAAATTACTTTAATGTAATTTACATTAAAGTAATGCGGAAATTTGACAATGTACTTTAATATTGTGACTTGGCATGTAAGGGTTAAAGGTAAAAATAATTTAATGTTTATTTATTTTTTTAATTTTTAATTTATATTATAAATTGGTCGGTCACTAGGCTTTACATGTGATTGTTTCAGAAAATAACACAATGCATACAACCTTCGTTAGGCTATTTACATTTGAGGTTAACGCAATTGGGTCACTGTACTTCTTTTATTTGAGAACTTTATGTTTTTTGTTGGCGATGGTGATGGTGATGATGGGTTACAGGAAATTTAAAGTTTTAAATTCAGTTCACTGGTCCTCATGTCCTGCTTGTACCTTTGGAGACCGGATTGAAGTACTTATTTAGATTTAGTTTAGCTAGAAAACGATTTTTTTAAGAGATTTACACCGGACTTTAGTGGTATACGAGAGTGCTTGAAGTGCTGGGTGCCACCAAATGTTGTGGTCGGGCTTATCTTGAGACGCCACTAAAGCTGGCCGAAAATAATAAATATGACACTATTATCTCTGAAAGCCCTAGTCCAATCTTTCTTTTTTTGTTCTAAATGAAAGATAATAACGTGCTCTTTAACAAATGGTTTTACACACTTGTTGATATCTCGAACCGTTTTTTAGTTGAAGTGCATTTTTGGAACACGAGAAGCAAACAATTGATCAGGAAATACAAAACTTACTTCTGCGAATTAATTAAACATTTTGCTGGAAATTGAATGTATATAATCAATAGATACATTAATCCATTACACTTCACTGACGGTCATAAATATAATATAATTTATAAAATGTCATTTCAAGCTAATTTTGGGAAAGTGCCGCGCGAGACCATCTCGGGTTTTGATTCCATTTTGTACGCAAACTCAAAGGAACTTCCGTGGATCACAAGTGACACCAATGCTATTTATGGCAGCTTTCGATGGCTTAGCCATCATCATCAGTTTCTGCTCTCTGGAAGTCACAAAAAGACTTTCAGCAGAGACCGACGATGATGGCTAAGCCATCGAATGCCGCTCTTGGAATAAACAGCATTGTTGTCCCCTGCGATGATTTGCTTTGCGTGTCCGCAGGGCAAGATGGGCATGCCGGGCTTCCCGGGCATCAACGGCGTGCCGGGCGTGCAGGGCCCGCCGGGCGCGTCGGGGCTGCCGGGGCTGGACGGCTGCAACGGCACGGACGGCGCGCCGGGCCGCGACGGCCGCCCCGGCGACCCGGGCCCGCGCGGCTTCCCGGGCACGCCGGGCGACAAGGGCGAGAAGGGCGAGCCGGCGCACGCGGGCCTCTACTCCAAGGGGCAGAAGGGCGAGCCGGGCCTCAACGGGCTGCAGGGCCCGCCGGGCAGCCCGGGGCCCGCGGGCGTCAGCGGCCTGCCGGGCCACAAGGGCGACCGCGGCCCGCCCGGCATCCGCGGGCCCGTCGGCCCCAAGGGCGAGCGCGGGGAGCCGGGCATCGGCTACGTCGGCGAGAAGGGCAACAAGGGCGAGAAGGGCAACATCGGGCCGCCGGGCGACGCCGCCTGGGAGGTCATCGAGCCCAAGGGCTCCGTCGTGGGGCCCGCGGGCGAGCCCGGCTACAAGGGCGAGAAGGTAAGCGCGGCCGCGCCCACTAGTGGACACAGGTACATCAGCTGATCGGCTTCCAGCTCAAATGCTCACTTGCACAGTTTTAATGTTGAAGCTCAAGAGGTGTACACTGTGTTCACTTTCACTATACAGAATGTCCGGGGAGAAAACGTGGAAACCTCTAAAATAAGCTCCTAAGATAATTTTAATCATATTTTGTCTAATTAACTACATTCCCAATAGATGAGCCGCAATAAGCACTCAAAACGTGGTTTCAAAATATGCTTTCTAGGCAAAAATGTGCATTGTATAAGCATAGAAACACTTCATAAATGTTTAAATTGTTTATTATTTACAAAAGAAATGAATATATTTGTTCAGAAAGAAAAATTAACCAAGAAATAAAAAAGCAGTCAAATTGTGTAAATTGTGTGCTGTTTTATTTCTGGGTTAATTATTCGTAGTAGTCAAATACATTAATTCCTTTTGCTAAGAATAAACAATTTGCATATTTCTGGACTGTTTCTATGCTTCTGCAATGCGAATTTTAGCCAAAAAAGCTTATTTTCAAAGCAACATTTGAGTGCCTGTAGCCGCTCAGCCATTTGGAATATCCATGTAGTTTATAAGGCAAAATGTGCTTAAAATTGTCGTAAGAGCTTATTTTCGAAGTTTCGACTTTTCCTGCCCGGACACCATGTATAAAGAACCAGTGGTGCTAAATAATGGTACGGAGTTTCTCGTACTGTAGCGTAAGTTTCCTATGCTTTTGCGTCTGGATTAGCTTTTCGGTTTCGCCCCACCCTCTTCGCAGCTGCCATCTAATAGAGCCTAAAAGATATTTTTTCACATTTTCTCAATTTTACGGTCCCCTAATAGTAAAATCGACATACAACTTTTAGATTATCACACAAGAAAAAAAATCTGTACCTACATACAAAATGTCATTGTAGAAACAAAAGAAAACCCTAAAGTGGCATTTCTCGTGTTATTGAGAGCATTTAGATCTTTATTTACAAAAAGGGTTTTTTCAATTGAACAGTTTTTGAGAAAATGTTCTTTTTAAAATTGCACATATTTCTCTAAAAATTATAGGAAATCTACTTTTAAAAACAAATTACACACATTAATTAAGGAACTAAAAGTGAAGACCTTCAACAGTGTAGTTGAACGAGGGTGAGTAGAAAATGTGAGTGAAGTGTGGTTGCGCAGGGCGAGGTGGGGCCCGCGGGCCCCAAGGGCGACGTGGGGCTGCCGGGCGAGCACGGCGGGCCGGGCGACCTGGGCATGAAGGGCGAGAAGGGCCTGCCCGGCGCGCCGGGCCCTCGCGGCAGAGACGGCTTCCCGGGCCCCGCGGGGCCCATGGGCCAGAAGGGCGACCGCGGCGTGGACGGACTCAAAGGACTGGCGGGGCGGCCTGGGCAGAAGGGCGAGCCGGGCTACCCGGGCACTCCAGGATCGCAGGGACTGCGCGGCCCTCCGGGGCCTCCAGGGGTAAGTACCCTTCACTTGACTCCCTCTATCTTCCACTTGACTCCTCTCTTCCACCACTTGACTCTCTCTCTCTTCCACCACTTGACTCTCTCTCTCTTCCACCACTTGACTCTCTCTCTCTTCCACCACTTGACTCTCTCTCTTCCACCACTTGACTCTCTCTCTCTTCCACCACTTGACTTTCTCTCTCTCTTCCATCACTTGACTCTCTTACATTACTTGACTCTCTTTCATCTGAGAATCTTTCATTTGTTCAAACTGCAACATGAACACAAAATATTCTCGCAAAAGGTAAACTGCCCCACTAATTTCCACTTTTTCACATTATGTATACTCCTTTTTAACGTTTTCACTTTATCCACTCCTTATCATTGTTTTCCCTTCTTAACGTATCATCGTTTTTAACATCTTTAGGAAATCGTTTGAACTGTCAGGCTCACAAGTCCCGAGCGCTTTACGCTTGTGGCGTCGAGGGGAACGAAAAGTGTCGTACTGAGCTGCCATCTACCGATTTTTTTGTCAACTACCATGACGCTCGAGCGAAATCGTTTCGTGCAAGACTAGTTGGAATGCACTCCTACACAGGCGGCGCGCGACTCCCACAGGGGCTGACGGCGCGCGAAACGCCTTCGCGGAGGGAGAGAGATTGTGCAAGTGTACTTGTGTTACGAGTGCGATTGTGGATGAGGGTTTAGGAGTGAGTGTGTGTGGTAGTGATTGTGAGGGTGTGTGTGTGTGAGAGAGAGAGAGAGACTGTGTGTAAGAGAAAGAGACTGTGTGTGAGAGAGAGAGAGCTTATGAGAGAGACGTGTGTGAGGGAGACTATGTGAGAGAGAGACAATGTGTGACAGAGAGAGACAGTGTGTGACAGAGAGACTGTGTGAGAGAGAGAGACTGTGTGTGAGAGAGAGCTTGTGAGAGAGAGACTTGTGTGTGAGAGAGATTGTGTGTAAGAGAGAGACTGTGTGAGAGAAAGAGACTGTATGTGTGAGAGAGAGAGAGGCTGTGTGTGAGAGAGAGAGAAAGGGAGAGGGAGGGAGAGGGTTGGCGCTCAAATTCGGATGCCTGTGGGCGTGCGTGCTGCACCATCCGCCACGCAGAGCCAATGAAAACGCCCTTGGGCTTTCGTGTGTGAGTGCGCGCCAGAGCGTGTGAGAACATGTGTGCGTAGCGAGCGTTGATACAAGCACGTCGCACAGCTTAATGGTTAAATTGCCTCTGAATCAAAACAAACGTTCAGCCTTGCATTTATTTGCTTCTCACTGCTCATAACAGTTTACTTTGGAAGCTTCAGCTGCCTGCACATTATTTCCTTAAGGAAGTAAATAATCTCGAGTGTGACCAACATAATCTGGAAACGTGGATTTTCTGAAATCAGATGTCGCGCTGAGATAGTTCGTTTTTCATTATTACGCGCGTGGAATAAACTCACAAAGAAGAGCCGCTTATGTAGAAAAGAATATAATTTCATCATACACATTACCATTTGGTAGCTGAAAATAGTTTCTTCATCGACAAAAACTTTCAAAGATCTTGGGAAAACATGGAGTACCAAAGAGTTTACATGACGGTCTTTCGACGGCAACGTTTTCTTTCTTTGCTGTTTCATCTGAGTTTTCTGTGTGTTTTCCGAGTCCTCCTCTATAGAAAGGAAGCACATTTAGTATTTTTATGTTCACAAGTATTCAAACATAAGAAAAACCGCAGGCAAAACGAAGCATTTTTATTCCCCAGTTTCTAAGTCTTTGATTTTGACGGAATTTAAAATTATGACACAATATCAATGTCTTCTTTTGAACACTTTAAAACAATTTCCATTTCATTCTACTCTATTTTTATCTGTTATCATTATTATATTTTTGTTTTGTTATTTTACATGCTAACGACATATTGTTCTACAAAATATTGGGATTATGCACTGTAAAATCATTACAAGAACTAATATAAATCAAATTTCTACCTCTTCTAGAGCGCATAATTGAAAGGCTCAATACAACAAGGGTCTATCCCACAATGACCTAGTTCTGAGATATTAAGGGTTTTACAAGAACTTTCGTAATATAACTCAATACATTTTAAACAACACATTTGCACAACGTATTTAAATAACACTTTACACAAATGTTGAATAGCCCCTTGTTCTATCGAGCCCTTGTGTGTGTTGGCAGGGCGGCAAAGGGCGGCCGGGTCCGCCGGGCCCAGCGGGGCCGCGCGGCTTCCAGGGCCCGCCGGGCCCTAAGGGCCTGGACGGCTACCCCGGCGGGCCGGGCGAGCGGGGCCCTTCGGGGCCCAAGGGCGGCCCCGGCGTCCCCGGCGCGCCCGGCGCAGAGGGCTTCCCGGGCCCCAAGGGCGCCAAGGGCGAGCCCGGACTCACAGGTGAGCGCATGCCCCGTTCAGCCACTTTTCATTCAACTCTTTTTCATCATTCATGTTCTTTTCATTCAGCGTTTGCGTTTTATTCGTTTTTTTCATTCATTCTTTTACATCGTTCACTCATTCAGATACTTTTCATTCATTCATTCAGGCCTCATGGCCTGAGTCTCGCCATGTAAAATAAGGCAATTCAATCATTCGTTTTTTATCCATTTTATTATTCATTCTTTATAATTCATTCATTTATTCGGAAGTCCTAGGGTTCGAGTCCCGACGGCGGCAGGATTTTCGACAATAGCTTTATAGCTAGGTCGAGTTCAGTCGCTGCCTGGAGGAGAATTCTAGCGGCCTGACCCGTTGGATCTCGCCATCTATAGTGGGTGAAGATGGCCGCCAGATCCCGCGTTAAAACCGTTCCCTCCGCGCACGAGAGTTATGGCCCTATCAGTTGGAATGACTAGTGGATGCTTTGCAGGCTTCCCCGGCGAGGAGGGCCCCCGCGGCTACCCCGGCAACCAAGGGCCCCCGGGCCCTCGGGGCTTCCCCGGCGAGAAGGGCCTGTCCATCACGGTGAGTGGCGCACAAACATCACTCGCACGCAATCGCTTTCAACAAAAACACAAAGTTAACTCTCTGCGTTGATAGTATTTGTTTCCGTTCTTATCGGAGATGATGCTGATTGGTGATTTCATATTACGCTTCATATTAAGCTCACTTGTTATTCATATGACTCATGATTAATTGCGTCAGCGCTTCATGGTCGCATTACAATCATCAGAGTTAACACCAGCCACTGGGGCAAAGAACTATGCTGTGGCCAGAACCTATAAGAGTCCTAGACCACTCTGGTAATTTTATTCTGATAGTGTTTTGTTGCTTGGCCACGTTTAATATATTCTTGTTCCGTTTATCAATACACATGTCTCAGTGTAAGGTAACAAAATCTCTTTTGTCAAAAATGATCTTATATTGTTAATTGAATTTGGCCACAGAGTCTTCATCGACAGACTGTATATACACCATAAAAAGTTTATTCAGTTTTTCAGAGCGACTTTTCGGGGAATTAATTTTTTCCCATCTTCAAGCTAGACATAGCAAAGGAGAAATTAATCCAATTATTTTTCATTAGGACACTTTGTTTGATTACTATCATCCATGTAACTTCTAATTTATATTATTTTTAACTTAGTTGAATTAATTTCTCCTCAACTATGTCTAGCCTGAAGATGGGGAAAAATTAATTTCCCGAAAAGTCGCTCTGAAAAACTGAATAAACTTTTTATGATATATAAACTGTCTGTCGTTGAAAACTGTGGCAAAATTCAATTAACAATATATGTTAGAGATAGTACAGATAATTTTCTTTATTGATATTTACAAAAATTATCTTGTAGAGGGAAATCTTATACAGTGATGTAACACTTGTGACATTCAGCATTATAGTCAACTTATTACACATTGGTGTTAGGCAGGTCACGTTCTCACGCAGTCAAAAGATTTCACTTGAAACTGAAAAACGACCACCAGCACGTGATGAGTGGCCCAACAGTCAGGAGCAAATGTCACAAGTGCAACTCTATTAAACGTCCCACTGCAGGTACTTTATGGTCCGATTAAAATAATTTTGTGATTGACAGTTGCGAACGGAAGGCAGTGACGTTGACAGGTTGCATACCACCGAGCATGTGTTCCCGGGACAAGAAAATAAACACTTGAAATAAATACTTATTAAAGTAATCAAATCATACACTCGCATTGTATGAAGCTACTGCTTCAGAAGCACAACTGTCAATCGCCAACTTATTTTTATCGGACCATAGTAGAAAGTGATGAATTTCAATTGTAAATTAAACTGTCGTCAAGAAACTGCGAACAAAGTTCACATTATACCAACACTGACAGACACAAACACTTTCCAAGGACACATCCGAAATGTGAAACGGCTGTTGCAGGGCCCCAAGGGCATGGACGGCGCGCCGGGCCGCGACGGCGAGAAGGGCCAGAAGGGCGAGCGCGGCTTCCCCGGGCAGCGCGGCTACCCCGGCGACTCCCCCACGGGCATCCCGGGCCCCGAGGGGCCGCCGGGCCCCCGCGGCGAGAAGGGCAAGGACGGCGTGCCCGGCACCCCCGGCATCCCCGGTGAGAAACGATTCTTCCAAGCCCCCGTTGAGTTTTCAGGCAGACATTCAAATATAACAAAATTTACTTAACAATTCTATAATGGCATTTTACATGTCTAAAAATTGTTCAATACATTTTGATGCATTCTGAATGTCTGCCTAAAAAATCAATGGAACTTCCAAGAAATTAAAAATCACATCGAGAAGAGCGGTCTCTAAATAATTTCATTTCAAATTAACCTGCGCAAAGAATATTCCCAGGACACCCAACGCCTCCTCCAGCGTTCCCAGTTGCCTCACTACATCCCCTGCTGCTCCAGCGAAACGTGCCTCCCAGTTTCTCCAAGAAAGAAACTGCCCCAGGATACCCCAACAGCTCCCCATCACGTCCAGCGACCTCTGACCTCAAATAACTCCAGTGAAAAAGAAATTATTCCAAGGAGCTCAATTTCACTCCATACTGCTCCAGTGTTCCCTATGCTCGGATTCTTCCACACAAAAGAAACTGTTCCCAGAATTCCCATCAGCTCCTCTAACTCGTCCAAGGTTCTCTGAGCTCCCTATTCCCTGGTCCCCAATTTGCTCTTCTACAACAGTAGAAGCCTCGTCTTCTTTCGTAAAAGAAACTTCTCAGGATCCCCAACAGCTCCCCCATCTCTGAACGCAAATACCTTCAAGAAACATATTATTCCCTGGTCCCCAATATGCTCCCCCTACAGCTCTAGAGCTCCCTGAGCTCCAGTTCCTCCGTAAAGGAAACTGTCCTGAGGATCCCCAACAGCTCCCCGAACTCTACCAGCGTCCCCTGAGGTCAAATATCTCCTTGAAAAAGGTTCCGCATAAGCTCGTATTACTGCCCCCTCTGTTCGAATTCCTCCAAAAACAAACTGTTCCCACGACGCCCATCAGATTCCCAAATCTTTCTGCGTTGTTAGAGCTCAAATACCTCCAAGAAACATAACTGTTTCCAGGACTCCTAAAAGCTCTCCCTGTAGTCGAATTTATTCAAGAAACAGAAACTGTTCTCAGAACCACTAGGGGCTCCAGCGCCCTGTTGGATAAACTACCTCCAAGAAACAGAAAGGGTCCTCCAAGTGCTTTCTGCTCTCGAATGCCTCCAAGAAAAAGAAACGTTTCCTAGGTCCCCCAAGTGCTCGAGTGCTTTCTGCCCTCTAATGCTTCCAAGAAACAGGAATTGTTCCCAGGTCCCCCAAGTGCTCGAGTGCTTTCTGCTCTCGAATGCCTCCAAGAAAAAGAAACGGTTCCCAGGTCTCCCAAGTGCTCGAGTGCTTTCTGCTCTCTAATGCTTCCAAGAAACAGGAATTGTTCCCAGGTCCCCCAAGTGCTCGAGTGCTTTCTGCTCTCTAATGCTTCCAAGAAACAGGAATTGTTCCCAGATCCCCCAAGTGCTCGAGTGCTTTCTGCTCTCGAATGCCTCCAAGAAAAAGAAACGGTTCCCAGGTCCCCCAAGTGTTCGAGTGCTTTCTGCTCTCTAATGCTTCCACGAAACAGGAATTGTTCCCAGATCTCCCAAGTGCTCGAGTGCTTTCTGCTCTCTAATGCCTCCAAAAAGAAACGGTTCCCAAGTCCCCCAACTGCTCGAGCGCTTTCTGCTCTCTAATGCCTCCAAGCAAAAGAAACTGTTCCCAGGTCCCCCAAGTGCTCTGGAACGCCTCCGTGCTCGTGCGCAGGTTCGCCGGGCGAGAAGGGCGACCAGCGGCGGGCGCTGCCAGGACTGCCGGCCGGGGCTGCCGGGCGCCAAGGGCGACCGCGGGCTGGACGGCGTGCCGGGCGCGCAGGGGCAGCGCGGGCCGCCGGGCGAGCGCGGCGCGCCGGGCGAGACCGGACCCGACGGCCAGGCGGGCCTGCCCGGCTCCCCCGGCCAGCCGGTGAGTGCGGCGCAATACATAATCTTTGCTACGTAATTACTTGGCAAGGTGAGAAAGTAGAAATTGACATTGGCCGCAGATCTGTAGACAACTCGTCATGCGTGTGTGTGCGAGGGCCTAGACATGTCTCTACGCCACAACGCACTCCCATGCACTTTGAGTTGTCTACCAACCAGGAGCAAATGTTACTTCGTCAAATGAAATTTCCCACCATATACGTTCGTTGCCCTTCGCCCTCCCCTCCATGCCCTAGAAGAGCTGCGAGAAGGGGGCGGATTTTAATGAACTGTAATTTTTCTTTTCCCTTTAAAACAATTTCTTTCAGTATAGACATTCATTGTATGGTATGAGAAAAGAAAATGATCCATTTTATATGATATTTTTTGCACTTTTCGAGGATTTCGAATAAGTCATTTTTTACCCTTTTCCGTCATTTTTAAATCATTTTTCGTTGATTTAATCGATAATTTTAAAATAATTTGCTTCAAATAATCTTTACTAGCTGCTAAGACTAAGAAATGTTCTCAGCAGAATTCCTGAGCAGCCTATTCGATTTCTTCGCTCAAAAATTGTAATGTCAGACGTTATGAGTGTGTAATCTAAGATTCTTGTGACGCCTATGAGTGCCATTGCCAGACTGAACTAAAGACTGAAATTTCCCGGCAAAGAACAAGTTTGCAAACTGTGTTCACTTGTACCAAAGGAAGAAGGCTCGTTGCATCAGCAAGATATCCAAAAGCTTGACTTGTTCATCTGAACTGCTTTCGATGGCATTTTCTGTGTGGTGCCGCAGGGCGAGGCCGGGCGCATGGGCGCGCCAGGCAACCCGGGCCCGCCGGGCAAGGACGCCATCGTCAGCGGCAACCTGGTGAAGGGCGAGAAGGGCTCTCCGGGCGAGCGGGGCCTGCCGGGGCGCGAGGGCCCGCCGGGCCGCGAGGGCCCGCTGGGGCCGGCGGGCCGCCCGGGGCTGCCGGGCCTGCCGGGGCTCAAGGGCGAGCGCGGCGACGTGGGCTACCCGGGCTCGGACGGCGCGGCGGGCGCCCCGGGCCTGCCGGGCGCCAAGGGCGAGAAGGGCTACAGCATCCGCGGCGACAAGGGCGACCAGGGCACGGACGGACTCACGGGCGACAAGGGCGAGCCCGGAGACTTGGGCGTCAAGGGCGAACCAGGTAAGCTACAGCGTCGGCGCGACGCGGGGACGGGCATGGCGGGGAGAGGGGCGTGGGAGAGTGCGGCGGGGATGGGCATGGCAGGGCGTGGTGGGCGAGGAGGGCGTGGCGGGGAGATGCGTGTGGGAAGGGGAGGTGGGGTGAGACGTGACGGGCAGGGGAGGGAAGTGGTTGGAAGGGGCGACGGGGAGAGGCGTTGCGTGGAGAGGCGTGGTGGGGAGTAGCGGGCAACGCGAGGAGGTAAGAGAGAGGCAGAGAGGGGCGTGGTGGGGAGGTTTGTGCGTGGCGGGAAAGGGCGTGGAAGTGTGTGGAAGGTGGGCGTGGAAGGGCGTGACGGGAAGAGACATGGCGGGGAGGGGAGATGAAAGGGTGGGGTGGACGGGAAGGGGAGCGGCGGGGGGAGAGACGTGGGGCGGCGGGGAGGGGCGGGAAGGGGTGGTGGGGAAAGACGTTGTGGGGAGGGGAGAAGCGCAGTGGGGAGGGGCGTGGCGGGAAGGGCTGGTGGAGAGGCGGTGGCAGGAGGGGAAGGTGTGGGGTGGGGAGATGCCTGATGGGGAGGGGCGTGGCGTGAGCGAGCGGCGGGGGCGTCGTTGCAGGGCGGTGCTCGCCGCCAGAGGAAATCAAGCAGAAGATCAAGGGCGAGCGCGGCGCGCCGGGCGCCAAGGGCGAGCCGGGGCGCGACGGGCTGCGCGGGCTGCCTGGCGAGCGCGGCCTGGAGGGGCTGCAGGGCCCGCCCGGGCCAGAGGGCGCCACGGGGCTGCCGGGGCTGGTGGGCCCGCGCGGCCTGCCGGGGCCCCGCGGCGAGAAGGGCGACCTGGGGCCCATGGGCTTCCCCGGGCAGCCGGGCGACGTGGGCCCGCGCGGCCTCTCGGGGCAGCCAGGACACAAGGGTGAGCACCGCTTGGCACCTCGGCCACTACCCACTGCTATATCAATAGTAGGGTTTCAATAGTTGAGTTACATTTGTTCAAAGAATTGATCGGCCACGTTAGGGTTTGTGAATAAATCAAGAAAAAATAAAATACATTTACAATTGGCAATTTCTAGGCAAAGGATCAATTCAGAAAGAGTTAATTGTTCACTTAACTTGATACATTTAGTGCTGGAAATGTTCTTAAGTACATCCGGTAGCCTTTTCACTTTTGTGGTTGGTACAATGTACTGAGTGGCGTGCTCGTGCTGGCTGTGCGCAGGCGACAAGGGCGCGCCGGGCATCTCGGCGGTGGGGCCGCCGGGCCCGGCGGGGCTGCCCGGCCTCCGCGGAGAGAAGGGCCTGCCCGGGCTGCCGGGCAAGACGGGGCTGCCGGGGCTCGAAGGTAAGACCACCTCACTTCGCTTCACTCCACTACGCCTCGCCTCACCTCATTCCACATCACTTCGTTCCATCCCACTTGGCTGGCGAAGGCAACCAGCGCACATCCTTTTTCAAAATAAATCAAATTGGAATGAATGTAATTATATTATTTGCCATAACTCTGTACTTTCATATCGACTTAACGCAATCAACCAGACGAACGAAAAGCCCTTCTTTTACAGTCCGCCATCCGCTGAGAACAATCGAAACAAATGAGTTGTGGCTAACGATGGCTATGCCTACGATATTATTCCGTGAAACGTGATTCTTATGTATATGATTGCGCATATTGCTTAGGCGGTATTAAAAAAGTGTTATAATTTCTTACAATACGCACGACGCGTGACCAATAAAACAAAAAAAACTCTACTGGTCATTTGCTGCTTATCGGCCTAATGGCGTCAGCAACTTTACTTTGACTTTGTTAAGTCAAATTGAAAAATATGAAAAATAAAATTATTATATTTTATCAAGATAATATTGAAGGTTTTCTTTAGATTAGATTAAACAGTTTTTTCTTATTTGGTTAGAAACATTTTCTTCAATGAAAATAAATGCATTTCTACATTAAAAAAGATAAATAAAATTCACGTAGAGCATACTATTTATTAGTATTTATGCCACTTATGTGCAAGTTTATCCATTGATCATATATCACCAAATTATTTGATTTACACATCAACAAAATAAGATGTTTTTGTACCTTACATTTGCTTTAATCACGTTTTTAAGCTCACTTTTCTTCTCAGCCCAATCCTCAGTGGATGTGAGTTGGACGAGTTCATAATTACAACTGGATTATTGTTTTTAATATCCCAACTACATAATTAAAAAGATAGTTTTGGACGAACTAAATTCCTTGAAACATCAAAGTGCTGAATGAGAAAATCAACAAGTGTTTACTTGTAAATTGCGAAAGTTATAAAATATTTTATTAAACCCTTAATTTATCATAACAAGATTGTAATTGTAATCGTATTGTAATAAATAATTGGGAATATTTATTACAATACATTTGGAACAACAGTGTGAAAACCATTATAAAGTAGCGTAAGGTTTCACAGCCTGCGCAATAATATTGGTATTGCCTACAAGGCTGTCGAGCCGCGGTTCAGTCCAGACAGTCAGGAGCGGATCCCGAGACAAATTTGGGGAGGGGAAATTCAAAATATTTTGATCGAATACGTCAATTAGAGATTCTGTAAAATGTCGCAAGCTACACTCAACTCATGTGGCGATATTATTCGTTTTAATGATTATCCGAAAATACTTTTGCTTAAAAGTTTCGTGACAAGTTAAAATTAATAGTAAGTGAAAAATTTTAGGGGGGGAGATTTCCTTCATTGCCCTCCCCGTGGATCCGCGCTTGAGATAGTTCCTGCTGACATTTCGCCTGCGGTTGCGGCGGCACCTTCAGTGTCGGTGGGGCAGAAGCTTTAGCGCCCTCCCGGTCGCCCCTGGCTGACGGATCCCAGCAGGAGGCTATTCCCTTTCGTCCCACCCAAGATGCCTGCTGCAGGGGCAGCTCCTTATTTTGATTTGATTTGTTTGGTCAAAGAACAAAGAACCGTAGGTGACGTACGGCGGAGAAGTATCATTTGCGCAGGTTTTCTTGAGCTTCAGAATCTCTTCCCAACATTTTAATTATAAATAGTTGAATGGTGAATAAAGAAATCGAAGAGCAAAGTTAGCAAAGTCTGAAAACTACACATGTACTCATAGAAAACTTATTTCCATCGGTAAACGAACTGAGATTTGATATTTTTATTGCTAACAAAATAGTAATACACCCCATGCTGTACTCTTACCGCTACAAACAAAAGGAGAGCTCAACAATACGTGCGCATAGGGTCGCTATATTTACACCCAGACGCAAACCATATCTGAGCAATCGCTCAAAGACAAATGGAGAAGGGCTGGGCTGAGAGGAGTGGTGTGCGCAGGGCTGCCGGGGCTGCCGGGCGAGAAGGGCGAGCCGGGGCAGCGCGGGCTGGACGGGCTGCACGGCAACGTGGGCCAGAAGGGCGAGCCGGGCCCGCTGGGGCCGCCGGGCCCGCAGGGGCAGCCGGGGCTGCCGGGCGTGGACGGGCCCAAGGGCGAGCCGGGGCTGGTGGGCGAGCCGGGCCGCATGGGGCTCACGGGCTTCCCGGGCGCCAAGGGCGAGCGAGGACAGACGGGCGCCGACGGCGCCAAGGGCTTCCCCGGCCCGCGCGGATACCCAGGTGAGCACTGCCATTCAAGCACCAACAACACCCTCCGCGCTTCAGCAGCTGTGGCGCTCCCATCCAATCCGGAGCTTCAACGTCACCACAGTGACGTCACTGTACTTGACACTTGATCAGGTGTTACGCTGCCATCCAATCGGGAGCTTCAATATCACCATAGTGACGTCACTATAGTTGACACATGATCAGGTGTTACGCTGCCATCCAATCGGGAGCTTCAATATCACCATAGTGACGTCACTATAGTTGACACATGATCAGGTGTTACGCTGCCATCCAATCGGGAGCTTCAATATCACCATAGTGACGTCACTATAGTTGACACATGATCAGGTGTTACGCTGCCATCCAATCGGGAGCTTCAATATCACCATAGTGACGTCACTATAGTTGACACATGATCAGGTGTTACGCTGCCATCCAATCGGGAGCTTCAATATCACCATAGTGACGTCACTATAGTTGACACATGATCAGGTGTTACGCTGCCATCCAATCGGGAGCTTCAATATCACCATAGTGACGTCACTATAGTTGACACATGATCAGGTGTTACGCTGCCATCCAATCGGGAGCTTCAATATCACCATAGTGACGTCACTATAGCTGACACTTATTCAGCTGTGGCGCTCCCATCCAATCGGGAGCTTGAACGTCACCACAGTGACGTCGCTGTAGTTGACACTTGATCAGGTGTTACGCCGCCATTCAATCGGGAGCTTCAATATCACCATAGTGACGTCACTATAGTTGACACATGATCAGGTGTTACGCTGCCATCCAATCGGGAGCTTCAATATCACCATAGTGACGTCACTATAGTTGACACATGATCAGGTGTTACGCCGCCATCCAATCGGGAGCTTCAATATCACCATAGTGACGTCACTATAGTTGACACATGATCAGGTTTTACGCTGCCATCCAATCGGGAGCTTCAATATCACCATAGTGACGTCACTATAGTTGACACTTGATCAGGTGTTACGCTGCCATCCAATCGGGAGCTTCAATATCACCATAGTGACGTCACTATTGCTGACACTTATTCAGCTGTGGCGCTCCCATCCAATCGGGAGCTTGAACGTCACCACAGTGACGTCACTGTTCTTGACATTTGATCCGGTGTTACGCTGCCATCCAATCGGGAGCTTCAAGATCAGCATAGTGACGTCACTATAGTTGACACTTATTCAGCTGTGACGCTGCCATCCAATCGGGAGCTTGAACGTTACCATAGTGATGTCACATTGGCGACATTCAAGCTCTCGATTGGATACTCTCGACACATCTGATCGTCAATGGACTTAATGTTTTAATTGAAGGTCCAATGCAGCCTCTGACTGGGCTGTGCACGATCCTCCCCTCATCTTCCCACACACTTTCGCGCATACACGCCTTCATGCACTACGCCACCACACGTGCCGGGAGACCAGTCGGGCGCTTAGAGCTTGTCCCGGCTGGTGCGGTGCCCCGCTGGAGGGAGATACCCGGGAGGGGAAACCCGGCAAGCCGCGAGTGCGTCGGCGCCGGATCTCCCGTTCCAACACCACCTCCCGGCACATAACATGCACAACACGCACGGGAGCAACGACTCGCGACCGGAAACACGTCATCATTCCTTGAATGAATGCGCAGGCACCCCTGGATCACCGGGCATAGACGGCTTCCCAGGCATGAAGGGCGACGCAGGGCCTAAGGGCTTCCCCGGGCTGCCGGGGCCGCAGGGCGAGCCGGGCATCCCTGGCCCCACGGGGCTCGTGGGGGCCAAGGGCGAGCGGGGCTTCCCGGGCCCTCCGGGGCCCTTGGGTCCCGAAGGGCGCCCGGGGCTCAAAGGAGACCAAGGCGCGGCTGGACTGCCTGTAAGTCACCTCACGTTGTGGACCACGGCGTTCAAACAAATTGACGTCTCGTAACGATTCCGATTTGTGCAGGGAAGAAAAGGAGAAGCCGGAAGAGCGTCGGAAAAGGGCCAGAAGGGAGAAGCGGGCTTGGTGGGGCTGCCGGGCACCCCGGGCCGGCCCGGCATGGACGGGCTGCCGGGGCAGAAGGGCGAGCCGGGCATCGACGCCATCGGGCGGCCGGGGCTGCGGGGCGAGAAGGGCGAGCCCGGGCCGGCCGGCGTGCCGGGCATCGAAGGGCCCAAGGGCCAGTGGGGCGCCCCCGGCACCCCCGGCTTCCCAGGGCCCAAGGGCAACCAGGTGAGTGGCGGCTGCCTTGCCCCTGCGGGCGTTCGTCGACCACGAGGGAAACACGCGCTTGCTGTGTCTTCCAGGGTCTGCCAGGGCCGCACGGAACGCCAGGTTTACCGGGCATGGAAGGACTACCAGGGGCCAAGGGCGAGCCGGGGCTTCCGGGCCCTACCGGCTTCCCTGGATCGAAGGGAGAACCAGGACTGAGGGGACGCGACGGACTGGATGGGCCGAAGGGCGACACAGGACCTCAAGGTAAACTGTCCCCCACCTGAACAAATCGATTAAACTCCATCCCCTTCACCTACTCAAAGATCTACATTTCATCTTAAACATACTTTTGTCATTCACAATAATAAAATATTATTAAAATGAACAAAAAATTATTTTAAAAATCTGTAAGTACAAAAATTGAAACGAAAAGAAAGAAATGTTATAATTAGTGCACGAAAGTTCAGGCATTTATTTACCTAAAGTAGGCAGACAATAAAAGCCTTTTATTTTTACTTCAATACACGTCCAAAAAGTCATTTATTCCAGCTAAAGTAAGGGTGCAAAGAGGCATGTAAACCGTGCAAAATCACATTTAAAATGAATTATTGTAAGAAATAATTAAAAAGATTCACATTTGTATTCTAACTTTAAAGTTTACATGAGCAATTAACGTGTAAGAAACCTATGCAAAATGCCCGAGAGCGAAATGCCCTGAGAAAGGTCGCAGAGTGATGGCTCCCGGACAGCCAAGTACAATCGACTCCGCTTATAGTGAACTTCTGGAGACTAACACGTTTAGTTCATTATATCATAGATTCACCATATCCGATGGTGTCAAAATTAAACGGAATTTCTCCACAATTATTGATTTTATTAATATACTGCAAAAATTCATTGAGAGTACGAAATGAAAATTTCAATATCTTTATTTGTACGTAAAAAAATTATTATTTTGAATTGTTTACTTCGTAAATTTTTCATTAGATTCTTCTCTAGACCTCGTGCTCTCTCCATACTTGATTCTGCATTGTCCTCTGTCTCTAAGAATTGTAATCTAGTAATGAGACCTTTCAATGCCTCTTGCACAGTTTGGAACATTATCCCACTCTCCCAAGGCCCTTTTAACCACCTAACGACATAAGAGGTCCAATTAATTTCTTTCCTACGTTCACTACAGCCGGGGTTCAGATACACTACAACCGAACCTTGTTGTGTTCATGTGCAATGTAAGTGAAACGGAACCTGTCCCCTGCGACAGGCTTGCCGGGCCCTGCCGGGTACATCGGCGGGCCGGGGGAGAAGGGCGACCGGGGCCCGCCGGGCCCTTCGGTCAGCATCAAGGGCGACAAGGGCGAGCCGGGCTTCCCGGGCGTGCAGGGCGCGCCGGGCCTCAGGGGCAGCGCAGGGCCCAACGGCATCCCGGGTCTCGAAGGGCAGAAGGGCAACCCTGGCATTCCGGGCCCGCCGGGCCTCCCGGGACTCGTTGGTGCTCCAGGACCCAGAGGTTCGTCATTTGCACTTCATTGATGTCAATTGCATTCAATAAAAATACTGGTTATTATGTAATCTAGCTCAACAACAACAAACATTTCAGCCATGATTTTTTCAGCCATAACTTTTGCAAGTGTATTTAAATTACTTTTTCCTTGAAGGATATTATTTCCTGATGGTAATACGGAAATTTAATATAAAATAAGGCCTTACATTAGAATTATAAATGATGATGTGGTGCAATATTAACAGGCAAACAACATTGGCGCCTAAAAAATCGACCATTTTTTTTTTAAACACGTTCATTTTAATTGGATCCAACTTTACTTAAGAGCCTGCCTATGTCAAATTTTTCTTTTAATATTTGAGAATATTTTATATGAATCTTGTACTGCAGGCTCACTTTCCAGGCTCGTTAAAAAGTCTTCACAGAATTTGGGCATGCCTTACACTCCTTCTCGTTATGGTACAGAAATTGCAAATCTACATTCTTAATCCTAGAAACAAATTGGATTAATTAATTTGCTCTTTAAGAGCACTTTGCTCTTTGAATTTAGCATTCCTTCCAATGAAAATAAAAATTCTCAAAGATGTACAGAATGTTGAAATGGGTGTACTATGTAGGCGACACACAGTACTGTAGATGGTGCCAGTTCTATGGCTTAGACCAATTGGCAAGTACATTTTAACAGGAAAAAGATCATAAAAACTTTTTCTTTATGTTGTATGTACCCAAGCACTAGTTAAACCCCAAGTTTTCAATCTTCCAGCCCCTGGGCTAATTCCAGGAGGCCCCAGAAAACGTTCTTAATTTATTTTTTCGGATTTTCCTCTCTAATTTAACAAGTCAGCAACAGTGTTTCAAAACATTGCTATTTTTTTCTACAAAATGGGTGACAAACGCACATGTTTATGATATTATAATCAACTCATAAGTTGCAGAAAATCTTAATTAATAAAAAATTCATGGATGTGTATATTTGTATGTGTTCTAGTTCAGTTTAGTTTCCCTTCCCAACCTGACACCTGGAGCTTTTGCAGTGCTGTTAACACATGCCTAGGGTCCCAGACAGTTTTTAAAACAATTAGTACTTCATAATAAATTTTTCAAAAAATGAAATAAAAAAAACATATAACAAGGTGATGTGAGATTAAACTTTATGCAAAAAATTGGCATAATGGAGTGATGCACATCATTGGATAATATTTATAAAATGGAATGTTGCTGGTTGATGCGAGAATGTCACTCAATGATGAGAAGTCTAGTTTTCTTTGAACAAAAATTGTGTTTAAATATTTAAATATTTTGATCAAATTTACTTTTTAATTGATAGGATTTTTTATATTTCAACATCAAAAATGGAAGAAGGGAGATGGGTGAAAGTAAGAATAGGGGGCCCCAAAATTAACGTAGGTCCAAGGGTCTCCAATGCTGCTAAAATGGCCTTGGGCTTTTGTTCAGTCTGCTCCCCCCTAGTTTTGTCCCTAAGTTGACAGCTTCACAGTTATTAATTTGTGTGTTAGTCCTTTGCCAGAAACATCTGTGACAGGTACAGATGTTAAAAGATCTCTAAAAAACTTATTTCTTCTGTTTTTTCCTGTATAATGACCAAACAAATAAAATTGTTTGATTCCACTAATATCAGTCATTTCATCAACTAGATTGTTTTATTCTTATAACATTTTTTCAAAATTCTATTTCCACAAATGAGAAACTTATTTCCAAAAGCTATTATATCCACTACAAGGGTTGACATGCTTCAAAAAATGTTCAAACAATAGCGAAGTATCCAAATTTCCATCAAAAAGTATTATCTCCTCTTGGAAATACAAATGTTGGTATAAAATATGAATCAAAACATACTATATCAGCACATTATTGCTTCAACTTTTCAAATGTAGTGAAAACAGTGATGTAAAACAGAATATTACTTAGAATTAAATACTAAAAGAAACAGTGGATTTTTGAAATCCCTTGCACGACAACTGTGAGCTCTTTGAAAGATAATTTTTCATTTTTGCCATTAAAGTGGTAGTTCAATTGGTGTGTCATGTTCTTCACATATTTTTTGACTTTGTAATTAGAACAAGAGAGGTTCTTTTTTCAGTAAAAGGTTTGATTAGTGTATGTATATGACTAGAGTGCATGTAGTATTAGTATTTGTCAATTGTAGTGTAGCCTACATGTACAATGATACAAGGTTTAACAAGAGTACAAATGGAAAAATTAAATATTAATTATATAATAATATTACAATTAAATTATACAACATCTTTGATCAGTTCCATGAAGTTCAAGTTCTTTTAATGCTTGTGTTTTTGTAAAGGTTATTCAATTCACTAACCCAAAATGTCTACTCAAAATACATAATTTTGCTAAATTGATGAATAGTACTCTAAACCTTTTTCCAACAATTTTTATTGTTTTAATTTGTTATTTTTGGTCCTATGAAAACCTATTTTACTTTGTGACCCTGACACACTGTACATATATATTAATATTGTTTACTGTGGGTATGTTTAATTGATCAATCTTTCCATCGCATAGTAATCAACCGACAATAATACAATATTTGAACTTTAAATAATTTAAAACTGAATATTGATAATGCAACTGGCACCTTAAAACAAATTTGGGTCTTGCATTTGGTGAACTTTTATTGATCTCTTATAAGAGTCTTCTTCCAATGAGTAATGATCCAATACATTTTATGGCAAAATGAACTTTATCCTTCACAGAGGAACATTTTAATTAATTAATACAGATATTTTAATTAATATAATATTTTAAACTACATATATTAAAAGTAATTACTAGACATCGGATGTTTAGGAAAATGCGTATTTTTTTCTAGCAAACTTATTTAAAGGCTGATAATATATGTGCACAAATCGTGACAAATGATGACATGTACTATTTTATGTACTATTTTTATATACTATGCTAAGATATCAGAAAATCGGCCACGGTCCAACCTGACCATTCATTACGAAACCTTCAATTCATGTATTTGTATTTTGAAATCTGAGAGATTGCTGAAAGTACACCAACATATTTTTCTCCATTTCCCTATTTCATAAATACTAGCCATGTTCTGAGAAAATGGTTGATTTACAATGCATCGAGGGCACCTTTTGAGTGGAAATAAATGTAAATTCTCAGAAGGTTTCAGTGTTGCTAATGTTGGACTTCTAAAATATATGCTAAACACATCAATAGATGTTCAGAAATCCTTCTCTGTATTCACTGATTTTGTCTCCCAATCATTGCAGATTTGAAATTGCGATCCTTGAAAAGTTACTGGTAATATATTGCAATGGAAACTATTAAGAATAAAATGTAGAAGAGTTGTAAATATGTATGTAGTTTTACAAATAATTTTTAATTTTATTGTGAATATAATTTTTGACCGTACCTTTTTTCTCCTTATTCTTGGCCTTTTTAGTGCCTTTTTAGATGCCTAAAAGGCGACTTTTTAGTGCCTAAACTTCCAATGTCTAGTAATTACACATATATAAACTTAATTTTTGGCTGAAAAAAGACAGGAATGGTGAAGTAACATTAAAACAATATATTCAAGTAAATTTTCCCTATCTACCAAAAATTGTTAAGAGAAGATAGTACCTTTTGAAAACAAGCTAATCAAATCTCTACCAACACTTTTTATATATACTCATGTAGAATATCCCTTTCTTTACTGTTCGAGGTTGAAGAAAGTGTTCTTTCAAAATATTAACAGAAATTCAAAAATATAACAATGATGATTGTAAATTTCCATCATTATAAAAACAAAAATTATAACTACATAATATCAAATTCTGTCAGTTATCTTCCTCATATTTTAATATATTAAATTAAATTATTGTTGAAATAAAAAAATTATTTCAAAAATTTTCAGGGATGGGGTTAGCCCCCATTTCCTCCCTACAAATCTATGCACCACTGCCTTGTAATTTAACAAAATCAACTTTAAGATCAATTTTGTAATATTTTAATTCCCTAAGACCAAATTAAATGTATTCATGTAAACTTGCAGGCCTGCCAGGTCCAACAGGATTCCCAGGAGAGCCAGGAGTAACAGTCAAGGGTGAGAAGGGCTTGCCCGGTTTGCCTGGAAAGCAGGGTCGAGATGGTGTGCACGGAGCCCAAGGACAGAAAGGTAAACTTTTGTATTTAACTTTTTTCAATAAATTGAGATCAGTGTACCTTCGCCATGAGACAACATTATAGACTAGCTAACATTATGCTAACTTAACACAACTTAACTAACTTTATGGACTAGTCTTCACCAAGTATTTTCAAGTAAAAAGTTTTATTTGTGCTTTGTAAGTTCACAAAAATAAATTTTAAATATATTTCAGTTTGCCCAGCTCGTTCCTTTTCAGATTTAGAAACTTACATGAAAAATCTCTATTAAATATTTGTTTTATATTTTGTTTCATTAGAAAATACAAATAATTTTTTAAAAAATGAATACCTAATTAAAATGTATATATGTCCATTCATCCATCTGTGTGTCTTTCTGTCTGTGAACAAACTGTTCAGATTATTTTCTCTGTCATTCATAGCCACATTACCCAATCTATTTCATTGAACTTAAGGCTCTGTGACAAAGAGATGGATATTCTGATACTCATGGGAACTTTATGACTTACTTACATGACACCTCAACATTTTCAAAATTTTCTCAAAAATTCTCCCAACATGAGAAATTAAAATCCTGGTTCTTAAATAACAAGATGTCTTGAAAATGCGAAAATGAAAAAATTAAATTAAAATGATCAAATTAAAATGATAACTTTTGAGAATCAAAACTAGTACCCCTGTATTTTTTATAATTTATCATGTATGCTTCCCTTTTTTAAGTCCAAAAACTTGAAAAGATGATAAGCTATTTTGGGGAATTGAATTCTTAGTATTTTACTGATTTTTTGGGCTTTTAGCATACTTTTAGTTTCAATGTCACGGAATCGATTCAGGGACATTAAAAATAGTAGTACCGGTATTTAACTAAAAGTATTAAAACAAACTTAAAATGACAGAGAAACTGTGTTCGAAGCCAACTTTGCAACCTAGTCTCCTAAACACCGCTATTTTAGTACAAAAAAGGGTTTATTTTCACTTCCATGCATCTGATTCAAAAAAAATTGAAAAGAAATATTGTATTGCTTATGTTTTTACAAAATCAAAACAGTTTTAATAAACTGAGAGATTCTGGGAAAAATCTGTACAGTTTGATATAGAATGACTCGCGTATGTGTTCTTCCTCTAGCACTTTCTCTAAAAGAAAGCAATTATTATAAAGTGCTACACGTTCAATTCAGCTTCAAACTGTTTCTTTGGTGCGATTCTGTGGGGGCTGCGGCCACCGCTCAAGACAAAACGGCCTAAGAGCTTCATTGGCCCTGAGGAAGACCGTGATGACGGTGGTGACTGTGTGTGTGTGTGTTTCAGGCGACAGAGGACTGCCGGGGCTGCCTGGCTTGCAAGGCCTGGCCGGCCTCCCGGGCCCCGTGGGTCCGTACGGGCCCAAGGGAGAGCCCGGGCCGCCGGGGCCGGTGGGCCCGCCGGGCAGGGACGGGAACCCTGGCATCCCGGGCCCCGTGGGCCAGCCGGGCATCCCGGGCGCCAAGGGGGAGCCCGGGCCTCTGGGAATCCCCGGCGCCCCAGGCCAGAAGGGAGACACCGGACCACCAGGTGAGTGGCCTACAATCAGGTCGCTAAAGGAAGCTGACGATTGCAGCGACCCAACACTTCGTCAGGGTGATACTGTTGGATAAGGAAATACCTTTCCGTCCTTCATTGTAGATTTAAATCGAAAAATTAATGTTCACAGATTTTAGAATACGAGGAATACAGTTCACAAGATCCACTTCAACACAGTGTACCAACCTACATTACTCAGAAACGATGCATTTCAGGCCCTTCAAATCGTACTTCTTGTTCCTAAGAGATAAGTTATGATGTATTAAGAAAATAATACATTTTGAAGAGTCAGTTGGACATCGAGCCGTTTCTTAAACAGTATCTTACAAAATGACACCCTTTTGGATCGTTGGAGACCGAGCTCTTCTGGGAACCCCTTCTCCGTCGCGTGGGTGCTCATTTATGAGCAGAATCACGAAATCTAAGTAAAATTAAATCGAAGGGTCCGGTTACAATTGCAGATGTTATTTAATCTCATGTTATCAATGTGAGTTTGTTTGCAAGCGCAGAAGGGGTGAGGAGCCAACGCGCAATGTTGCGTCGCAGGGCCGCAGGGCATCCCGGGCGTGCCTGGCGACAAGGGCGAGCGCGGGCTGGCGGGCATCCCGGGGCAGCCGGGCCTGCAGGGCCTGCCGGGCGACAAGGGCGCGCGGGGCTTCGACGGGCGCGACGGCGCGCCGGGGCCCGCGGGCGCCAAGGGCAGCAAGGGCGACGCCGGGCTGTCGCCGCCGCCGGGGCCCAAGGGCGAGCGCGGGCTGCCGGGGCCCAGGGGCCGGCCGGGCACGCCGGGGTCGCCGGGCGTGGACGGCGTGCCGGGGCTGCCCGGCGCCAAGGGCGAGCCCGGCCTGCCCGGGCCCGACGGCGCCGTCGGCTCCCCCGGCCCGCTGGGCCCGCGCGGCGAGCTGGGCCTCAACGGACGCGACGGGCCGCAGGTACAGTATTCTCTTACCTCAAGGGGGCTCCACACATTCTGCCCCAACAGCTCATGTGGTCGGCAAACGGTCGCTCCCTGTGATGTGTCCAAAAGAGCGACTCGCGGCGGGTAGGGCGAGCGCCGAATGGTCGTCACTCGGCAAACAGCGAGCGACCCATCCACACTACCCTAGATTCGGCGAGCGGTTGCTCGCTGTTCGCCGAATAGCTAATGTGTGGAGCCGCCTTCACATTCATATTGAGGAGGCGATAATACACTCCTTCAAAGTTCGAAATTTCAATTACTTCGATAGTATTAGTGAAGTAAGAATGCAAACATGAAATTGGAACAAATCAAAGTATTTTTTTTAATTGTATGGCGATTTCAAATAATTCATTCAGACGTTCGCGTTTCGGGATTTAAATACATCGGGATTTAAATACATTCCACAAAATGAGATGAGCATATTGTTCTGAAATAATTTTGTTGAGAAAACTTTGTTAATTCACTGCTTGTCTGTTGTTGATATTGTCTGTTCCAAAACGTCCAGGATCTTCGGTTAATGACGAGTACAGAGCATCCGTAAGCGTAATGTTAAGTATTAAAGGAGAGTAAATCTATTTGGTGTGAATACAAACAATAAAACACGCAAATTTGTGAATTAATACAGTTGTGATGGGAATAATAACAGTCCTGTATCAAGTAGAAAACAGACAAACATTTGCCACTTATTTCTACAACCGAAGTTCTTGAACTGAGAGGCATTTTCCAGGTAACTAAAAGACCTCCCGAGTCTGCCAACGATATTTCCGGTCCCCCCCAAAAATGCTGTTCCAAGATGAGAATACGATAAGAATGAGATACGCGCGGTGGTGAAATTGGAAAGTCACATAAAATGCGTTCCACGTTTATTCCAGCCCCTAAAGACAAATGGGTGAGGAAATTACACGAAGAGGAACATAATTACATTGATTTTCTACACCTGAAATGACTCATCCTATTTATTCGTAAAGTTACACGGCCGACTAAGTATTTATCTGTAGACATGTCACATTATTCTTAAAAACTCACCGTTTTCTTCCGTCTGTTTCCATCACTTTATTTTGAAACGATGTAAACTCTTTCAGTAGCAAACAGTACACATTCTAAGGGCTTTTCAAGCGATCTCGTCACACTTCTAGCAGCAGTAATAAACTATTAGGCATATATCAACAAGTTTCTTGAAATTCAAGTGAAACATTTGTAATTTTGATAAAATCAATTTTTCAATGATTTTTTTTTCAGTACAGAAGAAATCTCTTTAAACTATTAATATAAGACCCGTATTAGTATTAGGAATTGCAAATACCATTTCTTTCTATGTAATCAGTGACAAATGGGTCGGTTCCCGGTAGCTGAGATCGCTAAGACAGTAATGCCGTAGCGATCTCGGACCGAAGGGTCGCGGGTTCCCGCCTCAGGCATGGTTGTGTGTGTGTTCGTCCTTTCACCCCCTTGTCTCCATGTCGTTTCATCCTCGTAGATACCATAACGTTCCACCCAATAGTGGTCGCTAATGACCTAGATGTTGATGGCGACCTTAAATAACGAAACAAAATGATAAATGTAAAGCCAAAGGGCCGTGATGCGTAGGGCTTGCGCGGCGACCAAGGGCCGAAGGGAGAGCCCGGCCTGCCGTGCGTGGACCAGCCCGACTACCTGACGGGCATCCTGCTGGTCAAGCACAGCCAGAGCATCGCCATCCCGGAGTGCGAGCCGGGCCACGTCAAGCTGTGGGACGGCTTCTCGCTGCTCTACATCGAAGGAAACGAAAAGGCACATCACCAAGATTTAGGTAAGTCTCCCTCTCCTCCCCCTCCTTCTTCCTCGTCCTCTTCATTCGGCGCTACAACCCGGGATGGGACTTGGCCTCCTCCACTACCAGATTCCTCAATTCCTTTCTTTCACTCGTCTCTCAGATCTTGATACGAGTTGTGCACAGCAGTGCTGCACATCTCTAACCTTGGGATATTCTGCGACTTGAAAAGCACTACTTTAGTTTTGGAGCTTAAGAATGGAACTGACATAGAACCGTCCTCGGCCATTACTCTGAGATAAACCACGCCTCGTTAGGCTGGGTTAGAAGAATACCCAAAACCATGCGCGTCGACGCGATCCACAGTCGTTCCTTTTGCCACCTAACGGCGGAGATTACACGCTCGAACCAGAGGGAATTCTTGAATAAAAAATGCACGTCTGGCTACTATGTCGACGGGGAGAATTTCATCCCCCCTCCGCTTTCGAACCCACAGCAACGGGAAGATTATCCTTCACTGATGAGCCACGGTGACAGCCAGCCTAAAGGACCATATGTTCTAGCCACATATGACTGACGTGAGAATGTTCGCTTCGTTACGTCTCTGAAAACAGGATGAGTGCATGAGAAAGTAAGTGTATCATCCTTAGGAAGCCAGGATGCACCTTAAACCCTCTGCCTTTCGACGCTCGAAAGATCCCCTTCTACTACCACGTCATGGTCTTCAACTGAAATGTCGACTAGTAGCGAAAGGGCAGTTAATGGCTCACGTGCGAAGTGCGAACCCATCCGCGATGGGCAGTCCCTGCAACTGCTCCCGAATATGACTCAAGCGTTCGACATTATTGCGAAAGAGAACATCATTTACAAAGAACCTAGAGCAAAAAATAGAGGCAGCAGAGGTAGCCTCCTCATCATCAGCCAATTGTATTAACACTATTAGAATGATAAGGAGCACACGCGGTGCCATAAGTGTTCGCCAGAAGCCTTGAGGCCACAAATTCCTGATCAGGGTGGTCTCACCACAAAGTTGGAAGAAGGTGTCTTCAGACACCACTCTGATCTGTCCGAACATCTTTGCCACATCTGTCCGAACATTTCAGCCATGTAAATAGATTTTGTGACCTCTCCCAAGAACGAGAGCGAAGAAGTCATTTTGAAGCTTGGGACCTGAATGCAGAAAGACATTAAGGCTCCATCCGTTTGATGACTTACAAGAGTCATTCAATACAACCCCGAACTTTGTAGCCCGACTTTCTTCTGTAACAACAGGTAAATGTGGAATAAATACTAACGGACAGCAGTCATCAACTCAGATAGTCTCCATGTGACCTAGTCTCGAGTTCTCAAAAATTCGATACTATACTCATCGTATAATTCGAGCTGCATCGTATACTTTTGCTGACCTTCGTTCTGTTCGTAGAAACAGGTCTTTAGCAAACCGGTAGATGTCTCCCATATGTGACGTACTGTAGAGTCCCTAGATACAGATAGATATTGATTTGGAATAGATTCGTGGTTCTAAACACACAGAATATCTCACAGTGCTAATTCTCCCGACAAGTGGATATAAAATGGCGGGATCGGTGAAACAATGGAATGCGCTACTCTCTGTATCTAGGGGCTCTAACGTACCGAAATAGTATTCAACACATTTTGCCCGACTCCGTCTTGATACATCACAAATATTATTCACAATTTTCAGGGCATGAGTAGATATTTTGGAAGGTGTCCGTACGGATGACATTGAACATTACGTGAAAGGAATGGTCGCTAATTATTAAATTAAATTTCTATTACTTCAAAAAATTAATACCATTACGAGTTTCTGAGTTGAACAAATGAACAATGTATTAATTCGTTTGTTTACATGAGATACAGGAAATTATTCAAAAAACAACACGAAATCAAATTACTCTATATTTAATCTACACACCCCATTAAATGCCTTTTTTTCTTTCTTCACAAACCATAAAATAGCACACTGTTATATTTATCAGTCTAGGATACTAAGAAAATGCATGACTTATCTTCTCAGCTGCTTCCTTTTTTCGGATGATTCAGCATCTTGTGCGACAAATTCCACCCGTCGCAGTTAATCCACGCGCTTAACTGTGTCAATTACTTTCAGAATACTACGTGCATCACAAAATTATTCTTGCAAATAAAAGATTTTCCAGTACCACGCACAGCTAAGATATCCACTCTATCCAACTTTTCTTTTTTTTTTCTCCTTCTAGGCAAAGCCTCCTATAACCTTCCATCTATCTACGTCGATCAATGGCTAATCAGTTTGTACATTTCACAGACGAAGCGCTCACTGTAAAAATAGTATATTCAACGAGCGTAGAATGATACTGTTTCACGAGTTGATGTTTACGACACGTGCGACGTAGGAGTGTCGGAATTTCTACGAGTGAATAATAGCCATTCTACGCGAGTAGAAGACTATACTTTCTCTACGACTTTGAAATTGATATTTTAAAAATATTCAATGGGCGCCTTAACCTCGACACCAACTCGCACACTGTTTCGTGGCTCCTCTGTCTTATGACAGTTGCGACCAGCCGCGGCAGAGCACGCAGCACTGGTCGCAGCGCTAGTCGTAGAGAAAAATGTATATAATATGATATATTACATATTGAAGGAGGGAATTCCGACTTGAAAAGGAAAGACATCTGTAACGACCATCGCTGCGTCTATGAGTGGAGCTCTCCGAGCTCATCTTTGGGACACACACATTGGGAACTTCCTCAATTATCCAGAACTTCTTTAAGTTGCCTCCACGGAAGGGCAAGTGGCGACATGGTTGGCCACCAAATAGATCCGAAGGTTATAGAGGATATTACCAACACCAACTATTATAGACGTATTTGTAGGTGGTAGTGATATTGCCCAGCCGAATAAGTAAAGCTTTCTTAAATTGAGCAAGTAAACAAAGCATGTAAAAAGAGTGTGCCTGCCAGCACATCGCGCACAACTTTTTTATTTCTGAGCAAACCTTATGTACTCACTCCAGTGGAACCACTCTGATATGAATGGCCTCGTATGAAATCTAAAATTCTAACACGAGTGTCTAAAAACTCGTCTAATTGCTTAAAAAGATGGCATGACTGTGGTTCCACCAAGCATTTGCTTCTATTCAGATCTAGTGCTAGCATCAAATTTATCAATGATCGTAAAATTAAACAAGTCGTCTCACGCATTAATGGAGGATTTCAAATTTAGCAAAGCTGCCCTGATGTCAGTAAATGCTGAATTTTCTTTCATCTTTGCGAGATTTACAAAAGTACATTAACCTGCGCATGCGTGTTATTGAAGCGATTTTGCACAAGCTCCCAGGCCGGGTAATTTATAATTACTCACTGACACTAACGTGCCATAACGTCAAGAGCACTTAGCCACAAAGACTTCTTTTTAAATAATGAAGTTTTTGTACATCACGACGTTTCGGATTTGAATCAACGAGAGCCACAAATAAGTCTCGATAACTTTCCCACCCTCCCAAATCGTCGGCATATAGGCGAAGTGCCAAAGGCTCTTTACTCTTGACACCTCCCGCCTGAATACTATCTGAACTTTTGACGGGCACAGTGGGAGTTGTCCGAGAAAGTTTCGAAGATAACTCGTGATAAAAATCCGAACCTATGTCATGAAAGTTGGTTACATTGACATATACATCAGTAACGAAATACATACTGGCTTACGGAAGTTCGTCGTTGTCGCTGAGTGCAGTCTCCAGAGCCGCGTGCTGGGCCAAGAAATTCGTTGCGACACGAACGAATTTCCACTGGAAGGAGAATCGCATTTCTCTCAGCTCTACTTCACTAGTCCGGCTGCAATCACCTTGGATGTAGATAAGGCTTCTTCACTTCAAAAGCACGCCCTTGGCCGGCGAGGCTGGTGCGGCACTCACCGGCGCCCAGAGAGTATGCAACCGGCGCCTTCTTGAGTTCCCATTGCCCAGTACAGTTCCGCGCGCATCAAATCAAATGTTCAGTCGTGTTTCGTTAAAACCTTGGAGCTACGAATATTCATAGCATCATGGCTAAAACCAATCGCTCCAAAACTCCAAACCAAAGCTCACGGTAACATGCAAAGATTTTGCTTATCCCCATGTCACACATGTATTTACTGTTTTTGATGAAAATAAATCAAATCAAATATTTTATTTTTATGAAGGGAATGGTGATATCCAGTGATACATGCAAGGGATGTCATAAGGAAAGTTTAAAAACCAGAATTTAAAAAGACCGCATGCATATGTAATAATTAATATATGTAAATATTAATATTGTTATTAACATGTTATAAATTATCATAAATAATACCACCTGTACTTTTGAAATTCTTGATAAATCTAAAAGTCACAAAGCCATTTCTTCCATATCTTAATGCCGTAACATGCCTTCATAAAAGGCAGTAATATGAAGACGTATTGTGAGCTTGGGCATTAAAAATAAAATTTCAATCTTTTTCTGTCTTAATTGTTGAATATTTTTATTTGAGTTTCTTCACAAAATAGCATTATTCTAACTGTATAGAGGATGACACTTTACGGTGGGGTCCTACCAGTCAATTTGAAACTTGATTGTCCCATTCCAGTTATTTTGGAATGAACCTGCACATTTACAGAATCAAATATAAGCATTAAAAAATAAAAGGAGATGTTAAGGAATAATAAAGTATATGTTAGATAACTTTAATATATAAAATGCAGATCATTTATTTCAAATGTTGGAAATCTTTACATCTTGTGTTCAGAGTCCAAAAATAATTATTTCCATGTCCAAAATGATTACGTAACTGAATTACAAATTTATTTCTGTCAGGTTTTGCTGGTTCTTGCGTGCGAAGGTTTAGCACAATGCCATTCCTCTTCTGTGACTTCAATAACGTCTGTAATTATGCAAGTCGCAATGATAAGTCTTATTGGCTGTCAACAAATGAAGCCATTCCCATGATGCCTGTGGCTGCCAATGAAATCAGGCCATTTATTTCCAGGTAAGAATAGCGTTTATCTAATGACATTTATTAAATTTGAAGTAAATATACTGAACGTTATATTTGTGATTTTCAGATGTGTTGTTTGTGAAGCTCCAGCAAATGTTATAGCAGTACACAGTCAAACTCTTGGAGTTCCTGACTGTCCCAATGGTTGGTCAGGACTTTGGATAGGCTACAGTTTTGTGATGGTAAGCATTCAATTCAATTCAATTCAATCTACACTGAAGCTGTGAAAATCTTGGGCCGTGAGTATTGCACTGAGCCATGTCAGATGGTGCAAATATAAGAATTATAATACTGAGGTGAGGTGGCTACATTTAAAGCTAAAATTTATGAGATTTTTTTTTCCCAGGACACTTTGACCTCACATGTTTGAAAAAATTTGCAAAGTAGTGATGCCACACAATGGCTCACACTTTCTCGCTGTAGTTAGTTCTCTAATCTCTTCAGTCTAGGCTAGTTTTTTGGTATTGCCCCACCCTCTTCCCAGATGCTTTTGGCGCATTTTTCAAATTTCATTGAATAATTTGGAGTCATTTTGAGTTTTCAAGAAATTTCATAAGAAAACCTTTGAAGCATAGCTGTTTGCAAATAAAATATTGTATAGAAATGCCCATAATGTAAATATTTATGACATGATAGAATTCAACAAAGTTCCTTTGTGTAGTTTTTGAAAAATCAAGACTTCAAAATGACATATATGTCATATAAGTCAGTAAATTTAGCGCTGTCCAGACAAAAAGTTAAAAGAAAAAATTTGAGTCAGTTTTGAGAACATGTTGTTCGGGCACTTCTGAAAAGACACAATTTTAAGCTCAGTTTATCTAAAAACTTTTGTTTTCATTAATCTTCGTAAAAAGTCATTTGAAGCACTTGTACTCACAAATTCAATAATCAAGAAAAAAAATGCTCATAATGTACTTATTAATATCATGAGTGATGTTTAAAAATAGTGCTCAACAACACATACTTCCTCACATTATTTCTAACCATTGCATTTTCGAAAATTTAGAGTTAAACAAAATGAGACATACGCCATTCTTTAAAGCATACCTTGTTTTAGCCTGCATCAAAAAAATTTGAAGCAGTTATTGAGATTCTTTTTTTATAATTTGCATTAACTTGAAGCAGATATTACAGAAAAACTGTTGTTTTTTTTTTCAAACATTTTACATGATCATTTTTATAATCTAATTTTTTAGTACAGATTTCTTTTAAAACAAAAAACCCCTGTTTTCAAATTTCTAGCTTTGCGATGTTAACTTTTTTCCAATTTTCAAAATTATAGTTTGTTGGAAATGAAACTAGCACCAGTTCTTTTTTAACACGATTTGATACACAATAATTTTGTTCTTTGAAACACTTGAAAGATAAATTCTGTTTTTCAATTTTCTATTAACTCTTCCTATATTTCTTCAGATCTAAGTTAAGTTAGGTACCCTAGGTAACGAGGAAAGGTGTTCTGAAAAATTGCATCTAATTGCTGTTAAGTTTATGCTTTAAATGAAGCTACCTCACTTCATTAATTTTCTTCTTACATTAGCACCATTTTAGCTGGCTCAGATGATGCCACACTGTTCCACTGGAGTGCATCCGACCAAGAAGTCATAGCTATATCTTCTTCATCCTAAAAAATCTAAGACTTGTTCCTTTCCAAGAATTATAACTAGTGTTTCCGTCTTCTCCTTGGTCTACCAACTTCTCTTCCTCCCCTCAGCCTTTCATCTCTAGCAATCCTCACATTTCTTTTCTCCTCCATTCTCTTAATATGATTGTTCCATAGCTACATAGCTGGGTTCAATTCATCTGCTGTCTGGAGGAGAATTCTCCCACCCAGTCTCTCTAGTTTGGTAGTTTGACATGGTTTCTCTGATCAATACCAGGCAAAAGCCCGGAGCACTACCTACACACACACACACACACAGGCCACAGTCCTTGTGTGACTATTCCTTCCTTATCCTCTCCACACCTATTACAGACAGACACTAACAAGCACTAATGCATGATGGGAGACCAGTCGGAAGCTCAGTGCCTAGATCTCGACCGAACTGGGCCGGTGGCCCCCTGCCAAATTAATCTAGAGTAGAACCACTTGCAATCCAATGTAGGTCGATGCCAGATCTCACATTACACCAGGGGGAGGAACATCGCCTTTTCCCAAGATATAACTTGCACTACACTTACAAGGCTAATGATTGTAGCAGTTGACACATCCAAAGACACAAAATAATCCATTTTACATTTGGCTGTCCTTTGAAACTAAAGAACGCTGATTTCCACGTCTGCTTTTCCTCGCAGCACACAGCAGCGGGTGCGGAAGGAGGAGGGCAGTCGCTGGCCAGCCCAGGCTCTTGCCTCGAGGACTTCCGAGCGACACCTTTCATCGAGTGCAATGGCGCTCGGGGCACGTGCCACTACTTCGCCAACAAATTCAGCTTCTGGCTCGCAACGATAGAGGAGAGCGATCAGTTCCGGAACCCTGAGAGCCAGACGCTCAAGTCGGGCAACCTGCGATCACGCGTCAGTCGCTGTCAAGTGTGCATCAAGAACACGTAGTGTGTAATGCAACAGCAGCAAAGCCCTCAGACATTCCGGGGCAAGACCCCCCCCACTGCCAAGCTGATTGTGTTCATTCTTTCCTCAATCGAAAACTGTGCTGCCATTGTGATGAGTTCCTTCGACAGCTTTTTTCATACCTGCTTCTTTCTCGCGCTCAGGAGCTACAACAGTGGTAGCATATCTTGAGCAATGATTCTACATCTTACAATGCACCTGACAGTTCACTTGTACGTCGGTGGCTTCCCACTACTTCTAGACATTGACCATGTGACTGTCTCCATTACATAAATGCATAAAAGTCGCAGACGCAAAGTGTATTGGTGCTATATTCCTTTTACTTAAGTGTGTAAAATAATTTTAATTGTAAATGAAAGGGACTGACACTTTAACTATTTTTTTAACCATTTAATTATGTGGATCACAAAATAAAATTTGTAATTTTATACAATTGTACCAGTGGTGCGCCTAATGTTGGGTTTTTAGAAAACAGAGCTAAGGCAATATGCTTAAATGTTTCATTGACCTGTTACTACTTTATTACACCACAAATTAATGTGCAGGCTAGTCACCTACCAAGTAAAAGTCAGGACCGTTGAACATACCCGAGTGTCCCTGACTTGTGAGTGTCCAACATAAGTTGCCCACTGCATTCCAGCATTGATTCCTTGTAAATTCTTTACACATTTTGAGATTATGTACCATTAGAATAAGAAATGAGAGTGGTGTTTTTCGAGTTTCTACCACATCCTATGACAATAAATGTAATTTTTTGTGGCCAAGAGGAATGGAAGAGAATGCTGAGTGCCATATTAATTTAATGCAGTGTTGTTGGATGCAAATCACGCCTCTCCTCTCCTGCCACTCTCTTTCACCCAAATAAACACTGCCATTGTAGAAAACAGGTGATGATATTGTCTAATAAATTGGAATACTGTTAAATTGCTTGTTTCGGTTCATGCTAACTGCTTCACATCTGTGCATTTGTTATGATTCCATATATAATTAAATCATTGCTCCTTTTCCTTCAACGTACATAAAAAGAACTCACAGGGACTCCCATTTCCATAAAAAAATTTCAATTACTATAAAAGATTGAAAGAGTTTGTCAACAAGTTACCAGGAGTGGATTTTTTTCTGGAAAGTAAAATTACACAAGAGATTTAAAAATGCAACAAAAAATAACATTTTTATTTCATAACATGATTAATAGCCACAACTCACATACATCAAGGGGCAAAATTTTTATGCTTCCTGATTCAATAAATTAATTCATTTATTACTCTTTATTGCAATTATGAAAATATATCATTCAATGATGTAACTGTTAAATAGCGAGTAAATCAATATTACTGTAGTAAATATAAATATATACACATTAGATACATTTATGTTTTTAATTAAAATACAAGTTGGTTTTTAAATATTGCCATGTGCGTAACACTATTACTGTTATGATAAAGCAGAGGCCTGGACCTCGCACAACCCTTGGACGCCAACAACTGCAACTGGCACAAAGCCTGAGGATAGGTAGTTTTCGCACAACCTATTAATATGCACAAAATTCAGACTCTGCAAGTCTGAGATCAACTGCTTCACTAGCAATTTACAAATCTTTCTAATCTATACACAATTTATAGGAATTGATTCACTTTACACTGATGCCATACATTTCTTATGCAAAATGAGCATGTTACAGATGGGAAGATTTTCATAAAAATATACTTGGTCCCCAGTGATAGAAAAAATAAAAAATCATTAACAGCCAATCAATAATTCCTTTCAACTGACCATATGATTTTCTGAGGACACACTAATACAGAATTAAACTCACTCAAAGTTTAACACTAGCACATGTCAAAAGTATGATTGTTAGCAATATAACAAGAACAGAAATTTTAGTATTTCTATTAGCAATCTTCAGAAAGAAAATAATGCATTTTACATGTTAAGAAATTACCAAAAATTTCATTAGTAATTTACTCTTCATCAACTACCATATGACATGCTAAATGTTCAGTGCATTCTATTTTTTGAAGAATCACTAAATATAAAATGTATCACGAGATTCATTGGAAGATGCAAATAATTCCATTAACAAGCTTAGTTTCGATAATATATGCAGAAAAATTTGTTTTCCAACTTTTATTACGGAAAAGGAACTTTATGTGATCAGTCATTAAACAATGAAAATAATAAACATTAAACAGAAAACTGAAGGTCAACAATCCCTAATATGCAAAGCTGCATATTAATATGCATTGCATTTAGATAATTTACGAGAATACAAGTCAGTTCTTCTAGAGAGGCCGTAGCGATAGAATAAAAATACTTCACTAATACCTACACTTTCTTCAATTACGTAATTAATTTAACAGCCAAGTAAAACAAAATATTAATAGCACATCTTCACAATTATTTTATTTCAAACATTAAATATTTCAGATTATTACTAAACAACATAAAAACATTATATACAAATTGGCTTGAGCAAGCCTGTTTGGATACAACAGAAAAATATGAAATTCTCAAAATGAAAAACTGATCACATTCAAGGACAACCAAGATTCAGAAAGGCAGCATAAGGGAATAACAAAAATACTGAATGATTCAAAACAACAAGGCGAAGGCATACATAAAAAGCAAATAGCAGTTCCTCTCGTACACCTGAGCAGCTACTAACATTTAATATCTCTCTGTCTTTATTTTGATTGCATGCAGAAAGCAACTGAGCTGCCCAGTAAGAGCTCGAATGCAATCATCACAGAAAAAATTATTACAGCCACACTTGGACACGCAATTCCCGTGGAGAGGCTAGAAAAGCACTTCTGCAGCCTGTTTTGTACCCTCTTACAAACTCTACATAACAAAATTATGCCTTAAGTAGATATACAACAATACATTTCACAGTATATTTTACAACTAAAATCAGTAACAATAAAAAATATTCTAAAAACTACTAACAATACAAAATCTATATAAAAAAAAGGACAGCAATAACATTTAAGGAAGAAATGAGGACTTAATATGACTTGGTCATATTTGTAACATAATGTAAAGAAAGTACAAAGCATGGCTTATACTTTAAAAGTGCCGTGAACAAAAGAATAATAGTGCAACTCACTACTAACATTAGCCTCCCGCATGAGATGTGCACATTTCAGATGACTGAGTTTGAACACAAAGGTTGGCAGGAGCAACATTCACAATAACAACTGAAGTGGAAATCTCGCATAACTGTCATTATTCTACAACAAGCTATGATGATTGCTACTCAACGATAACAAATCTAGGGGCATGTCAGTTGAGGCACAAACTCCACAACTTCCTTGTACACCAGTTCTGTGAACAAGCAAAAAACAAATAATCATCAGTCCTTTTAGAGCACAAAAGTAATGCTTCTGCAATTACAGGACTACACTTTAAAACACAGGTCCTGCACACAACTAACCAGCTAAAGTAACACAATATTGAACAAGTTGGTGGAATGATGAAGTAGTGACTCCCTGACCAGTCAGTATCTACAATGCAGCCCAGGCGCGGGACCAAGCAAAGAGAGACACCAATTCAACAATTGTTGGTAATTGTACTCAATTTATTCAAAACAAACACCATATAGTATCAACTAAACCACAACCTAAAAGAGAACTTCCAGCATTTTAAAAAATATATATGTATTTATGTGTGGATCAAATGAAATTGTCCTCTCAGAGAATCCACTAATTGTATGAGGGGTTGTCCATAAACTACACCTACTACTACTACCGCAAATTTGGAGTATTTTGAATACCCCCTCTCCCTCCTGTAATGCACCCCTAAAGAGCACTTGAACCCCTCCCTAAATAATTATGCAATGATTCCGACAACACCCCACCTTGTAAATGAAAATAAATTATAGCACAGTAAAAACAATTTGTTTTCCTTTTATTTGTGTTGTATATTAAAATTTATGATACTTAGTGTAGGAATTAGTTGGCAATACTCATTGCACCAAACAAAATGTTTGGGAGCAAGTTGTGAGTGAAGGAAGCACAAATAAGTGAGAATTTTTTTATCACAAGCCATAGTGAATGATGCATGGGTGAGTCTACTGCACCAATTTAAATGGATTCTCTAATATATAGTGAAACCTCTATATAACATTTTTAATGAATTATGAACACTGTATTAAGGAAAACACTATAAAGACGAAGACTGTGTATATGGGTTTTCGGTCGTGACCAGAAAAAATTGACGTAACAGAGAAAAACAATATATGAAGGAATGTTATAAAAAAGTTTCACTGTACTACACATCAATTTTGAATATTTTCTTCATAATCTTACAGATCCAATCCATCAAAATTGATGAAAAATTTTCCATTTATTGCTTAATTAACAATTTACATATATAGTAAAACCCCTTTATAAGAGACACCTGGGGGAATGGAATTTTGTCTCTTATAAGTGGGAACTTTTATAAGTGGGAAATGCGTTTTTGACTTGTTTAATGAGGTGTTACCATATTTTTAGTGGATTAGTATGATTTGTACACTTATTTTAGACTTGAGGAAACATAAATTAGTTGATTCCAGAGCCCATTTAACCAAATCTATTGAGTGAACTTTATGACATTTAAAGCACATGTGCTCATAAACGGATTACGTGAACAAATCGCCTCTAATGTAAATATTGACAGATGAGTTATAAAAAAATTACATTTGTGTAATTTTTGAAAAAACAAATGAATACAGCAAAATGATGTTAGGAGTCTTATAAAGTACTTTTATAACATCATATCAAAAGTTTAAAGAAAAAATTTGGAGTCGTTTTTGGGAAAATCTTGGTTTTGTAAATGTTTATTACTTCACTCGATATTACGTGAAAACTTTTTTTTAGTATATAACGTTAATGAAAGACCTAATTATAGTGAAAAAATTTTTATTCTAAGAAAAAAATTCTATCTTTAATTTTGTAGCTATAGAAAAACACTGAAAAAACTGCAAACTTTTTCAATTTTCGAAAATGTAGAGTTAACAGTGAAAATCCTAACAATGTCACCACTATAAGTGAATTTCACTCTATTCTTACAAGAAATTTAAAGAAAAAAATTGGAGCTAATTTTGGGGAAATTTTGAAAATGCCCCACGGCTTCATGAACGGTACCCACAAAATTTTGTTTTTCACAACCGCAGAGTTCCGAGCGGAAACAGATTGATTGCGGAATATTCATTTTGGAAAACAATGTATAAATAGTTTTGGCGCTAGTGTTATTCACGGACGGATAAAGGGAAGTTTTGAAAGAAAAAAACAAACCTTTCTCGGTATCAGAGGACCCCAAAACATGCATTCTGTTAAAATCTCGAAGTCTATTTTCTGCAGCATTACATTACTTTCTCTATTATACGTATATATGTAAGTATACAAGAAAGTAACAATTGGAAACACTGGTCAAAACACCGAAAGCAAATTGCTGTGATTTATTCAACTCTGCCTCTGGCACGTATCATGTGCTGACGGTTTCATCCAATCGGGAGCTTGAAAGTCTCCATCGTGACGTCACTGGAGACACGGAAGCTTCCGATTGGATGAAACCGTAACAGCTGATACCTTCTAGAGGCACGGTTACAAAAGTCGCACTATAGGCGTCTTCCTTGCCAAAAGACAGGAAGCTTAGTGAATGAGCTTTCTTCACGAGAACTTCGCACACCACCCCACCCGCCGGTGGCACTGGTGTTGCTAACCCCTGCTCCAGTCTATTTTAAGCACGTGTCCCAACCCTTAACACGCTGAGGAAATTCCTGAGTCACCTGGAGGAAAATTCCACGGTTTGTCCCTTACAAGCGAGAAGAAATGCATGGCAGGGAATAAAATCTTGTCCACTATACACGGGAATCTCTTATGACGGGGTCTCTTAAAAGCGGGAAATAAATGCATTGTTTACATACAACTGACCTCGGGACCGTGAATTTTGTCTCCTATAAGCGGGATTCTCTTATAACGGGGTCTTTTATAGCGGGGTTTTACTGTAATAACTTTAATTTATTTTTTTTAAAACAAAATTAATTATTATTTTAATGGTTTAGTAGAAAGCTAAAAAAGAAATTATTTCAACAAATGTTGAAAAATGTTAAAAAAATAAATATCGTTGCTAGGTAACAATACACTAATACACCCTACCACTATGTAATGCAACATAACAAGCTTCAAATCCCCCCCACCCTCCCTTTCCTGTTACGTTATTTACAGACAACTCCTACATCATTTTCCAAATTTCTCTGTCAATCTAAACAAATAAAATATCTAAGAGTTCACCCTAAGAAATTAATAAAATGTTTTGATAATGACTGTGACCCCAGAATAGGATTTTTTAACTGCTTCCACATTCCCTAATTCCTTCCGTTACTCCTAGACAACAAAGACTGTGATTTTCACATTTTCATTTTTTAATGCCTTTATGCTTTCCCTATTTTTTAAGTAAAAATTATCTGATGATTAAAACCAATTTTCTACAGTACACATATATTTTACAAAAAAAATTTAAATTCCTAACTCGAATTTAACAAATTATTTTCGAAAAATTATTTTTAAGTTGGATCCATGAAAAATAAGCGCGTCATTTTTACTTTCTCACTACCGCGTCAGAGAAAAAGTTATGTAATGCTGTGCTAAAAATCACGAATTTTCAGCCAAAAAAAACAAACAAAAACAACCTCTAATTACATGGACCTGGCAACGAGAAAGTTAATAAATACAGAAGCTAAATTCAGGGGGGGGAAATATTCTAACAAGTTGTGTGGCCAGAATCCATGTTTTGCGAGTTCATGATATAGAAAAACATCTGTCAGTCTGTGTCTATCCGGGCGCCCGTTAACAATCCTAGGGGATAAACAGTTCAACCGATTTTCTCCAAAATTGATATTCCTCAATCGATCTGCCTGATATCACGGCCCCTTGAATTTGAAATCGATATTTTAATTTTAAGGGATTCTTTACATGAAGTTCCTGGGACTTTTTCAAAATAAAAAAAAAAATGACTACATAGTTTCGATGAAATTTTGTTGTGGGACAGTTTGAAGGACGTTTAAGAAAATGGTGCAGGTCTCAAGTTGGTTAAAAATCCTGATGTTTCTAAAATTGAAAAAATTCAAAATTTTTTCAGCATCTTCCTACACCAATTATGAAGATTCAATTTTTTTTTCCTCAATGAAATGTGTTCATCAAAAACAGATCTTCGAATAAAGTCATGTTGAATTTTTTGGAAATATGAGTATTTTTGTGTAATTTGGTAACAAACATAAGTCGCCCACTCCCAATTTTCTGTGCTTCATGAATGTAAAATGAATGGTGATGCTACACCATTGGATGCTACATAAGTTAAAATTTATATATTATTTCACATTTCATTTTATGATTATTATTATTATTATTATTATTATTATTATTATTATTATTATTATTATTATTTATTATCTTTATATTATTTCATTTTACACAGCGTCCTTTAATTGTGTTAAATGTGAAAATGAATAGATCATTTCACTTTAAAGATGTGGGAATGGAGAGTAATGCATTTAAAAAAACGAGTAATTTTGATGAATATAAAAAAATATATTTATTTATATTTTTCTATCCATTTTCATTTTCTTGCGGTATCAACAATGATAATTGGCAAAATGTGTAACCCATACAAATAGCAGTCATTATTACTTGTAACCCAAAGTTGTAACACTGCACTGATAACAGGAGATAATGACAGCTGCTTTTCGATGGCATTAATATAAACTAATACTTTTATATTTTTGTAGAATATTACATTACCATAATGTTTAAAAATTACTATTATACATTTTTCGATCTATGTGCATTTGTCTGCCAATGCTACCAGTATCATATTGTTAACAAACTTCCAATTATTTTACGTTCTCACATACTTTCACATATTACACAGAATATTGTAAGGCTAAAACCTCATCCAATGTTTGTGAATACTCTGCATACCTTATACAATGAAATCAATGCCAGAATTATACTTTCATTTCAAGTTTTGAATAAAAAAATCTACTGCTTGAAACTATTTCATTATCACAACAAATGTTCTATGATTTCAAAAGAGTTTTACAAAAAATGATGACTGAGATGTGTTAATTCGGAGAGAAACTGAGGTATAAATACTACTGACTAACCATTACTAAATGCGAGAAAGTACATGCTGTTTTAACACCACTTGTTTAAGTATTCTTTGCTTTATTCGAGGAAAACATTTAAAGAAAAAATATGGAGCTTTTGTTGAGAATTTCCTTTTAATTCCTTTACTTCAAGCAAAAATTATGAGAAAACTACTTGTTTCTTGACGAGTTATACATGATCTTAATTAAAGATCTATTTATTCAACAGATTTCATTAAGAAAAAATCTCTATTATCAACACTATTTTTGCCATGTCTTTTTTGTTTTGTTTAATAGAGTTCATCCAAATCGAGATGTGTCATCTTTATGGACCATACTTTGCTCTATTTAAGAAAAAAATTTGGAACCTTTTTCGAGTCTGTTTACAAACTGTCTATATTTCACTTATAATTCATCCTAATTTCATCCCTTTTAGAAATATAAACAATTATTTTTTTCAATCATACACGCACTAATGTTTAAATTTTTTTGCACAAATATTGCTTCCTTCAGAAAAATAAGATTTTAAGAAAAAAAATAAGATTGACCTGTGGGTAACCTGAACTTTATGTTCAGGGTGTCCATGGTAGCTTTCAAATCGGAATTACACGCGCATGCATGCGCAAGCATGAAGACCTGCTCACTCAAAGAATAAGCTACAATTAATCTTTTATATACAAAGAAACATCCTGCATTAAACCTACCTTAATACCAAAGTTGTTGAGAGTTTTTGTTATTGGGTTAATTAAGGCTTATTTTGTAAAATACAAAATGGATTATCTTAAGTATCTGACTTATTATTGCAGAAAATTGAAATTTGAAAATTGTATTGCTCAATCAGCAAAACTATTGAATTTTTGTGAATGCCAAGAAATCAATAATTCAACCCAACTGACTGATCCTGAAGTTCTCGTGTCAATGACAGAACTGCTCATGCAAATTACCTTTCCACTTCTCCACAGGGAGATCCATGTCCTCAAAGCTCTGGTCATAGGGGGCGGAAATAGGTTCATCGTTCGGGTCTGCGTACTGGCTGAGGTACTGATGTGCCAAAGCTTCTTCTGCTGTAATCCTCTTATCTGCATCTAGTTCCAGCATTTTTTCGAGTAGATCAATAGCTAAAAAAGCGGGTACTTATATATGACCAATAACCAGAAAGTAGATATTAATATATGCAAAGTAATTCCAATTACACAATTCCCCAAACAAGTTTCACAAGATTTCAATATCCTTTACTACATCTTCAAGCACAGCACCGTTGACAAATGAGAATCTATTTTTATGATTCATGGAATACAAACTCCTCCATGGCTCTACAGAAGTGGATATCGAGCAATAAATGTAAACAATAATGCAGGAACTAACAAGATCGAACAACTCTTATTTACAGTTCAGTGTCCAAGGCAATGAACACATTTTCCAAGAAATTATACAGAAAATGATTTCAGAAAAGAGTTTCCAGGAACACACACAATAAAAACTACAAGATGTTTCTGAAATTAATTTTGAATTTATTTCTTTACTACACTTTACTTTAAATTGTTTATTTCTTACCATAATTTTTATCAATCTATTACTTTGCTATTATTGTGAAACACATTTTATTGATTTTTAGTTACAATTTTTTCTGTATTAACATTTATGTAAAGGATTACCCTGTTAATAAATAAATAAATAGCACTTGTATGTCTGTAAAGAAATCCAACAATCTTATTATTTGCTGTGACTTACATCTTCATTCAAAAAGGATAATACGATCTTACCTAAAGGATTCGCCCCTTTGAATACTTCTTTGAAGTCCTTCTTCTTCAATGGTGGTAATGACTGGATGTAATTTCGAGCCTACGACAAAGGAATACATTTTTATTTCCTAATCCACACACAGTCACTTACTATGTTTTCACATTTAAATTAAAATATCACAATTGTTTTTAAAGGATTCTGCAATTTTTGATAATTGACTCATTATTTTCTCTTGTATTTGATATTTTTTCTGATAAACTGATTCTGTAGTTCAAAAATTTCTAAACAATGCAAAGCTACATTTCTAACATCAACATAATATCACAAACACTCGTCGTAAATAAGTGGATGCCAGAATACACAGAAAAGATACACAAACCAGATTTTCTCAAAAATAGTTTCAATTTTTACTTTCTCACCTTACTATGTGCTAATGATTTGTCAGTGATTTTTCAGCTCAGAAAAAATCATATTAAGGTACCCTGAGAAATGGGATGAAGTTTGTTCCATAGTAAATTTTATCCTCCAACAAGCTGTGTAGTCAGAATCCAAATTTCCTTGATCCCCAAAAAATCGATTGAATCCTCCCGTCTGTTTGTGTAACAATACTAGTGCCTCCATTGTTCAGTCAATTTTCTCAAAAAATTATCTCAGATCGATTTGAATGAACTCTAGGACCTGCGAGTTTCAAAGGGATATTTTCATTTTCACACGACTCAGACTTCACACGAAGCCTGAGCAACATTTTCCAAATTTTCTCAAAAATAGTTCCAAATTTTTTGAAAATGGCTTCCTAAGAGAGTGTCCGGCCACTGGCAGGACTTGAACCCCATGTCATCCGGTCAGAGTCAGCAGCAATGCTGGCTCTGAGATACACTCACCCAATCTGAATTTTTTCAAACTTCAAAAATTCAAAATATAATTTAGCTGTCTTCCTACAACTACAATATTTAAAATATTTTGTTTCCTTAATGAAACGTTCTTCAAATACAGATCTTTAAATAAGTTTGTGTACATTTTATTTGAAGAAGAAAAAAAAAAAGAGTACTTTTCATGAAATTTTTGCTTGATGTAAAGAGAATTCGTAATGTATTTTTCAAAAAACCAAGTGATTTTTTTCTTTAATTTTTTTACTTAATTAGAGTGAATAGTAAGTAAAGTACGGTTAAAAATGGCATAGGTCTTATTTTCGGCAAACTCTGGGCATTTTCGAAAATTGCAAAAAATTAACATTGCAAAACTACAATATTGATCTTACAGATTTTCCCCCTTACTCAAATGTTACTTAAAAGTAGATCTCGAAATAATATAAGCAAAAATCAATCAATTTCAAAAAAAATTACAAATGCGAATGTTCAACTGTTTAAAGAGTCCGGAAGGTTGGCAACATCTGTTGCGCGGCTGACGTAAGAGGTAACGTGAAATCTGTGGACCGAAGTGCGAATTCCAGGGCGTCGGGAAAATGGTTGCTGCTTCATGAACACTTCGGCGGGTTCACGTAGATATTATATTATGTAGCCACTACAAGTAATGCGAGAAAGTATGTGCCGTTGTAGAATTATTAGTTTCCTATACTAATTTTCGTTTCGCTCCATGAGAGCAAAGTCCGTTTACAAATATGCTTTGGGCCCGATATACCAGAAAACTTCTGGAATTTCGAAAATTGCTAAAGTTTAAAATGTTCTGACAACCCTCTCACAACTACATTATGAAAGATATAGATTTCTTTGTTATTGTCATCTTTCGTTCCGTATTAGATAATACACATTTTTCAGTTCTATGTTTTCACAACATTCAGTTTTCATTTTCATAGTTTTTACAAAATTCGAGATAATTTTACAGTAAAAGGAATTACATTATGACAATTTTGTATCCTAGGTGTCAGATTTACTGCAACTTTAAGACTCTTAAGAACCGGATAGTACAGGAGTAAGCTAATTTATTTTGTAAGCCTACGTGCTTCAATTAAAATAACATTTAGGTAAAATCCTTTTTCCTTTAAACTTTTATCTACCCATATAAATAAAAGAATGTTCGTATGTCGGTCGCACATAGACGCATTAGTATCAGGTGTATTTAATTAGTGATTTGAATTAAATCGAATATATGAGGGTGCCGTTTGACAATGACTCGCGTATATGGTGAAGCGCCCCTGAACAGAATCGCTAGGCAACCCGTCGCACGGTCAAGTATTAAGCCCATAGTGGCTGCCTATTCTGCCCTTGCGATTGTGAAATATCGGCCGGAATTTTAAAAACCTGATATTACAGACGTGGACAAATTATTAGAAAAATGGTATTTAATAGAAAATTCTATTTATTGTCTCAAAATATTACAACTAAACTATAGAATTGAAGAAGCTACAAACTTATACTTAGTGTTATCATGAATTAAAGCATTAATTCGCCTGAGCATGTCTTGAACGAGTTTTTTGCACAATTCGGCAATTTCGACATCTTCATTCCAAATGGTAATGAGGACTCCACGAGTTTTTCCCTTGTCAGGTGTTTTGCCTTCACTGACTGAACCTTCTCGCCCCCCTACTTCCTAAGAAGCGAAATGATTGTAATCGAGCACCGCAAAACAGCTAATGTTTTACATAAAGACGCTTATTGACGGGCTCTGGTAACGAAAAACGTAATAAAATCTCGTTCTTTTATATCGTAAATTACTTCCTCTAACACGTCCAGTCATTTTTTTCGTCTTTCGACATCGAAAAATCGATTAACGACAAAACGTCCGTCCGTCGTATCGTCCGTTTGACCGACCGAACGGCCGGCCGGCCTCCCGTGGCCAGTGCTAGGGCCTAAACCACTGTTTCCAGCTCTCTAGGGTCGATGAAATTTTGAAGGGGATCAATGATCACATGGCCGATTGGAGATATAGTTGGAGGTATGATCAAGATCCCAATAATTACACAAAAATTTAATGAACTTGTTAATTGTCTAAATCGGCCGACCCAGCCGATTTAATTTAACATCCTAACAGTTGTGTGGCTAGGTTCTCGGATTGGGCACTTTCCATCAATCACTATTGTTTGAACACGTTTTACACTACAGTTCATTTCATGACCTTAGTTTATGTTATTGCTGCTTCTGTTGGCAATGATAATGAAATAAAATTTGTAAACAATCGTACTAGAGGAGGCGATAGAATCATAATTCCATTTCGTCCGGAATTTGAAAACTTAAAAAAATAATCTGCATAGACAACATAAAATAATTTACGCAAGTCAGACAAAAAATTTACATTGATTAAGAGCCCAATTTATAATTTCAAAAATACGGTAATTTACTTACTCTACCCTAAAGTATGAATATTTAGTATTTTGAATTTGGCATATGGTACCCCTGGGTGTGTATATATTTTAACTAACCAACATTACGCGAAGGACTCGTTAAATGCACATTTTGAATCAACAAACCTAACATCAAATGAAAACATATTCCCCAAACCGCATAAATAGTACTTTCAATAACATGCGAAATTCAAAAATTACGCCACAGCTCGTGCCAGTCGAAGGCAGGAAATTGGTATTCCCCTGGAACTCCGCGCCACGCTCTGCGGCCAGACCCTCATGCGCTGTAAGCTCCTTGGCGTGCGGAAACAACGAGAGCCCTATGGATTATCTAGGCTCTCCTGGATAAGCCGCGTCTCTATCGTGATGGCTGACGTTCCAGCAGTACGCTCTCAGGAAGGCCAAAACATGTCAGCCACCACGACGTATTGAGGATAGCCTAGATAATACAAACTCCGGCCGCGGAAGCCTTCTCAATGAGAGCCCTACGTTTTATTTATTTGTCAGAAAACAGTAAAAAACTGTATATGACGTGTGGGGAAAGAAATTTATCTGCGCACATTTTCTTGAGGGACAGAATAAAAAAATAATAAAAAACGAAAAAATGAATTTAGAAAATAATTATTTTAGAAAAATAAAAATATTTGAAAAATGTTTTTTCTCGAATTATAGAAAATCAATTTCAACGGTAAATGAACTACAAGCAAAAGGAGTGCTTAACAAAACGTGTGCACAATGAAGCTACTTTTACGTCCAGAAGCAAAACAAGGGGCCATCTCAGCATTTGCTCAATGGATCAAGGAAACTGGAGAAAAACCTGATCGAGATACGTTGAAGCACAGGGCCATAGGCTAAACGCAGAAAAAGAGCTTAAGAGCGCGGCGTGGTGCAATACCTGGGAGGGCACCTGACGCCGGAGAAAGCGTTCGTTGGGCGCTCTTTGATTTGAAAATAATATCATATTGCTGCAATCTCTTGAATACCGAAAGCCACTGAAAGGAAAATGTGTATTCCTAATTATAAGATGATTTTGGATTATCTGGGTGTAACCTAACAACTACCCGCCACTGCTCAATCACAAAATGAAATGAAACTGGGGGGGGTACAAAATGGCACACACATTCTTGTATACTTAGATGTAGCTTAAAATTAATTTAAGCACAGACTAACAATTCTATAAAGTTTTTGCTTTTACACATATCCATGTCGACTTTATCCATTAATTCTTCCTTAATTTTTCTTCTCTTGTTTGGTTTTATTTCACGGCTCGCCAATTTCTATTTGACTTCAAAGTATCAACACAAGGCTAAATAACATGAAGTAAATTACGATATGCTTATCAGTCAAGCATAAACACCACAGAAATGTGATACGCAATGTTATTAAATTGTGAAGCCTGATTCGCCACACAAAACAATTTAGTACTGTACAGTTCATGAGTTATAAAAAAAAACAATTGATATTTCTGCATTGGGAACCACAAGTAATTACTAGGTAAGCGAGTTAGATTACCTCTTCACTTGTTATTTTATCAACTGTCTCCTTGGTCGGAGTGCCACACAGCACTAAGATGCGAGTTAAATGGTCAATGTCTGGAGGAACATGGCGTTAAGGAGCTGCACCAAGCGACAAGAAGCTCAATGAACCTGGAGGTGCTCACACCCAACGTTCGCCGCGCTGGACACCGATTCCCGTGACATTTCGCCGGCTGGTACAACGCCATGTCGAACTCATTCATAGAAATTTCGAAGTGCTACGGAACACGAGAGGGTTTTGGAGGCGTTTTGCATCACGGCCTTATACCGCGATTTTTCTGACCCTGAAGACTTGGCTTCGGGATGGAATATGTCACGGTATTTCGCGACGTTTTCAGTCGTACCGTCAGGTATCGCGACCGTATCAAGCGGTGCTTGCGATCATGCGATTTCTAGCGGCACAACGAACAAAGACGCGAAATGCCGTGTGATATTCCATCGTGGCCGTAGGGGCTTGAGGGGCAGAGCTAAAAGAAAATCGCACTATAGGCAAACCTCGACGCCTGTGCAGGCGAGCCGTTGCACCGGCAGCGCTAGGTCGTCGCGAGACGTCGATCAACCTGCCATTGAAAGACTTGGTAGCGTGCGTTCGTTCGTGACAAAGAGCAAAGATCCTATCCCCTGGTTCCATTCTGGTTAGAAGTACACACTGACACGTTCTTTGATCTATTTTGAGATCTCTTAAATCAAAGCTGTTTTGAAGAAAACTGAAAACGAACAGTACGGACGTTGCACTTGACGTATTCTCAGTATGATTTAGTAGTTTTTTTTCCATAGATGTAAGTATTGTAAAAAAATTGTTTCAATTGTAAATATGGAATTAATTCATTTACTTTATTTTTAACTTCATTTAACTATTTTATTTTATTATGATCGTGGAAACCATACTGTAACCCTGAAATCCAATAGGACATACAAAATCCTATAGGATATACGAAAAGCTATAGGACCCTATAGGAATATATTCTTACATAAAGAGGATCTGTCCTGGGAACGTTGTCTAAACAACAAAGTGCGCTCGATCTTCCCGTCTTTCCGAGCCCGATCCGAAACATTTGTCACGTACTTGCCCTCCGGGGCAATGTAGACCCTGACGACACACACGCTGATAGCGCCGGCCGCGGCAGGCAGATCTCGAACGCCCGAATACTAATCCTAACGAAAACTCTACTTCAAGTGCCACATAGCCCTTCAAAATTTACTAATATGGATTTTGCACGGTGCTGAACCAGCTGGTAACATTTCGTGTCAATCCGAGTATCCAGCACAGTGAATGTTGCGTGTTAGTAAACGAAATTAAACAAATCACTCTCATGCAAAATATAAAACTGAACAATTTCAATCAATCAATTTTACCTTAATTATCATAGTCATGCATTACATCTACATTAGTAATACACTACTGCTCTTAACAACAAAAAAGTTAAAAAAGCGTACTTTTAAAGAATTATTACAGTTAGCAGTCTAAGAAAAGTGAATAACACTGTCAGAGCTGATAGGATTGCTGACTGCCCAGAATTCAACATCCCTAATATATTTCCTCATGCAGAAAATCGCTGAAATATTTCAAAAATCCCATCTACGCTACATCACTCAAGAAATATATATCCCATGAAGTATTTTCCAAATACAGATATTCAAAAGACAATTAAAAAGATTATACAAAGTAATCCTGCATTCACAATTAATACTTCAAACCATACTCATCAAAACCTGAGGCAAGAGAAATAAAAAAAATAAAAAATCTTCAGCTATTGTGATTCCCACAACTTTACTACCAAGTTCAACTCCACAAAGAAATCTAAGAGCCAATAACCATGAAATATTTTTGTACAAACAATAACAGTGTCATCGATATGTACATTTTCATTATTTAAACAAAAACTGTAAGACTTTGTTAAACAAAAAATAAATGGCTTGGAAAAGTAAGCAAAGAGTCAATCCTACTTTTAATAGAAAAATGTTTATCCAGTAATTGCATTAGTGCCTATAAAACAATACCAAAATTTAAAAAAAAAAAAAAAAAAAAAGTTGATGAATGTGTAATTTACTGCCCATGCATTCGTATTAATTTCTAAAAATCACAAAGTTGTTAACCAATTAGCCAATTTTGCATTTTAATCTACTGCAAAATTACAACTTCTACCATGCCAAAACTTTGAGACAATTCGGCACACCTACGCTCGCCTCTACTGAATTCAAATTACTCAACAACTGAAGGAAGCCCAAAGCTGTCGTACTCACCGACTCACTGGAAATTTTCTGCATGAAATCATCATTTGGAGTCCCCAAAATCTCCATGATAAGGTTTAGCTGGTGAATGTCTACACAGAGTGCTAAGGGCAGTTCTTGGTAAGAGTGCACGAAAGAGCAGGGCAGAACATGCTGGCCACTGCTCCAGTCTTCTACACACCAAGAAATTTCAAACAACAGACACAGCAGATGGCACACTTAAAGACAATCATGCAGGGGAACACAAGTTCAACAGACATTCTATGATACACATCCACAATCCACATCAAAATGGGGGTATGGGGGGTCAAAATACACAGACTCACCCAGCTTGACCCTAACAACTCATAAAATTAAAGGAGAAATAGTTTGCAACACTACCTAGCCAAGAGTCACAGAACACAACAAGCACAGCAAATTTACAATAAGCCTGTTTAAGAGCAAAGGATACGATCTGTTCCAGGAAACAAAGTTCTTCCAGTCAACAGCTCTGCCATTATGCACCCCACTGACCAGATGTCCACTGCACATATAGCAATTAAAAAAATTAGTCATCAGTCCATTGAAGTGGAATGAGAAAAGAGAACATTCAAGTATTGAAAGTAATTAAAATTAATTTGAGGTGGGAACATTTGCAAATATTCTCAACACATAAAACAAAACTCGGCTCCTCTGTTCACTGTATTTTTATATAATGTTTCAAAGCAATGCTAGATTCACAAATACCTACAGATAGAAATTTTGTTCATGCAAGTTCTCTCATTTGTATTCTTAATTTTTGAATAATCAAATTGTTTCTTGTAGCAAAGTTTTCCAAAGTTTTAACACAAGTTTGCAAAACTAAAATCTTTTAATCTGGTAGGATGTTTTATTAAAAATTTCTATTGGTTAGGAGAATTAATTCACACAAAGGAAACCAAGGCAAAACAATAATCCAAAACATGCACAAACATCACATGATAATATTCCAAACAATGGTCTTCAACATGATTCAAATCCTACATTTCAAAATGAATTTTCAATCACGTTGAATGTAGCTTCTGTGTAGTCTTGGTAGACCACGAAATAAATGTTGAGGATTACAGAAAGATAGTTGAAAAATAATAAAATTTAATACAATACAGATAAAGCAGATAAAACCTGTAAAAATCAAAAATAGAAATTTTGTTTCATCTGCAACTGAAGGCATGCAAACAAATGTATATTCAAAATAAATATTTCCATTGTATAATTAAAAAAAGTGTATAGAAAGTTCTCAAAATCCTTAATCTGTACCTACAAAAAATTATAGTTTTTAAAATATTTAGTTTAAGGAATTAAAGGGTACTCCACGAAAATTTAAGAAACTGATCTACTGAACATTCCATAGTTAAAGTATTCACAAACGGCAATCAAGTCTTATTATTGTTAATCTGTTGGTTAGTTTAACACTTTTTTTTTAGAGATATTAAAATCCTATTGTGAGATGGTGAGTGGGCAAAGGTGGGTGGTTCAAAACAAAATCATTTGATTAACTAACAAACATTAAATTACAACATTTACCACAAATGTTGATTTGCTTAAAGAACTAGGCAGCAATAACTACTAAGCAAAAAGAACATCATGTTTTTCTTGCCTACTATAATCACACACTAAATACAATGGCCAAATCAGATAAGTTTTACATTGTTGACTGGTACTTAATGCAGAAATGTCAGATGTACAACAGCTCACTTCCATTTTGTCATCATGTTGTGTTTTCGAACTGTATTATTAAATCCTATACCATGATTTATTTTATGCTGTATCATAATTGTACCTACGTTTATTTCATTATGCATTTATTTACATATTCATTGTAGTATTATAATTTTTGTACAACACAAAATACACAATTGACATTATAAGGTAACTGTAACAATAAATAAATCATCATCATTACAAACATTTAAGGTTTAGAACTGTTGACTCGTTCCTTTGGTTTATTAATATTCCCCAGTTGCTTTCGAGGTGTTCTTCATCTTGAATAATTAAATAAAAGTATTACATATGCATTTAAGGTATGTACTTATACATTGTATTGTTCTTCTTTGTGCTAGACAGTAGGACCTCAGCAGTTGCTGTGTTTACTGCCCTTGCCATGAGTGCGCTGCATGATCTTTCTTGCGAAATCCAAATTTCGGTCCTATACTTTCAAAATTTTTCAGCCCGATAAATATACAGTTAAGATGCTTTTAACAAAGTGATAGTTTGATATTGGGGGTCATAAATGCATGGCTGAAGTGCTCAGCTGTTATGACACTCAATCCCCTTTCATTTATTCATTCCGAGTGGGTGGTAAAAAGGGAAGATTATGTCACTGGAAATGCTGCTGCTATTGCATGTTACTAGGAAACCACTGTCAACATCATCATGTGACTTTCAAATATCAAGCACAAAGTTCAGTACAATGTATTTGCATAATGAACACAATACCAGGAAGACAAACGTGTTATATTTACCAGTCTGATTGTAATGCATCCAATTGAGCATTATTTCAGGAGCACGGTACCATCTAGTAGCAACATAGCCTGTCATTTCATTTTCTGTCGGTCTAGCTAGGCCAAAATCCAGGATTTTCAGCTCACAATCTTCATTTACAGCAATATTTGATGGTTTCAAATCCTACAAGACCAATTATTTTTTTACAAACAACCTAAAACTAATTTAAATTCCACTAACATGTTTTGTTTTCTCAGCAGCTTAACTGCAAAATTTAAAATTTACGAATTTCAACAATTCAATATTTGTATTCTACAATAGTATAAGATGATTAATCAACTTTAAAAACTTGTAAAGAATTCTTATGACTATAAATATAATGGGCAAATTCATGGGGCTTAGTCAGTGGAAAGGATTAGACTATGTAGTTGTTTGCCAACATTTTGGAACATATCCTCATTTAGAAATTTGCTTTGCTTAGTCAGTAATAAACAAATTTTCCTCCTAACACTCTATTGTTAGCAAATAAGCTGTGTTGGTCTGGTTCCATTACAAATGTTCCTCACATAATATACACTTGGTGTAGCACCTCCAAGAACATGTAGCTTATCACTTGTTTTTCTGTTTTATGATTGCAAGATATTGTAATTATGTTTATTTCCTTTTAAACTTTTTTACAGTTCATTATAAGTAGTAGAGTAGGCTTAAGTGGTTAATCAACATACTGTTATAGTCATGTTTTTGATTTTCTACATCACAGCCCTGGGAATATGGAAATATATTTTCAGAAATGTTAGAAAACAACTATATAGTCTTAATTTTTCCACTGACCAAGCCTTCATCTTCAACAATTTAATGTATTTATAATATAAGATTATGATTATGAAATAACAAATAGTTGACTACATAATACATACTCTGTGTATAATTCCTGCAGAATGAATATACTTTAAACCTCTTAATATCTGATAAACCAGAAACTGTACATGATCATCTGAAAGTTTTTGTGTTCTAACAATGTTGTGAAGGTCTGCTCCCATTAGGTGGGTCACAAGATACCTGTAATTTAATTTGTTGTCAATTAAATAATTAAAATAATGTAACCAACAAATCATACACACACAAAATATTTTACATACAAACTGTTAAAATCTTCCAGAGAAGATGATGGATGGTACACATCCAAAAGTCCAATCACCTAAACACAAATATGACAACGTGAAAGCTCAAAACAATGGATTTAATTTTTACAGAGCAATGTACACAATAAATATGACAAGTCATTCTTACATTCTCATGATTCATGTGTTTGAGAAGACGAAGTTCTCTGTATGTTCTCTTCGCATGGACAGCAGACTGAAAGGGGCGAGTAAGTTTTTTGATAGCTACCCTGATCCCCAATTTGGTGTCATCAGCACAACTGTAATGGTAAAGAAAAAATATTTTTTTCAGTTATGTCAAAATTCCATTCTCGACGAAAATAAGAACGCATTATATACAATAATTTGTTGTTTTTTAAAGTCAATTCCACAAAAATAAATGAAACAAAAATAGTTATAACTTCAATATTTGGAGACAATCGCTATTGGACCCGACAGTTGAGACCACCCAAACCTTAATTAACGCATCACTCCAGCACGGATGCTAAGAAAGTCACCATTATCGGAAGAATTCTAATTGGTCGTTCTAGTGTTATATTTAACGACAACTGCACTAGCAATTGGCAAAAAAGTAAATGAAACAAATAATCACCACACTTGACCGTAAGCTCCAGAACCAAGTCCTGCCAGCATCTGATAGCGTTCGGGGACCTCCCATTCGGTCCGGTTGATTTCAACTTTATAAAACGATGGCATGTTTCTTCTCGCCGATTATCGAATAGACGTCACAAACACATTACACTTTAACAAATTCCAAACACGCACTTCTCACGAATTCCTCCCGAATCGGCTTGGGCAGAGCGTCGCGTACCCAGGGCCTGGCGCAGATCAGTGTGGGCGGGCTGGTCACAGAATAATCGGGTTTCAGAACCAGTTCTTTTAACTCTGCAATCGCGATTCGCTAGACGTCTCGCCCACACACCCGCAGCGGCTTATTCAAACGAACGCCAAGCACCGAAAAACGCATTCACACTTCGTGTGTTAAAAGCATTACGAGTTGAAATGGAAAACTGTTGTCCCAGTTTAAAGCGGTCTATTCTTTTCACCAAACAGGTAGATTTTCATGATAGACGAGGGAGTTCAGGTGAATATACCGAACTTTCACAGCAAATTTTATTGTCTGTCCTACGCAAATAATGACAAAACTAGTATTATTGGCGATACTAATAAATAGTTATAATTATTCGCTATCTCGGTAACTTAATGGTAAGCGTAACTGGGCGTAAATCTTGGGTTCGAATCCCGTCAGAGTAAGCAATGCTTTGATCAGTACCTTCCTCCACAAATTACGTAACGCTAAAGAGAGGGGTAGGGGGTTTGAGGAACCATTTTGTTGCGTTACATGGGAGTGAGGGGAGTTGATTTTGTGTTAGGTTACGCTGATATTTTTTTTTTTCCAACACTTGCTGAAATAATTTTCTTTATTCAGTCTTTCACTAAAAGATTAAAATATTAACAAATTAAATTAAAAATATAAGAAAAAACTAAAAAGGCCCAATCCGGATAGCCGATATCGCTAAAGCAGTAGTGTCGTGGTGATCTCGGACGGAAGGATCGCGGGTTCGAGTCCCGCCTCCGGCAGAGTGTGCTTGTGTGTGTCTGTAATGTGCGTGTCGTCCATTCATCCCTCATTATCATCATTCCATATCCCATCCCCTAGGGACTGGCAACCCAGGGGGATGAAAATTGGATTCAGCATAATACTGCCCCCCCCCAAAAGGAGTCTCATACACTTGCCACGGGATAAATGTCACTAAACTTCGATAACTGCAGCTGCATGTCCGCGTGACCCCAGGAGGCCAATTCACGACAAAAAAAAAGTTATGATGTATAAATGTTTTCAATAAATGAAAATATATTATCACCAATGGTACATTGGTTGAATCTTAGATTACGAAGAAAATATTCGTAACTGATCTATTGTAAATTTTAGAATACAATTAAATCGACACAGTAGATTATCGTCCAAAGGGGCGAATCCAGCCGATCATTTTGTTTTCGTAGATTTTTGTTAAGTAATACACATATTTGTAATTATATTGTATATTATTTTTGAGCTGTAAATATGCTACTATACAATATTATTGTTTAAATATTTACATAATTTGAACATAAATATTTAAATCAATTTCGCCAAATGAAAGAAGGTAAACGAAATCTCTTGATCTTTTTGGGATCCGTCAAGTGATCGCCCATGAGTCCTCTAGGACAATATGTTCACTAGTCAGAAATTTTCTTGCCAATGCTTCCGTCTTTCCTTCGTGTAAAAATTGTACCCGAATCTTCTTAGGTGGAGTTAGCATCGCCAATTTTGACGTAAATTTTTGTAAATGACGGGCGAGGGGGGTCGCAGGCGTTACGTAATTATTTAGGGGGATCCAAGCTTTACAGAGGGGTTGGGGTATTCAAAAAGTTCCGCCTTTGCATTACGTAATTTAAGGACGGCGCCTTATGACACTTCCACCGGCTTGCGTGGCCCTTGATGCTCAGGGCATCGTTTGAAGTCACTGCTATGCATTCCTCTGACCAGGAGTTCCTAGGGTTCGGATCCCGCCGGAGGTAGAGTTTTCGACACTACCCACATCGCTAGATCTAATTCAGACGCTGTCTTGAGGAAAATTCTAGCGGCCGGCTGCTCTGGTCGGTAGTTTTCCGTGGTTTCTCCGATCAACACCAGGCGAATGCACGAGCAGTCCCCTAAGAAACGGACCGCGCGCGATCTTTCCTATCTCTTTCTTGTCCTATCCTCACTATCTTACACACTACTCTACCACACATACCGGGAGACGAGTCGAAAGCTTAGAGCTTGTCCCAGTTGGGACGGTGCCCCTCTGCTGGGAGATACTTGACTGGGGAAAACCCCACTAACCGACGTTTAGGTCGGCGGCGGGTCATATTTGTTATAACAAGAGCCTGGAAGCTCAGGCACTCATTTTGCCTAAAACAGGCAGGCAAAAAGGCATTTATTCTGGCTAAAATAGAGGGCAAAACGCAGGGCACATTAAAAAATCTCAATTTAAAAGTAAAAAAAAAAATAATAATTAAATGATTCATGTTTTTATTTTAACTCCAAAATTTACATTAGCACCAACATGCAAGGAAACTACCTTTTCTTTGTAATCTTGACCACCCTTGACCATCTAGTTGACGACAATGGATTTATTTTACTCATGACCCTGTCTCTACGAAATGCTATTGTGGACTCCCTTTTGTATCTTGAAATGGTAGCAGTGGAAACAGAATTGCAGATTTCATTCTTTGCACTTGTGTAATCATCAGAAGGGAAGAGAGAATAAAAAGGAACTGAGAAGGCTATGATCACGTACAGACAGCTCTGTTCTCAAAAGAGATCCGAAGCCACACAGCATACACAAACATAGGATGAGATTTCTCATGAGCAAACAAGTCTTTAAGTATCAATAAAAAATATCAAAAATCTTCACTGGTATCATCTTCCTTTCCCTTTGAGATTTTTAACACAATCTGACACTGGAACCCCATGTCCACAGAAAGACAATACATGACCATGCCTTCATGTTATCCAGGGTAGCAGGTATGTTTCCAAATTGATAGAGAATGTTGCCAGGACAGAAAAAAATAATGAAAAAGGCAGAAAAAGACACAAAGAGGCAAAATGCCAAAAATAGGCGTCAGAAGATAAAATAGGCACAAAAAAAAGGTAAAATGAAAATCTACTAAAACAAAGTAAGTGATTTTAAGTGAATTAAGTGATTTCTATTGTTAAGTCATAAAACTGAAACAATTCTAAAAAGGCATTTGGCCAAACTTCTGGGCTCTAGTTATAACATGATCAATAGCAGTTTGAGTAAGGTGTAAATCAAGTTGGCCTTTACACTATATCACGTACATTAGAGCCTATAATTAGATCTTTCAATCTATTATTCATTGAATCTATGTTTAATTCACGTAATATTATTATTTCACCTATTATTAATCTTAGGTGTATAATTCACCTATCATTAATCTATTGTTACATCTTCCTAATCTGTTTAGAAGTTCATTAAATTTTGTGCAGATGTCATCAATATTTGAGCTTGCTGACCTATAATTCTAATAGCTTCCTTCGCTGAATACATATTTATTACAGCTACTTCACAAGTCATGTCTTTACTTAAATTACTTATTCATTTAATATATTTTCACACCGTATGTTTTCAAGTATAAATTGCTACATCCTCATTTTTGTGTGAATCTTTGCAGTAATTTGTCATTAAATTATAGTTTTTTAGATTATGAGTGTTTATCTCATGCAGCTTTAACCCATGTACAGTATACATACAGATCTGTGCATTTAAATCTTCTAGCGCAATTTCCAATTGTTGAATTTTTTTGTAAATGCACTGTATGTTTTGATGATATACTTTGAGGACAGAATTTTTTACCTTCAAATTACCACAGGATGTATTTCTTTCTCCTACTGTTTTGTTTCAATATTTTTATATTAACTCATTGAGTCATAACACAGTATATTTTTCTGTTTGTTGATTATTTGTTTTATAGTGGCTGCTAAAACGGTGCTCAAATAGTTCTTTCCACTATTATTCATATGTTGTCTGTGTCATGTATGTCTGCTCCTTTGTAGATTTACATCAACAAGTGTAACATTTGGATATGAGGTAGATATTAATTTTTATTTTTTGCTGGTCTTTCTTAACTCTGTGTTAACACAGGAACTAGGAATATAATCATACTAGTGTGGAAGATTTAAAACCACTGATTGCTAACATTTGACTTGAGTAATATATCTAATCCACTAAGCACATATCTAGCTTCATTCCATGACACATCATTGGAACCTGCTATTATTACTATAACTTCTGCATCACTTGTAATTCCTTCAAAAGCATTCTGAATTTTGCTTCCATTTTACATTTCTCATCACTTGAGTATCTCCATCAGTCAGTTTTTATGTAATTTCACTGCCAGTCCTTTTCCCTGTCTATCTCCATAAAACTACCATCCTGTAGTATTTATGTCTCGCTTTTGTTTCTTTCTGGATTATATGTTGAACTTTAGTTTGGTCATTGTCCTCTTTTAATTTTCCTTATAGATCCCCACTGCAAAAGTGTTTTCCAGTGCACAAAATGGCTCGGGCAATAGTACATGCGCAACTTAGCTGCTAATCATGTTTATAATGTTACTTGGGAAAGTATTGTATCATACAAATTGTTTATCATGTTTTTATCCTTTTATATCTTTTACATTATTTACACATGTTCACCTTTAATCTTTTGCTAGGGACCACTGAATAAAATCTCCTCAAAACATGTTTGTAATGTTCTAATGAACCATAAATGTACATTGTGGAAGATAACTTCCGTCCTCGTCTACTTGGCTGTCCAGGAGACACTGCATCCTAGGCGTAGAGGCCAACGGCTCTCAGCAGCCAAGTAAATACTGACTCCAGCAACGGAAGCCTACACTTTCATCTTCTGTTCTCCTTCTCCAATATGAATTTCCACAGTATTTCTGTGGACTGCCAATTTCGTTCGTTGTAAATTGTGAAAGTTATTTTAAGTTATTAAATAAGAAACCATGTTTGTACTTCAAGGAAAAATAAACACAGATGATGATGGAAGAAGAAAAATATATTTTATAATATATGAAAAATGTTTTACAAAACAAAGGCTATTCACATAACATGGAGACTTCATCAACTCCCTTCAAGGTAACCTTGTTTTGTTACCATGAACAAGTTTGGATTCTTCAGTTGCAATTTCATTGTTAAATAGACAAAACAGTCTTTATATTAAAACTGACCAATAAAATGGGCAATAACACAACCAAAGGGCATCGTAATTCCATTTCCTTGTATATTAACATTTATTGTCCATACCGCCACAAAACAACTGGATGCTTTCTGAAGCAACAGAGGTAGCATTCTTTACGTTGGCACACATCTTACATTAACCAGCAGCAATAAAAAACTGGCACTTTACAGTTAGTCTACACACACACTAATCAAATACCAATTTACAAACATCACAAAATGGCAAGTTTGCTTAATTTTTTTTAATTTTTTATATTTTCGAAGTTTTATGCACATCTGAAACGGACTATCTATTGCATCAGAATTGTGAAATGAAGTTCTTTCTTAATAACAAAAACCTTTTAATTAAATTGATGTGACTATCAGATAGCATATCATTTAGTGGCTACTAATTAGCTGTTCTTGCAAGTAAAACACTCAATTACAAAGTGTTTTGGTATGGACAACATGGAACCATTTGATCATTAGAGTTAAGCAATAAATTGCTGCATGCAAAGTTTACAGCATATGGGTTTATGTACATGATACTAAGATGCAACTCCACAATACAACTAGACAGGAACATTCATTCATTCATAGTATCAAGATTATTCATGGCAGATAGTACTAGGCATACAACACTGACAAAAAATCCACTTGCACCACGAATCAGGGCTACAAATTGAAGCAAGGTTAAACCTCGGTCAATGAAGAAAAACCAGCACCAGACACTGCTGAACAGTCGTATTTTTCCACACATGGAGAATTTCACTACAGCAACACTTAAGTGATTTCAGTGTAAAAGAGTATTTGCCAAGCATCAAGCAGAGGTTAACTCATAGTCCCTCTAGCTCAGTTCAAAACCTGCACCAGCTTGGATAGCATACAAAAGCTTTTCTCTAAGGGTTTCCTCGTCACTAAACTCTGGAAGTTTGAGCAAATTCATACATGTACTAGCTGTGGGAAGTCTATCAATAACACCCACATGCTGTATACAGAATGGAGGGTCCAGTTCCTAAAAAGTAACAAACATTAGATCAATTAATGTACTATTGAATAATACTGTAAAAGATGAATATAGAAGAAACCAATGTTAATTACTGAGATACTTCAACCTAAGTGATAGAAGTAAAAATACAAAATTTACCTTAAAACCCAATAAAGGAGGTCGTGAGCAACTTGTCACAAATTTGAGAAGTTGCCGTTTTTGCAGATCTGTAAGGTTTTCCACAACTTTCCAGAATAATCTAATTGTTATATGCTCTGGAGCATATCCACCTGAATAACTCGTGTGTTGTTTCAAATCTTCAACATCTACTGGAACTTGAGCACCTGATATCAAAACTTGAAGTTCTTTGTTGTTGAACATTTGCAACCACTCTAAAGGTATCACATTTGCAAGTCCCTGTATAATTAAAATTTTATTAAAGAAAATTGTACTGAATGTGTAAAAACATACATACAAAAAAAATATACTTTCCCTCATTCATTTGAAGGCAACAACATAAGTAACGAAAGTCTCCACACTTTTAGTTCCTTGGAAATGTATTCAATTTAGGAAGATTTTCAAGACTTGTATTAACTAATAACATATGCAGAAAGTTGAAAAAATGTTGAAAATACTACTGAGAAACTATGGACATTGTAAACAAGAGATAACATGCAACTGATAGAGCATCATAATTAATGCTCTGTATAGTACAGATACATTTACTTTTTCCAAAAAACGGAATGAACAGGTCATTTCTGTTTTGTAGAATACTGATTTCCTCAAATTCTTACAATATTGTTCTGTATGTCTAAAATCTGATAAAATAATCTGAATAAAGTATATAACTTGTATGCATGTACAAGTGAACGGATGTCAATGTTTTGCAACCTTATTCAAATTATTTTATCAGATCATTTGCACTGCCTCTATAAAAACATCAATGGTTTATTTATTATAGCAGTTCTCTGTTCATGAGATAGTGCATCCCTTATCTTCGTTCATTTTATAAGCATTAGGAAAACAGAAGAATCATTTTTTGCTGCATGTTTGCTTCACAGCTGGAAGTAATGCATTTGTGTTGTCCAATAACAGAATAATATTATATTAATGTTTTTGAAGTTACTTTTCCCTTAACTCAAAATAATTACATTTATAAATTATTTTCATTCACTGTTCATTGCAATTTGTAAAGACTAAGTATAGTATGAAAATAAACTCAGTTTTTTAGTTGATTTAATGGAAGTTTTGGATTTTGAAATTTTAAAACTTTTTATATGACCAAACATCTCGATGGCTGAGATCCAGACTGTTCTAAATCTATTTCACTAAATTTTTCAGGAGCCATTGAAAGATTTGTGCATAGTGGGTAAGAATGGAGTAAGTTTGGCACATGTTTGTTAGTTTAGTTTAGTTTAGTTTAGTTTGTTCATTTAGTTTAGTTAGTTTGTAAGTTTGGCACATGTACATGGAATGAAATATTTACAATTTTGTTTGATGCACACATGTAGACAGGGATATAGAATACAATTACGCAGGAATCTCGTTTTGGGCTTAAAACAGTCTGGTGCTCAGCCATCGACCTAGCACTGATTCTGCAAAATCAAACAGCTTAAGTCTATACATTTCTCTAAAATGGGTAGCAATGATTCCTTTTATCAATGTAACAGTTATTTCACACGGCATACCTGTTTAAAAGCATTGCACTGGGCTCGTATTTGTTTGTTTAATTTATAATCAGCGATAAGATGAATATATTCTATTCTATTGGAAGCAGTCACAGGAATGTTTGCTCCTTCTGGTTTCAGTTCGTCCACCTGATAATAAAAATGATTATCAATCATAAGTCACAGAATGTTTAGTACTCTTCTCTTTTTCACAGCAGAAAAGGCTTTCTATAAGTTACAAAAGATTAATTCATTTAAAGATCAAATCTATTTTAAATTATATAAAGTAACTCAAATGATATGAAGTAAATACCACAAGCAAGAATGAACGAAGCGTCCTACAACTAAACTGAATATTTTGAATTCATTAACAACAAAGTCACTGTATTATTTGCAAACCTACCCGAGTTTCACCCAACTCCTCGTTGAGCACCGTGAAGTCTAATCCTAGATCTGCTACATCACCTTCATAACTCTTGAGAAATAATAAATTACGATACATTACAGGATCCAATGAAGCTAAGTGATGCACATCTACATCAGAATGACGCGTTACTAATTTAGAAAGAAAGAATTCTGCAAATGGTAGTTCCACAAGAAGGTTTTCATACAATGCCTGCAATAAAAAATTTTACTTTCAAATCATAAATCATCATTATCATAATCATCATAACAAAAAAGAAGGCCTCAGTTTTTTGTCATTATTGAAATACTAGAAATGCAAAAATACTATCTTTCATTGGATATCACTGACACATCATTAACATACCTTGCCCAACATGCGACCAATGAAGAAATAATGTCTTGGGAAGTCTTCAACAAGAAGATTAGCAGCTGGATTTGGATATAACAAATTATCTTTGGTTAGTCGGAAAAATCCACGATTGGGATCAAAAGCAGTCTTCAGCAGCTCCGAAAGAAATTCTCGGAAGAGACCCCCTCCATCAACACCAGCCTCATCGGCCCCCGCAACGTTCACCAGTTGCACTCTCATCTTGATGCGAAGTTCAGGTTCTACACACAATTAAACGACAAAAATTATACATAAAATACTGGTGTAAAGTTCAATAGCACGTATTTTCTCACATTAGTAATGGTTAACTAATATTATAAATCTTCAATTTCTGTCCATAGTAAATAGTTATTGCTTGTAAAACACATTACCAGCTGTAGCACATAAAGTGCAAAAATTTAATTCTTATGCAGTTAACATATCAAATTAAAAAAAAAAACACTATGTACCATACAGTGAGAAACAATACTGCCAAATAATTAAATTACTATTTTCAATAAAAGCACATACTTTCAAGGTGTCACTAAGAGAGGAAGATACTGCAACTAAACTAGCAAAATTTAACAAGATCAATAGCTGCATGAACAGACATTTCTGAAATATAAAAAAAGAAACAAGAATCCACAACATATTGGTAAAACCAACATATATGGCAGTGAAACATGGACACTCAAACAGAGAATAGAGGCAGCCCAAAGGACGAGATCTCATGAAATAGACTTTTCAGCAAAAGAAGTCCAAGATATTCAAATGATTCAAAGACTGCCATTTTCCAACTTTCACAGATTTTAATGATCAGACATACCACATTTGTAGGCATACTTAGCTCTACTTGAGGAAAGCATGTAAAGAAATAAATGTTCTTTTCTATTGACAGCAAACAACTTTGTTTACAATCAGATTCACATATCAGAAATGATCCCCTAAAGTAACAAAAACTACCCATATTTCAAAAACTGTAAACAAAATAATGTAAAGATCTAAGAATGAGAAATATATTGCACTGAGAAAGAAATCTCTAGCTTCAACATTGAAGGCATAATACTGATTTGAAAAAAGGTTATTTTTTATCAATAAACTCAAAATTATGTGAAAATTACTCAAATTTTCTAAATATTGCTCATGACTTTACTTCAAGATTTAGTTTATTACAACAGATATCTTCCATTACAGTTCATTTTCTTAAGCATACATTACATTATTCTAGTAGAAAAATTAAAAAATTAGAGGTATTTTTGAGAAAATATTTTTTAAATTGCCTTTACTTCAAGCAAATATTGCATAAAAACTACTCATATTTTCAAAAAAATTGTACGTGACCTTATTTAAAGATCTCTTACGAACAGATACTTATGCATGACTTTATTTTCATTGTATTTAATTGAAAAACAAAAAATTGACAATGTGTACATTTTTGAAGCAATATGAATACCAACTGGGTCCTGCAAAGTAATCAAAACACTGGGATGAAATCAATGTTGTTGCTGCTTCACATATTGAGAATTTTTCCAAGAGAATATACTGCTTATCAGTGGCGTAGCCTAAGTTTTGGCTTAGGGTATGTAACTCAAGAAATGAGAAATTAATTTGAAACTCCTAAATATTCCTCGTTCACCAATACCATTTCTGTCACTTTGGTCAATTAGAGCACACAAATAATTAGTATATTTTAAACAAAAACTGATTCAGGAAAAGTAATAATGGCCCACATACTTCATGTAGTTTACTCATTGAAAGTTAGAAAAAGTTGACTTAAGTTTACGACCTAGCAAAATATAAATGTGTGTCCTCATACTTTAATAATAAGAGCACTATCAAACCCAATGATTTTCAAAAGTGTCCAATTCATATTATCTTGAACCCATTAGGATTCATTAAATGATTCATAAATTTATAAAACGGAAAGCAATGATCTATAATAAAATATAATTGGAAAGAGAAAATCAATCAATTTACAGAGACACAATGAAAACAGTTGACAGTTGTCCTTTGCTGCTTACATCAAGGGTTTCATCCAGTATGGAGGAGACAAAAGAGGCTTTAGAAATTTCATTTTTAATTTCATGGGACATTACCATGCTCACACTTGAAATCCAATCAATCTGAATTTCTGGTGAGATTGTACGAAACACTTGAATTTTCCGTATCATCCTTGTCAGTTTTATCACATTTCATTATTTCACTTATATATTCCATGAAATTTTCTCTATTTGACGATCCCCTATTTTCATTATGGCTAGAAAATACAAGCCCTTGTCTCCCAAAACAGCATATAACTGGAATGAAGTGTGACAGAATTTCCCTATTTTCCCTTATATCACTGTTGTATTGCTCAACATAGCCAGTGTTGGCTGTTTATATAAAATTCTATCCTTTCATATTTTTTTCAAATATTTTTAACTGTTTCTCACGTGCTATAATTTGTCCATGGCACAAAAGTATGACTCCAAAATTATGTAGGCATTTTGGATCTCATTGTGCTTGCCATTCCAGGGCACAGATGTGGATTGCACAGTTACATACCCTTTTGCATTCAACCGGCACAATCCCTAACATAAATTGGCTACAAATATATAGTTGCTAAATGTATTAAAAGAAGGTAATAAAACTTAAATAAAACGACAATGTTCATTAATTAATCTCACTCTCTTACAAACACGGAAGAGAACAATGAAGTTTCGTAAAACGACAGCTTTTTCCAAGGCACCCTGGATGTAACGGGTCACTGTGCATCTGATTCACAGTGCAGGCTAGGCGGCATTTCAGACTGATTCGTTCAACCTTGTGAAGAATCGAATTCTCAATGGTGCAATGTTTGAAATATAATGAAATCTTTTGAAGTAGTAAAAGAAAATAACAAATGGACAATTTACAATCGTTTTAAAATAAAATAGCTCTGCTGCTTATAAATTTCCATGAATCTGTACTAAATCACAATCTATGCAACTAGTTCAAAAATGTGTACTCATTTCACTCAGCTTCTAATCTCATCACATCCATCAACATTTCATATGTACATTGAAGATCAGTTAGTATTAGTTCAGTAAATAACCATTTTAACATTTATTTTCATTCTAATGAAATAGAACAGTAAAAATATGAAAAAACAAAAACACACACACAAAGTTCCAGTGTTCTGACAGAAGAAAATGATGTGGGATTTATGATATACTATAAGTAGAGCTGGATTGGGAAACTGCTGCATGTCCAGACAATGCACACCCACACCTACAGCCCCCACATTTGGGCATCTTCCATTTGCATTATGAGAGCAGATGAGGGAGATAGCACAGATAGCACTTACTCTCATCTCTTCTGGGCTGTGCTCCCCTGTCGGTCGTATTTCTATTAAATCCTTTCCTTGTTTATTCTTTTTTTCACAATAATTTTTTACTATATGTTCTTTGTAATAAATCTGTATTGTTGGTTTATTACACTAATTGATAGCAAATTGAGTTGAACCTGACAGTGGCTTTACAAGTCACCACCATTGTATATGTCTAGCACAAGTCTCGGCCAGAAATATTTAATCCATCTGATCCCAAATTCCAAAGCATGTGATTGCCTGGGCATGCTATGCTGACTTCCTGCATAAATTTGCAAGAACAATTGCCGGCCCTGTACTACAGTGAAAAACTTAATGCGCTACATTACACTAGGGAAAGAAAAATACGGACTACATTACACTTGTATTATGGGAAACTATGAGGTAGGAAAAAAGCGTAAATTGATACAAACCATTCTCCATCGAAAGTTTATCAAACGCATCTTCGTACAGGTAGCTTCGTCGCACTGATAACTGTATGCTGGGGCCTTGTAAAAAATGGCTGTGTTCTCCCTGGTGTTCCAATTTGTCCTTCAGTACCAAGTTTTGAAACACAATCACTCGTTCTTGAAAAGCTACGACAAAGGGAAGCTCTCTCAAGACAGTGATTGTCCTAACCTCTTTGGTGGAGAGAGGGGGTCCTTCCTCTGCAAATAGATGCAATTCAAATTACAATCTGCACACTCAAAACAGAAACCAACCTTCAATATGCACTTAATGGCATAATAAAGTGAAAGCAGTAAAAAAGGTCTCTCTATAAAACAAAAAATTAGGCAAAACCAGGACTAAAGTCACCTGGTTTTACTGAATGCAATTAGTAAATTTCATCATTACAGTATAATATTCTAATGAATATGGAAGTGCTGCAAGAGATATGCAACTCATTCTGTAGGATAAATTTATTGCTGGTTCAGTCCTGGCACACTTCTCAATTTTTTGCTACAAACAATGTATCTGTCAGATAGCAACATTTTTAATCAGCTGATTCAATGGTAAAGAGGAACACATTCCTTTAACAAATAACTAAGAGGGCCTCTTACTCAAATCCCATTGCCCTGACCATGTATACACAAATGTGCATCAGAACTTCTTCTCTACACAGTACTTTATTTTGACATGAATGATGACATTACTACAACACCATGATCATTGTATAACATTGCTTTTAAAATAAAATAAACAACCTTTAAAACAAAATGCTTAAGTAATAAAATAGCACTCATATAATTATTATTTACTTTTCTGATTTTTTAGTTATCCTTATGTAACCACCCCGCAATGATATGTGAACAAACAATCAAAAATATTCTGAATAACTCACCAAGTTCTTCCTTAGTGAAAACTCTGAGGCCCTGAAATGGCCGATACACTCTGAGGCGATGCCTTCGCAAGGCCAAATCTGAAGGTCTATCAAGAGGAATAACGACTTGACGAGCGATCCAGTGGCCATCAGGACAGAATGGCCGGCGGATGTCACGGGAATGCAACTGTCGAACTAATCCTACAGTAACCTGTTAAGAACACAAAATTGAATCACGAGTCTGCAAAACTGCATATGCAATACAGTAAAATCTGTCAAAGTTGGACCATTAGCAAGCCGGAAACCTGCCTTAATTGGAAAATTTCTCCAACCTATGAAGTTAAAATGGCATTTTATAAAACACAAAATGGAACCTGTCTAACACGGAAATGGACTGTTTCTCAAGTCCTGCAAGATAAAATCCCTTTATAAAACAGACTTCCTGGAAATATAATGCCCTTGGCAGAGTAAAAGAGAGACACACTTTGAGACATACTTTTAATGGAATGTACCTGCAGGGCAGTTTTAAGTTCTCTGTCTCTGTATCATGTGATTTTGAAATGGTAGCACACAGCTAATGAAATGGGTTTGGGTTGTTCTATTCTCACATCTACTTCATGCAAAGCTTGGTCTATGCATTCAACTTGATAAGACAAGTTGCTCAGTATCTCACGTAAGGGCACTGCCTTACATGTCTGCATCCACTAACACAGTCAACATCTGAGAAAGCCAGGAAACAAAAACAACTCTGTGTCGCCCGATGTAGTCTGCAGTCCAACCCACAAGTTTGGCGACTGCTGGCATAGGGAAATTGTAATTCTTCAGACTCTTTGAGCATCAGAATGGTCTTCAGGCATTGCTCTTGCCTTTATGCCAAATCTCTCTACATTGCCTCAAGAAATGTAACCCTTGGCCAGACACACATCACACGATGCCATTCAAAGATTTGGTAAATGGAACAATTCCCTTTGTGCATACCTATTATGAAGCCCAGCAATTTCTTCAACCATGACAAAAGTTTGCAAACCTGAACTACTATAGAGGTTTTCAACGTCAAAGAGCATAATTATTGAAAACGTGAAAGTGGCTATGTGGAAAAATTAAAAATCAGAAAACATTGAAGGCATATAGGAAACAGTAGTACTGTAGTGTTCAAATTGTGATGTTCATTAATTTTATGTTCAGAAACTAAGAATATTTCCTTATTAATATTCAATTATTGGCATTTTGCTTTGGAAATGCATTAATGTGTGTGTATATTTTAACAAAGATAAATATATTTTAACAATGATAAAGTTGCACATTTTTTAAGTTTTGGTGCAGAAACATTTGTAACACAAAAGTGAATACCGCATAAAAACCTTAAATCAGAAATTGTTTGGTCCTGAGCAATTCCGAGTTAGATTTTACTGTATCAATGCATATGTAAAATAAAGTGTAATAAAGAATATCACTGAAATCTAGACTTTTTATGACCCATATTTGGGTTACCATAATAAGAGCCAGGCTCACTTGGGGATAATTGGAACAATTGGGATTCCTATTAGTAAAGTACATCATTAGCAATATTCTTATAAATACATAATTTCACTCAGTTAAAATATTTTTACAATGGAAATCAATTGAACAAAATGAAAAGAATCGTTAGAAAAAGATCTATTTGGTTTGCCAATTAGCAAGCATACTTTGAAAAGATGGGCCCACATCTGGGTGTCTTGGGCACTGACAGTTGGGAGATCTCGACCATGTACAGCAGTGCGGTAATCATCTCTTACGCTTGGGCGAGAGTCTGGAAAGGCCAGCTCTACCAAGCCCAAGCACACGTCCTTGAGAGCCAGACTGAGCGGCACGAGCTCCCCCACGGAGAAGGGCATGGTGTCCGCAGCGCCTGCAGGAGGAAAACAGACCAACAGTACTTAATCTCATTCAGATGTCTTCACTGGGTCCCTCAGTTGCAGTCAGTAGTCTTATTCCTGTTTTATAGTAAATAATTAATTGATTAATATGCTCATTTATTGACATGTTTTCATTTACAACCTGGGAGAAAATAATAACAAGGCCTGTATACTTTCATAACACTTTTCAATTGCAATGTTTTAATCTTCATTACAATCCCAGGTCTTCTTTGCTCTCACAATCCCTATTCACTAATTTAAAGTGCACAACTGCACAAAATATTTATTCATCATTGAAGACTATTCCCACCTTTTACTTTTTAATGAAAACTATTCTCATTTCCCTCCAGTTTGGTTCTAATTGCAAATAATTTGTTAAACAATTAATTCATATTTTATACTTTTTGAAACATTTTTCAATATTAATAACTCATGACAATTATGATGGTTACTTCAGAGAACGATGTAATAAGTCTTAAATAAGTACAATGCAATAATTTAATATTCATTATATTTTTATCTTTGCAGAACATACAAAACTACATATTATTCATCATTGTTTGAAAGACATGCTTGAAAAAATTAAAAATGTTTACAAGTAGCCATTATGAAGTTTAAAATACTCCCTCAATATACAATCATATAACAACAATAGCAAATCTACACAACAAAATGTTTTCATTATATATTTTTACCTTGCAAATTGTCATCACCATAGAATTCTGCATCATGCAGAGTCACAATCAGAAGACTGAACAACGAGCAGAACACGGCCAGGAGAGGAACTATTCTTTCGCTGTCTTCTGCCGTCATGGGGATGCCTCGGGATATGAGGTGAAGGAGGGGAGTTGCACTTCCAAAGAGAGACGTCTGGCTCACAGCCAGGATGGCAGACCACAGATGGCGCAGGAAGGCTGGCTTGAACGCCAACATATACAACAACCTGAACAAACAATAAACATCTATGATTTCCAACTCAGTTTACAAAATTAAGAAGAGGGGAAGTAGTTCACAGGATTGGTCAGTAAATAATGAAACAATTAGTTTGCCAGCATTCCAGAATTTTATAATTCCTTTATCAGGGCTTACTAATGTATTTTAAGGTCAAGTCTCATATCCAAACAAACTCCAACAATGGATGGAGTGGATTTGAGGCTTGACCTTAAAATATTTAAGCCTCAACAAATGAATTATAAAATTCCGAAACGTTAGCAAACCAATTGTTTCATTATTTATTGACCAATCCTGTGAACTATTTCCCTTATTTTGAAAGAATCATGATTTCTACAATGTAAAATTAAGAATCTTACAATAGAATAAGACATATACAATTGTAACATTTTTGTATACTTACAAAGTTATGTAATCCAATAAAACAATAATGTTGAATGGAAACACACATTTTAGGGGTCACTCATAATTAAAACAGATTTTGTTCAAAATCATCTGACCATCTCTACAACTGTAATTAACACTAACATCTAAAAATAAGGGGAATTTTTTAAAAATGGATACTCTCTGATCAATTATAACAATACCTTCAAAACATTCTCAAAACAGTTCTAAATTATTTTCTTTAAATTGTATGCTAAAATAGTGTTGTTTGTTCATAACTTTGTTAAAATCTCTATTTTCATTAAAACCTCCAAATTGCATGAGTTCACTTTTTTTCTTGTCCTCTGCAACCATTACCAAAGCAAAAGATATTTCCCTTTATACTTTCTTGCGTACTGCATAAGCAGTTTAGAGAAAGTACTATTGTGAAGGAAAAAAAGCACGATATTTCGCCAGAAAAATTTATTGTCAGGCCCTGGTAATGAAAATGTGGATAAATCTTATTCCTATATGCAGTAAATTACTTCTTCTTACACATTGTGTAGTCAGAAACAATGTTTCATGGATCCTTAATACCCCAAAATTTAATGATGGCAAAACATTTGTCATTGCCTGCTTCTGTATGTCAGTCAGTCCATCCATCTCACTGTCAGTCTGTCTCTCTCTTTCTCTGTCAGTCTTTCTATCTATCTGTCTCTCTCTCTCTGTCATCCCGTCTTCGTCTCTATGTCAATCTGCTTCTCCCTCTCTCTATCAGTCTGTCCCTGCCCCTCTCTCTGTCAGTCCGAATCTCTAATAAGAATTTGTTTATTGTTGCTTAACAGTTGAGAAGCTTTTGCAGCTACAGGCCATTAGTTTATTTTTGCTACATTAAAAAGTGCACATTTTGTTTTGACACTAAACTGCCAGTATTATGGTTTAAGTATGCTTAAAAAGTTAAAACATAACCAAAAGAAAGGGAATTTTACTAGGATTCCCTGTTCACATGTGTAATCCCCAGTTTCCCTTGCTAAAAAGCTTCTTGTGATTTGCCTTTATGTGTGGATGGTCAGTTTAAGCTTTGAAATCATTATTCTTTTGTTCTTTCAAGTACGTATATTCAGTTATTTAATGGAGATCTTCGTTACACTACGGACTGGATAACCATGTCCTAGCTGATCAAACATCAGAAGTCACTATAATTAAATCCAAGAATGGTCCATTGGATTTTTCAGATCATTAACTTTTTTTGAGAATAGACATTTTCTTAAATTAGGTAGATGGAGAAACAACTTCTGGCAAAAGCAGTTTTTTGTGCTGCTTTAGATGTTAATGTGCGACCGTAAGGTACAAGTGTATTTATGCAAGGAAGTGCTGCAACTTTACCAGGATTCCATTCAGTTTATACGAATTCACTGTAGCTCCTCATGTGGAATGTTACTTTCTTATTCTTTGGGACCTTCTTTCCAATGCAATTACATGAGAGTCAATGAATATGCATTAAGAAAATACAAACTGTCTTGGCTACTTTCAAAGCCTCTCTTTTTTATGAACAAAAGAAAGGTTCTTCCTACCATATTAACAATGTCCAGCAGAGGGATTTGATAGAGGCAGATTTTCAAAGTCGTCTGGTAAATTCATTATCTTACTCTCGACAAGAGTCGAGTCTGATGAGAAAAAGCAACATTAACACACGTTTTTTAATCAAATAATTGGATTTAAGCTGGTTCTTGTATAGGAACTTTATTACTCATTTGCTTCTTTTGGTACATCAAAATAAGGTGCTGGAAGGGGAAGAAAGTCGATTGGCTGGAGGGGGGAAAATGGTACTTATTAAGTTTTCCAAACTAGTGATTCAATTAGGTAATTCCAATCCGTTCCAAAGATGTCCTCATGACAAATATATTGTATCATTTTTGCCAATGTAGAACATGCTAAATGCTCTCTTGCTCCATGATGAAGTTTGCTATCCATTGTAAATCCAAAGCATACTAAGTTTAATTGTCTGAGTCTGTGGCACTACAGAAAAAAATGAAACAAAATGCATACCGAAATTTGTGGATTGCCAAACGATGTGAGACTAGTAGATTGTGACAGAGTTGGCATAAAGCCTGCAGTACTCCTGGACTGCCCGACTGTTCCACAGCTAACAGCAGGTGTTGAACACGTGCTGTATCATTCAACAGGTCAACACACTGGTCCAATACCTATCAAAAAATATCTCAACTTAGAAATATATCACAATAATAGATGATTAAATGAGTGAATGAAGGATTACAATTAATTTCATTAAACTACTTTTAAACCTCACCTGAAATTCTTCATTGTCTGCTGGATCCACTTCCATATCTGAATCTGAATCGTCAGAGTCCTGTTTAGAATTATGTTGGCTAGGACGTTTTCCAAATTCATGAGTAAGAGCAGCCAATGTCCGGAGATATTGTAGTAAAGGGCCATGTTCACTCCCACGACCTAGAACTGCATCATAAAAATAAAGTAAAATTCTTCCACATACTAGACCCAAATTTGGTTGTAACTAGAGTTCAGGTTTGAAAAAGAAAGATATGCAAGGAAACAAGAAAGCAAATAGTGTGTCTTTGTGTAGTTAGATCAGAAATAAAGTAGGAAAAAGTTAGGGACAATTGTTTTATATTACAAGCATAATTTTGCAATATTATATTCTAATCTCTGATGATAGGTAAATGATAAAATGTGTTGAACACCAATTATATCAGAAAAAAAAAATTAAATTAGCTGAAACACGGATTTACATGAAGAAAAGTGAGTAAATTCATCAATTAAAATATCAGTTAAATCTGAAAGAATGGTCACATCAAAGACTCCACTAAACAATTTTGCAGCTCTTTAAAAATTAAAAAATAATTAATTAATTAAATAAATAAATAATATAAAAAAGGGGGGGAATGCTTTCAATAAATGAAGATGTGTGCAGAAAACAACTGAAGCTTTGAATTTGAAAAGACACGATTCCACATTTTAATTCTACATGAATTACGGACATCAGGGGAATCTTGTCATTGTCAGCTTCTTATAATTTTCAGAACAGCAAAGAATAGTTTTCAAATTAATATTTCACATTATGATAATCAAAACATCACAAAAGTATGAATGTTTTGAATATATAAGACATATTGACCCTAAACATGACCACTCCTATATACCCTGCTACAAATTTTGTTCGTATAAAGTTAAAACTAAGCAGGCTATTGTGCGAACTCCTCAATAACAAATTTACATTGTGAGAAGAGAATAAGTAATCTACACAGAAGTTATGTTGCTCAATCAATGAATATCGATTCCATCATCCTAAAAGTTGAAGATCCTGTGCTACTGACAGAACATCAAGATACATAGTCACATCATGCAAGATTATTTAGTACGGTAGCACTGATCTGATAGACCATAGCTGCCATACTCGAAGACTAATGACAGACTTACCAATTTAAAAAGAGTAAGTTGACAACTTTAGAAAAAGCACACAACAGCAAAATAAGTCTGAAACTGGCAAAACTAAGAGATATTTCGAAGAATATTTTTCCATTGATCTGCAGCATCAATCATATTTTGAACACGTACTTCATTACAGAAACACAATGATAATTCTGCCTCAGAAAGTGAAGTTAGAAATAACAGTTTTAGAGTCAAGAACCAATACAAATCTCTATAAATATGATTTCACAAAAATGTAAGTATTGCCATTTTTAGCTTATGCAATTTAATAAAATTTTTAATTTCATAGTCAAAAAGAGTTCAAATGATTTCTGGGTCACACACACAAAAAAAAAACACACAATAAAGTTCCACAAATTAGTTTTTCTTTGAAGCTGTTCACAGATCTGATATGATATTTTATCACAAACTCGCTATTGTGTCCATACAAAAAAATCAAAGTAATAGATTTGGTAGGTTTAAAGGCAAAAACAAAAATAACTGGTTATCTCGAAACTGTGGTAAGGGGACAGTTTTGAAATTTGTGGCTTCCATTTCAACTGTACAATTCATTTCTTATTGCTTTCCTCTTTTTTTGTAAACTAATCACTAAGTAAGGTCTACTGATTTGTTTCCATGACAAGGTAGTTACAGTTATCAGAGTTATCTATGAACTCATTCTCTTCCTCTTTGATTTTTCCTATCATACAGCAAACCAAAAAAAGTGAACAGAAAATACTTTTTAAAGCCTAAGGCAGCAGTTCAGACTCACACTCTGTGAAACTTTATCCTGTGAATATTATACAAGGTATCGAATGTCCATCAAAGCTGTAGTTGTTTGTTTGTTTTTTTGTTAGCTTTTCTCATTATTCTATCATTAAATTATAATTTAATACAGAGTTTCTCTGCTCTGCTACTGTTGGTACACACAATCTTAGATACTCCAGACTCCCTGAATAGAAATTCTTCACAAAAATTGTTGCCTTGTACCACTTACCAAAATGCTTCCGTTCCAATGCCAGTAGAGCAAACAGAAGCCAAGCAGATGCAGGTGGAGGTGGACCATCAGCAAGAACTTCTACCAATCGAGGAAATGGGAAATATGGAAGTTCAACCAGCGCAGGCAACACAAAAAGACGAATTGGCTCTGAAGGGCGAGGAGCCAAAAGATGTCGCACAAGACCTTGCAACACCTGCAAGCTACAAAAACATGGAAACAAATTATATCTTCAATGTTTTGTTGTTGTTTTTTATAAATATGTTTTTCATCACTCTGTATTTAACTCAGTATGATATTTCCAAAATACATAAGTCCACTAGAAGTACACATCGCAATTTAATTTTGACATTAGCTTTCAATATCCACAAAATATTAAACTAGCTGCTACAATAATTAAATTACTGTCACGTTGACAGTTTGTCCTTTATTTTAATTAAAACATTGGCTAAACTAAATAAAATATTAAAAAAATGAAAATTCACATTCAATACTATAAACCATTGTTAGCACATACACAAATGACTTTCAATGCAACACAATTAAAATTTGTGTTGGTACGGAAATGTAATACGAATATTCATAATTATCAGATAACAGAAAGGTTTATAACATGGACACTGATTATTTAGATCTCTTGGACTTTGGGTTAACAAGGATTACTGTAATGCAGCCTCTGTTACCAGACAGGTATCGCAAGTGAGAAAATAAAAATACCCATAAAAAGTCATACCAGGAAATAGAAGCACTTTATTCATGAAAAGTAAAATTCTAACATAACATCACACAAAAATTCCACAGTATTTCCTTACCTGAAATCTCGATTTTTTGACTGTGATACGAGTTGCAGTGGACGAGTCAACATTTCAAAGAGACAACCTGCCAAAGGTGTGGGAGGACTAGGAGACACTTCCAAAAGGGGAGGTAGTTTGTTATCAAGAAGAAAACGAACTTGTTTGAAATAGTCTTTTCGCATAAGATATGTGAACAACTGAATTAGATGAGGCACTGCCTTTGCTTTGCTGAGAATACGTTCACTCGTTTCCCAAGAAGTAAACACTTCTACAGTTCTGAGAGGAATTGCTAAAGATTCCCTGTTTGTTGCATTCACAGAGCTTACTAAGTGAGACAAATTTAAATGTAATAAACGCTGCAACCTCCAAGACCAAACATTATCTGATGCTCCTGCAGCATGAATTATTTTTTCATGTTGTTTTAAAAGCAACTGTGAGATCAAAATCTGAAAGTCAAATACAAAATTGTTAGGATTTATTGATTTCAGAAAACACTGATTGGAATGGAAAATGTAATAACTTACTAGTCTTTCGCTGTCAGTTTTTTCATTATAAAAAAACAATAGCTTTTGAGTCAAATATGCTAAATTATTATAATCGATAGTTTGACCATTGCGCCTTTCAACTGCTTTATCAAACAGCTCCCTCTGTAAATGTTTCTCTTTCTGTCGAATTAAAAAACCTCGAACACATGCTTGAATTAAAACAGTACTATTATGTTGCTTTCGGAGCTCCTGCAAATAATTACATTCAGTTCATCATCTGGTCTCTACTATAATATTACATAAATGTCAATCAATATCTATACAAATTTCATAAGTAAAAGCATTACAAACCTCTCTTTTCTGCCTTTCATTTTGTGCCCTTTGTAACAATTCACTTCGTTCTTGTTTTTTACTGGCACCAGCCAAATTCTGTTGAGGTTTGCGACGAAATTCCCCTTCAAAGCTGTACATTGTGATCTGTCACCTGATGAAAGGGTAAAACCATTTAAATATTTTACGAACTGTTCAAAATGTTCCCAAACCACTACTCACAAATTCTGCATATACAACGAACATATGTCGAATGACTAATAGTATCATGACATTGCAGCTACAGCAATCTAGGCACACCAATAGTACTTGCACTTTCGTCAGTCACTAGAGTTCACGCTCTTTTTATAAATTACTAGTGGCATGAAATACGACACAGGCCATTGAAGAGTAAGTTATTGAACTCCGCGAAGATAATTATATCTGTCATTCAAGAGGAAAACAATAGCAACATAACAACCACTATGTACGAAACATGGTTAGTGTGCTCGCTGCTCGTTGCACAATAGAACGAGCTGATCGGTCCAGGCTGCGCTCCTTTTGTGATTCTTCGTTGACTCAATTGTGCAAAACTGTATTAACAAATTGTAATAAATATTTCTTATTAAAGTGCTTCAAATGCATTCAAAACAACAGTTGTGTCACATTATAAACAAAGACAAGCAGATTAGCACAGAAATTCGTCGGCCAAATTGATTGTTTTTCCCCATAATGCTGGATCTCGGAACCACCACGTTAAAAACATTTGACAGATACCAGATGATTGGTCCAAAGTCCTATTGGCAACTCCATTTTCTGGCGCACTAATTGAATGGATACGTCAAAGCAAGTCAAAGTAGTTAGAATATTAAATGTTCCTACTTTCCGTTTTACATTATAATGTAAAATTCTAAGAATACACGATAATAGTTATTATGTCCATTTTAAATTGTCTTATTCCCAATTCCTGAAAAAAATTTGTTGAGTTTGAGTACAACCATGCGTCGGTTCAGCATTCGAAATTAACCCATAGTCATGCTCATGATGGAAAGACATGGTGGATTGCAGCGGGTTGCATTTGCATGCTATATTATTTTATTTTATTGTACATTTTATCTTTCCGCACTCCTTCTCCATATAAACTTTAACTATTCCAAAATGCACTCTCCTCCATGCGCACAATATGCTTAAAGAGGAGTAGTACAAAGCTTTCTCTCCAAGAATTAATACATACCACATGAAATTCAAACAAAAAGGCGAAGTGACATTCATTTAATAATTCACCTGGCAATCAAATTTAACGTCAGACAGAACACCAGTAACACTTTCAGAGAAATGACGGTGTTACTAGTGCTGTGTTGGTGTTGTAATTTGAATTACTAACGGAGATATTATCTGATGGAACGAAAGTTCGAAGAGACTTTCAATTACCATTATTTAATTTTCAAAACGAAACGGTATTAATACTTTGTGTAGGGTTCGTATGGGTCCCGTAAAATAAAGAATCGTCCCATTTCCCCAAGTTCTGCTCGGTTGTCCCATAAAACTTTGTAGACTCCGTAATGTCTAATATTTAAGCTCATTCCGTTTTTAATTTTCCTCCTACCACACTTAATTTTTTCTAAGGTGGCCGCTGGGATTCGCGGGTAGAGGGGGAAGCTGAAAGTGGTGGGGAGAGAGCCAGAAGGCGGCGCTCGCTCGCTCGCGCCTGGCTCGTCTGCCCATACCAAAAACATTAGTCTACCGCACCGCACATGCTAGGGAACGGCCTTGGAAATCAATTCGCTGTGGTGTCTTCGCTCAGTAATGGAGAAACACCAAATTCACGGGATGACCTGGCTCTTCCTCATCATCCATATGTTTACCACTTTCACTGATACCGTTTCCTCACTATCATAAGTAATATCACTATCACTGTCTTTACTATCGTTCGGGTCGTTTCCTGTAAAAATAACGATTTCTTGATCTGGCGCATTAAAATCATTGTGCGGCGAATCACACACTCATTGAAACTGTCGAGAGCAGATTCCACGTCCTTTCTCTTCTTCTCTTTATTAGGAGTGGAAAAGGAACACGATTCTCCTGATTGAATAGAATTAATTTTCTTATTAATTTTGCAAAAAGATCTTTTCGAATCCCCCTAAGCAGCAATTACTGCGTTAAGAATGCCTTCTTTGCTTCTCTTCATAAATTGATATACTTTTGCAACGACTTCACGCGTCTGACTGTCAAGGGCGTCCTTATGCAAGTTGCTCTGAACAAGACGCATTGCAATGATCACAACAAAATAATAATCACTTATACAGAACTTCATACAAATAGCTGTACTCTGTTAGGGAAATGCAACTGAAAACTGGCACCTAGTGGAGACGAATAGTCAGGGTCAATGTTTACTCAACTTGAACAGGGCTGTCAACACGTCCTGGGAAGGGACGCGCTCCCCCTTAAAACGACATGTTTAAGAAATGGACTCTTCCGGCAGCTCTGATCCTTGACCTTGACCTAAAATAATTTCACTGTATAATACTCTCCTCAACAATACGATTTCGAATTTTCAGTAGTAATGCCCGTGTTAAGGGTTCGTTTGAGCTGCAACTCTGCATGCACGTAAGTGTTAAGGTCTATAACCCTTGATGCAAAGGTGGTGAAGATTCAAGCAATTTAGTACCCGAAAATCGGGATGTTTGAATGGATGGATGAGACAAGCATATACTTCAATTTTTTAACGTGGCGTCTCAAAGTCACGTGCGAAAAGGGAGAGGTAAGGCAGACTCCAATAGGGAGCTGCAATGTCACTACAGCTCCAACTTTTTCGACTCCCTTTTGGAGTCTGCCTTCCTTCTCCCTTTTTCGTGCGTGACATTGAGACATCACGTCAAAAAAATCGATGTATATACTAGGGTTTTTATTTCTTGGGGCGTGAGGGGCTGTCTTCACGATGGAATTTTTCACGTCATTTCGCGTCTTTCTCGTCGTGTCGCTAGATATCGCATGATCGCGACCATATCGAGCAGTGCTTGGCGATCATGCAACATGTAACGGCACAACCGAGAAAGACGCGAAACGCCGTGAAAAATTTCATCGTGAAGACAGGCTGTCACACGCCAAGAAATAAAAACCCAAGTATAACTGACAGATTACAAGCTTCTGAGCGTAAACTTGGTAAATACTCCAGGAATATGCTCTTTACTGCGATTTTTCTACCTCTACCTCTGAAGGACCGGCTTCACAACGGAATATGTCACGCTATTTCGCGTCTTTCCCAGTCGCGCGGGTAGGTGTCGTATGATCGGGGCCGTATCAAGTAGTGCTTGCGATCATGCCACTCCTAGCGGCAGGACCGAGAAGCCCCCGTGCAGCCGTCCAGTCGTCCTCGTCGTCTCCGTCCAGCTCGGCATCGGGGGCGGCTGGGTCCCCGCTCTGCCGCTGTCGTGAACAGGGCAGGGCCGCCAGATATAAATGCTGTCCGGCGGTTGCAGGCGCGGGAGCAGGAAAGGATCCATCCGATCATTTGAGGGGTGGAGGCATCCAGTGGCGTAGCGTCAGGGGACGCTGAGATGCTGAGCATCCCCTTATATAATATTAATGAAGAACTCTAAATACTGTATTCATAGTCTTACAAGTGATCCGTTGGGCGAAACACGTTTTGTATTAATTTTAATTTGATTTCCTATCATTGAATTCGGCGGGTTATTGAAGCTGGCCTGTGATTGCCTGGAAGCTAAAATGCTTCTAGCGTCTGCCGCCAGATTGCGACGAGCAATGACGCATGCGCAGATGACGAGGTTACCCTCTCCCCTCGGAACCCCTGGCCCAGAGAAACCCCACTGCTTTACGCTAGCATCTACTGTGGAAATAAGCTGCTCGTTTGTGCACGAGAGCGCAGCACACTTCAGGCGGTCAGTAAATTCTCTCCCTCTCTCTCTCTCTCGGGAGTCCCCGCTTGGTCATGGGCACAAACTGTAGAAATAGTGACCGTCTACTATTTCTTAATATCCAAGAAATTGAATTATCCTTCAAATATATTACATATTATTTTAGTCTGCAATGTATAAATTAACGAGTGGTCTCATTGCCATTCGCGAATAAGAATTAAAGCTGAGCCATTGTATAATTTGCTTTCAAGACATGGGCAGTCCTGACTGCTGAAAGGATTTTGTAGAAAGCGCCTACACCGTCGTTATCAATCGAGATCGTGGAAGTAGTTCCAGTGTATCTGCCGCGAATTGCGTTCGCGTGTGAGACGAAGTAGTTGATACTGACATCTTGTGTGTTATTGTTGAGCATCTCCAAACGTGCGAGTCACGCTACGGCACTGGAGGCATCATAGCTTTTTGTTAAATAATAAACGTATTTGTTATTATATTTTATGGTATTTATTCACTGTAGATATGATACTAAACATTATTGTTTCAATAATTACATAATTGGAAAATAAATATTTAAATCAAATTTTCCAAATAAAGGAAAGCAAACGAAAACTCGAGGTTTTTTGGGGGGGGGGTATGCGCCAGTGCGTGGGAGGCCGTGAGGCGCGTCTGGGGGAGACACTCGAGGTGGAGACGAGATCCGGGCGCGGACAGGAGGCGGCATGCGCGATGCTCCGCTCCTTCGGCCCGCCCGAGAGACTCTCCCGCAGGCGCGCATTTCCGCAGCCTCGTGCACAAGGTCCGCTCGCGCTTTTGGCGCAGTTGGGCGCCTCGACAGCTGAGCGGTGGCGGACTGTGGGCTCAACACTCGGGGAGGCCCGGACAAATTCAGCCAAGGAATCGTAATGTGAAATTGGAAGTCAATGATCTTTGGATTACTGCTAAACTGTTATCCCGGGAGTCCGCCACCGAGCGCTATAGTAGCGCGTCTTCCCCACTCGTGGGAAGACCTACATTTAAACCAAAGCTTTGCCAGCAGACGCGCCACTCAAAAGCGTTTCTGAATGGCGCCGTGTGAAGGGGCCCATAGTGTGTCTGGGATTTACAGGAAAATGACTGGGTGATGTGTACATGACTGTCATATCGCTGGCAGTGTTCACGAAGGTCATGGTACGAATATCCATGGTAGAACTTTGAAAATGTGGATCTTGGAAAGAGACGTGTTGTCATTATGTAGTCATGAGCAAAACAATCGTGTCTAAAAATTATGTTGACAGAGATGATGTCCAGAGGCGTATCTAGGTATTCAGGCGCCCATGGCATGTATAGAATTTGCGCCCCTGTCAGGATACTTCAAATTACAATTGCTCTAAATGTTTTAACAGGTATACTTTAAATAATGCCCCTTGTGAGTGACGCCCGTGGGACGTGCCATGTCTGCCATACCGTAGATGCGCCTCTGATGATGTCCCATCTCTACGAAGATGGTTATGAGAATAGGAAAACAAGGGGGCTGCAGGCTGACAGATTCGAAACACCACGGAAGCATCGAACACGAACGCGGCCATTCTGTAGCACAAATTGAAGCTGGACTCGTCCGAGAACATTATATTTTGCCACTTAGTACACCAATGAACACGTTCATGTGCCCATTGTTGTCTGAAGCGTTGGTGGTTTCTGGACAAAGGAATCCGACGCAGTGGTATGCGTGCCACCAGTCCAGCCCTCAGCAGACGGCGTCGAACCGTCGACGCAGACATGGCCACACCCGTTGCAGTGCTTCAACGTCAAGGCAACACTGTGGACGGCGCCGTTCTGTCTGTTAGGCCCGCAACAGACTACACCGAGGAATGTGGAAAATCGAAACAAGGGACACTTATGGATCTCCACACACTAGAGTTTCCTCACTCGCCTCTGCGGAGGCGAAAGTTCCTCGCTCAAGTCGGTCGACGAGCGAGTTTTCTCGGACACATTTATACTCCATCACTTGTTAAACGACATTTAGGCGTTCGTTGCCGCAGGAAAACACCAAACAGTGCATAGAACTGAGTGAGGTTATAACATTTGGCAGTAAAAGATGAGATAAACCACCAGTTTTTTAATTGTTTTCTTGAATTTTTTCTTAAAACGGAAATGAACAAGAAAAAAATTGTATGGATGATATTCTCATTTGTATGAAACCCGCTCATAATGAGTAATATAAAAATAAAAATTTGAAGCAAGACTCTTGAAAGGGTATTTTGAAAGAATTGAATTAATTTATTGCTTTTCTTTATTGATATTTATGAATGAATATATTAATTGTGAATTGTATTAGATTATTTGATCATTCATTATCTATTTATTATTCAACCAATAAATATAGTAAACCAGAGCGGGGTAGGGATTACGAAGCTCAAGAAAATTTGATGTACTACTTCTCCCTTATACGTCAAATAATTTCCTGTCTTTTACATTGAATAATGATTTGTATGCAATGCAGTAGTGTGTTTCTCTCTACGTAATTCGAACTCATTAAACAAATGGTTAACAATTATTGTAGCAAAACAAAGAATTTCACGAGTTAAATTTGCATAAGAGCATTTAATAAAACAAGAAATGTCACTCGCGGATGATCTCATAGTTAAAACTGCTGCCACCACTCTCGGCTTGTAGCACGTAAAGGCATTTCGAGACATCGAATAACCTCTTTGTAGTGTGTGGACGCAGCCTCGCCGGCCTCTTTCCTCATTTCTCGCAACGCATTCCTCGGTGTAGTCTGTTGCGGACCCTACGGCCATGAGGGCAAGATGGCAGGCATCTCGCGCTGTGGTCACATTTTATGGTCCAGTACCTGCTTGTTGTCGTGTACGTCCTTCCTCTACCCACTGGTTCCACACACGCATCATTGTCGTTGCAGCGCGCCCCGTTCGAGCCGCAATGTTACGGAGTGACAAAACTGCTTTTTGGAGACCGATCATTCTGCCCCGTTGGAACTCATTCAGATGCTGATAATGCGCCCTTTGGCTTCGACGAGACATATCTGCACTTGCTTGCATGTTTGCACGTCGTTTGACGACTCCACACCGACTGTGGCGTAACACTGACCTGACACACAAAGGAGGGCGCTGCTAAGCCAACGTGCACGCCATCTGTATGTAAATTTAATAACTTCTTAAGTATACACTGTTCTACACATCCACAGATTTTTAAGTGATTCCGACAATTCCTTCTGGGTTTTGTAATCTTTACAAACACACGTGTATTTTCATCAATGGTATATTGATTTTGGATAACGAAGAAAATATCCGAATCTGATCTACAGCATATTCGGGAAGACAATTAAATCGACGTCGTAGATTCTTGCCCATGCTTCCTCCGCGGCATGTGCACTATACTTGGGTTTTTATTTCTAGGCTCATGAGGGCCTGTCTTCACGATGGAATATCTCACGGCATTTCGCGTCTTTCTCGGCCGTGCCGCTAGGAGTCGCATGATCGCCAGCACTACTCCACAGTCGCCATCTTAGCCCTCACGTGCCAAGAAATAATAACCCAAGTATAGTCGGAAATTTTCTCGTCAATTTTTCCATCCTTCCTTCACGTAAAAATTGTCCTCTAATCTTATTGCTAGTTGTAGTCAGCAACGCCTATTAATTCTCACTTTAAATATAATTTTAACATAAAACACAAAAATACAAATTGTTTTCATTGTTATGTAGTTTATTTTACTTTGGTAAATGGTAAGGGGGATGGCAAGCGTTAAGGGGGATTTCAAACGCGAATTACAGGGGAGCGAGGGGGTTTTGAAAATGTCATTTTGCGTTACATAATTGGACGATGTTTTGCATCAACAGGCTATGCGACATCATACAAGTTTTGAGATAATCGTGTTCAAAGGTTTTATTACATTTTCAGCTGTAAAAACTGTAATTTAATTATTTCATTCATTGAAGTGCCAAACTATACAAACGAGTGGAATATCTGGCGCTTACCTGCATAATGTGAAATGAAGAACAATACATTTGAAGATGGCGTTTATATTTTTCATTAATTATAAGTTGTTGTTTTTTTTACAGATTTGGCGCCAAAATTTTCCCTACACTTAGAACATAGTCCAATGCAACTGATGGCGTCCATATCTAATTTTTTTTCAAAAATTGAGCTTAGCCGGTTGATGAATAACACCGTCCAATTTATAGGTGGTGCCTTATGCGAAAAATCCTATTTGTAACACAAACTCTTGAAGAAAATGTTGCACAGATATGAACATTGCTCATGAGGCAATTGCATGTAAAATAAACAACTATGCCCCAACCATTTAGGATGGAAGGTTTCACATGAGTCCAAGCATTACTTCTAGCATTGGCAACAATGAAATATAATGTAATTACAAAGAGAGGTCTAGAACTGCATTAAAACATAAAAAGTATCTTGTATAATAAATTATTAATGTACTAATTAACACCTTATTTTACACATTTACATGGTACGGTCAACAATATATTGGAGGAAGAAAGAAACTACTGTACAACAAATTATGACACAAAAACAGCATTTATTTCTACATTGTCAAGGCAATTGACATAAATGAAAGTATGTCACAAATAACTTTATTAGCACAAAAGACTTGAATACATGATAATTCTTCTCTCAGACATGCAACTTATCTCAAAAATAGAACATTGTTTAAGAATCTATTTTCTTTTTATAAGAAGTGAAAGAAGTAATTTTTTAAACCATGTCTTCCAATTTTTCACATTCACTAATTGAAGAGCACCTTTAAAACATTTTCTTTAATTTGGCATTTCCTTAATCATTGTAGGCTATATCGCTTCGTAAAAACTGGACCTAGAAATCTATTTGATTTTTTTCTTTATTATTTCTGATAATGGACATGTTGAACTATGTATAAGAAAGACAGGAAGTATGCAAGACTTTCAGAGAAGATACAATCAAGCATGGATTTTTTTTCTTTTTAAGATCAAACTAATGAGAATAGTTTTAATACAAATTATACCAGAAAAATGTAAAATTACACATGTAGATGGTTTTGTTTTGCCTTCTATAGAAATTTCCTAAATTTTATTTTATCAATTAATAGTTCATAACTATTCTGGAGAACTAGGAGTTTATCATTAGTAAATCATTGTGACCATTAACAATCATTGAAATTCAAATACCAAATCACACCCTTTTCATAAAGAATCTAAGTTAATACAGATTTTTGGAATACGTTTTTTACTAATGCAAAATTAATGTAGATTAAATGTTAAGTGATAATCTATTGTGGTTAATTTAGTAGTTTTGAGTAAGATATTTCTTTTTATAAGAAGGTTACCATTTCCTTTGTCACATGGTGTCTCTGGATTGCCTGAAAAAATTGGTAACCTTATTTTATAATTAGAGTTTGGAAGTTCAGGCATTTATATACCCAAAATGGGCAAGCAAAAAAAAAGGCATTAATTTTTCTGTCAGACACAGAGCGCTCTGTCCTCGAAAGAAATCAGAAGATAAACTCGAGGGTAGCAGGGACAGATCAAGAAACAAATTTTGGGAAAGAAAAATCAAAATGTTTTGGCTGAATGTGTCATTAGATTTTAAAAAATGTCGCAAGCTACACTCAGCTTGTGCTGCGATACAATTTTATTCGTTTTAATGATTATCTGAAAATATTCTTGCTAGAAAGTTACAAGTTAAAATTAATTTTATACTGAAAAATTTTAGGGGGGGGGGGGAAATTTCCCTCATTTCCTTCCTCATGGATTTGCACCTGAGGGTAGTATGGGATCAGTGGCATATCTACTATATGGCAGACACAGCACGTACCATGGGCGCCACACACAGGGGGGGCGCTATTCAGAGTACACACTATTTAAAACAAACTACAACACCCCTAATTTGAAGTATCCTGAGAGGGGCGCAAATTCTATGCTTGCCATGGGCGCTTGAGTACCTAGATACGCCTCTGTATGGGATTCCTTGTGAGCAAATAAAGCTTGTCAGCATCAATGAAAGTACCGTAATAAAAAATAATGACTAATGTCATCTTGCTTATACATTTAGAAATTTAATACTTTCTGAGACCAAAGCCTCCACTTGCATAAAAAGAGAATTGCAACAGTAGCTTCATGTTGTCCAGTCTTGCAGTTATCAGAATCCAAAATATCCAAAATGAAAATCTTCTACAAAGTCCAAAGTACACATGATTTCTATTGTTAAAAGCTTTAAAATTGTAACAGTAATAAAAAGGCATTATGCCAAACTTCCGGGTTCTATTTATATAAGGAAATTTAAAGGGATTGCTTTTATTAATAATTTCACACCTTTAAATGAAATTTGTTCATATAATTTACCAAAAAAGTATTAAATTTTCTTTGAGTTGAATTTTAATTATTTCTTATAAGCTACCACAATATGAAAATTTTAGAAAACAGATCCTCCTCCTTATCATGTTGTCAAAGATATTCTTTTGAGGATACAATTCAGAAGTTCAAAGTAGAAAGGAAATAGGACTAAAGGGTTATAAATTTCAACAGATGATGATGATGATGTGGTATCAATTGCATACAATATATTTTTCCCTTCCTCAAATTACAACTCTACACAATGAACATCACTGGAATGTACAACATAATAAATTAGTAATATACAAATGCTTGTAGAAGTTCTGCAACCACATTGCAGTACACCCACAAATTCAGTTAATTTAACACAAATACTATCAACTACAAGAGTTTAAGAGGTATTAGAATCATTGCCTCTGGAGATTCCTCAATTGCATTGACATTGAAGACATCAGATAATCATAAATTTAATCAGTATCAAACCTCTGCCTTTGCACAGAATTCTTAAGCTCTCAATTAATAAAGAATACGAACAGATATATAAATTATGTTAACGGAAAGAGAGTATTTATTTTTCCATTACTTTCATCATAACTAAATGAAGGAAGAGCTGCCAATAATTAACTTAGTTTCACTCGCCAACTTTACTTGCTTCATTTCTCCAATCCTGTATTCTAATGAAAATATTACAAAAGAAGGAAATCTTCCCAGTCCACATACATGCCAATAACACATAGAAACATCATTAAGGCATTTCACTTGATAAAAAGCAAAAGCTGAGTATATTCATTGAGCATAAATGATGCCCACATAGCACCCTTTGTCTTGTGCAACCACAATGGCAACACTAACTAGTTTAAAATCTGAAAATACTGACAATGAATACCCATATGATACAAAGAACCTGCTTCACATCATACCCATGTATATACCTGATGGTCCAAAACAAGACCCTGTGCCAGCACAGAGTTTAGGTCCCAACTTCACCTTTTCTGGAGACACAAGCACATAATGAGTAGGCCAAGAAATATGACAACCCAGTACCTACAAAGTTGAAACTACTTAGGAACGTAATATGAAATCCAAACATTGTAATATAGGATACAAAATGTTTGGCTATAAAACAAGGTTCTGCTAGTATAGTATCTGTAGTGAATGACAAAATATTGTTCTTCCTATGGTTTTTATTAAAGACTAGTTTGAAGTAAAGACGTCTTCTTCAGAAAGTTGAGAATGGCAACGCATTAAACTTAGCTGTGACAATTTGTATAACAATGGAAACAAAGGAATGGACATGAAGGCAAACAATGGAAACAACTTGCATAGCTCTAAATTGTTTTATCACAGTGGAAAACCTTGAGAACTGTCATTAAATACCACCAGACCATTATATTGTTATGATAAGACGAGAAAGAAGCAATTCTATCTTTCTTGGTCACCTATGTTTCTTGTTATTAACAGAAGAAAATTCTTAATATAAATTATTCAAATGACAAAAATATTTAGAAAATCCAAGCAATACTGATTTTATGTTCTTTGCTACACAACACATTCTTTGTTGGATTTGATGTGTTTTACTCAAAGTTCAAGTTGTGCTGCCTGTAATTAGTAAAGTAGCACCAACAGCCATTTCTCAATACCTACACAGGTTCTACAACTACCACTTAAATAAAGTTGTGAAGTGTGCAAAACGAGGCATTAAGTGTTTTCTGAATGATAATTCAGTTTAATATATTTTAGTGTGTATGTACATTTCAAAATGTTAACAAACTCTTGTGCATTCAGCAATAAAAAACTATTAATATCTTTAGAATATTCAGAAGCACCCCAGTGCAATGTGTCACCGTAAATGTCAAAAGCAACTTACCACAAATGCATAAGAATGATAAATTCTAAATGCGATGGGAAGACGCTTAAGACTTGAAATGGAAGGAAAATACCTCTCATCTGAGATGAGCAATGATTTCAGCAAGTAAGCTGGAGATACAGTAAATATAAAGAGAAAAGTTGTACAAATTTTAAAGGCACATGCCCAATATCATAAATGTGAAAAGCACTATGTCTTTATCAAGAATAACAAGGAGGGAGAAAATAAGCAAAAAAAGAAAGGGAAAAAAAAGGTTTAAAAACTGTACAAGTACAGTGTAAGTGCAATCACAAAAAATAAATCAACAAGAAAAAATAAAATAACTTAAATGTAAAACTAAAGTAAGGCACTGAGCTGTAGACCATTTAAACATTGATGCATTGAGATTATGTATCTGCTTAGTAACAAATGTTCTGTGCCGATCATTCTGTTGCAAAAGAGCATCAGATTATTAGTCACTAAAAATTGTACTTATTTTCTCATCTTTGAGGATTCCATCAGCCAGTGCTACAACAGACAGCACCTGTAAACAGTTAATAAGAAAGCTACAGGATACATGAGGTTTCAGCAACACAGCTGTTTCTCCCTTCAAACTGAATCATTTTTCACTCACACAGACGTAACATCTATTCAGAAGAAAGCAGTACTTCATGTAACAACTGTCCATATTAGCAGAAAAAGGCACCGCGAGATTCTCAGTCAAGAGACTGATTCGACTGAAACACTTCTGAAACAAGAGCGACACTGAGAAGCTTTCAGTTGTGCACCGGTGGTCAGATATATCAATAGCAATGTCCTATACCCGAAGCACTGCTGATGTGACAACATATTGTAATGTCTTCGGCAAAAAATATACCACGCAGTTCAGAGTCTCTTCCATTGGTGTCACTATGATGTCAATGACATTAATGCAAAGTACTAGGAAAGGAGCTTTCAACAGGTGCAGGTCGATAGCTGGCTTTATTTCTTAATTGAAATTTATTCATTTTTTTGTATGTACTGAAAAAAATTAGCTGTCATGCCCATTGGAAGTTGCTTAAAAAAAAGTAATTTGATCAATACTGGCATTACATCATGTTTCCGATTCTGAATGCCAAAGAACAAGGGCCTGGAATAATAAGCACCATGCCATGCCGCCTTTCAGTCATTTCAAGGGGATAAACCCTGTGTGAGCGACAAAGTGTGATGTGAGAAGTGGGAAAGTTTCGTATTTTTTCAGTACCTTCCAAAACAAATTGTTTAAGCTCTGACAATAATTGCCAGGAGTTTGAAAAGTTCTAAAGTTAATGAAGATTTCGACACCTACACAAGACCTGTTAGTTAACCCTAGGATGCATTTGCAGGACCTCTGAGGCGCTTTTTTATTTTGCTTTCTACTCTGCCCAACTGCATTTCTGAGAACTTGTCCTGTGCTTAATATTTCTTCTATCTTTCTACTTTCATTTTAGTCACAGGAAAGGAAAAATTTTATAAAGGTAGGCCCTGAAATTTGATAGTAAAGCATCAATGCATACAACTTCGTATTAATAGTTATTCAAATAAATAATCATCTAAATTCTGTGGTGATGTGGTGATAGCAGGTAACTTGAGGTATTCCATAATGTGAGTTAGGAAATAATCATGTGTTTAATATTAAGAGTTGACTTTTATTGAAATTATTAAGAAATGCAGTTATTAAGAATAAGAAACAATTTTTATGTGCATTTTCAGGAGCACATTGCGCGTGGCCTCAGAGGCCCCCTGATACACACATGTAGTTTCCTGGGAGCCTGCAGTGCCGGTGCTAGGCATGGGCAGATTAGGTGATTGCCCGGGGCCCTGCAAGTCAAGGGGCATGATAATGGAACTGATGCGCAATATTAGTAAAAAATTGATAAATATATTAGAACTCGCGAACATCGTTATCGTAATTATATCAGTCGACGAACAGTAATCTGATATTTCAGAAAATTTTCAATTAATTTTAACCTTAAATAGTTAACTACAGACATTACTTGTAAGGTAGGAATCATTCCAATATATGTATGTTTCAGAAAATGAGTTACATTTACTAAATGTATGTATCTATGAAATGGAAAAAAATGTATGTAATCAAATGTTGTTTACATAAAAATAGGTTCTACTGAACGTATTTAACAACGTTATTTTATCAACAGTAACAAAACACAACAGGCTTTTTTTGCATTTTAAGCTCACCATGGAAATTGAATTATTTTATAAGTAAATAGTTTTACTTAGAATTATTATTTAAAATATTTTCCCAATTTTTTCTAGCTTAAACATTGTAATTTTTGTATCTTTGACATTTTTAATTTTTCGGGGGAGGGGGGGGGAGACATTTCAGCATTGCCCTGGCCCCAAAATTGTGAAGCATCAGCCCTGGGTGCATTCATCCTAGGGTTAATTGACACGAAGGTACCAAACCAAAACATAAATTAGTCTTTCAGCTAGTTTCGGGCAGCTCGCGTGCACCTGTCGAGAGGCGGGGGTGGGGGTGGGGGGGCTACCAGAAGTAGGCGCCGCGGAAGACGGTGAGGTCGCCGGGTGAGGGCCGCGGGCGCAGGCCGGCCACGGGCGTGTGCGCGTGCACGACGCGGGGCGCCGGCGCCGACGGCGCCTCCCGCACCGGCAGCAGCGCGTCGGGCGGGCGCGGCGCGGGCGCCGACGCGGGCGCCGAGGCCGTCTCCGCCCCCGCGCCCGCGCCCGCCCGCGCCCCGGGTCACACGTTGGCGTCGCCGAACACGCTGGAGCGCGGGGACGCCGCGCCCACGATGGTGGCCGCCGGCAGCAGCCCCATCAGCAGCTGCTCCGTGTCCGACGCCAGCGGGTCGCCCGCGCCGCCCTGCCAACACACGCCGCCGCTCAAGCTCCGCTCTGGATGGGGAGCGTCCAGTCTGCTCTGATCGGGTACTGTCTGCTCTGATCGGGTACTGTCTTCACTGATCGGGAACTGTCTTCACTGATCGGGAACTGTCTGCTCTGATCGGGTACTGTCTGCTCTGATCGGGTACTGTCTGCTCTGATCGGGTACTGTCTGCTCTGATCGGGTACTGTCTGCTCTGATCGGGTACTGTCTGCTCTGATCGGGTACTGTCTGCTCTGATCGGGTACTGTCTGCTCTGATCGGGTACTGTCTGCTCTGATCGGGTACTGTCTGCTCTGATCGGGTACTGTCTGCTCTGATCGGGTACTGTCTGCTCTGATCGGGTACTGGCTGCTCTGATCGGGTACTGGCTGCTCTGATCGGGTACTGGCTGCTCTGATCGTGTGAGGTCGTCTTGTCGTATCTGGTTGAGTTTGATCTGCTCGTGTTGGTCGTGTAGTATCTAGTCTGATGTGCACGGTTTTGTCTGGTCGAGATTGGTTGGACCGGGTCTGGTCCGATTTGATCGGGTCCGGTTTTGCTTGGTCAGGTCCACGGTGTAAGATATATCTTCTACCGTGGTTTGATCTGGTAGGGTGATCGATGACTGAGCTAAAACTCTTAGCACCACTACTATTTACAATACTGTGAGAAAGCTTAATGAATTTATCAGTAATTTCAAATAACTAATGAAAAAGTGTACTTTGGAAGCATGTTGAGTGTTACCGGGCGCGTCAACTAATTTGGCTATTAGGCCTCCGAGTGTAGTGCATGTTGTCCAGGTACCACTTCCTGGGGCACCACCTCAGCTGGGATAAGCTCTATTAGTACGATTTTACTAAGCGTGCGTCTGAAAGGGATTATAACTGTAATAGCTTCTGATTGGTCTCCATACATGCGAGATAGTAGTGCAGTGTATGGAGAGTGTATGTGGCATATTGATATATTGCAAGTGACGAGTGCACGACATGACGTCTCACGGTTATGGATTGGTGCTCCAAATAAACGTTTTTCACTTGTTCAGGATTTTTAATGCTTCTGCGAGATGCAGTTAAGCGAATTTCTCCCCTAGTCACGTCTTTACTATCCCTATTTTACAACGCCGAAATAAGAAGGTAGAAAATACGCGTGAGCTGACTGTTCGGTGCCCCCGACGCCGCGCGGATGCTTCGCTCAGGCAAGCGAGCGATTATTTTGACAGGTCCTAAAACAGTTGAGCGCTTCCGAAGACCGCTTCGCTCTGGAAAATGTTTCCTTCCGCCAGCCACCAGTGAGAGCGCGCCAGAAACTTGCTTCAGGAGTGCGAGTGGAGTTGCTGTAATGGAAGTTCATGGGTAGTTTTCACGAGCCATTTACATTGTTCCTTCATCGTTCTAAAATATAGTATTGTAAGAATGGAAACCAATTATGTACAAAAAGGTAATGATAAAATTATAAATGACCGTCGATAAATTCAAAGTGACGCCATGCATTTCGAAGGAAAATGGCAGCACACAAACCCTGAATATCAGAGAGTTCAAGCTTTCTCTTCGAACCCCGACTCAGAACCAAAGAATAATCTATGTAACGATTCTTTTAAGAATATTGTTGCAACAATATTTTTCTTCTATTCTAGCTACATAAATAAATTTGATTTCAACCGAAGTCTCCAGTTGGGGGGGGGGGCGCATACCAAAGCCCCAGCCCCAGACGGACAACGTTAGTCGACGACCGCGCATCAATGTGATTTGGCATAAGTGAGAAATCGCTAACAAGACGGAACAGTGAGAAAAGTCGCGTGTCAACTATTTAATATGTAACTTAAGTATACTCATGTTAAATGTCAGTTTGTCGTGCCGCGTGTATTTCGTATGTTGAACTTTGCATTTTTAACACATTGGAAACAACAGGAATGGAAAACATGTTTAAGTCGTTCGTTCGTCATAAGTAATCGTTCGTTCGGAAGTTGTCGGCTATTCTTTGGGGAAGGTCATGAAGGTTTTAATTGAGCAGCACTTCCAATTAAAAGTTTCCAGTTCGCCGTTTGAGTAAAATGAAATGGTCAATAGCCCAAACAAAGAATATAATGGAGGCTGTGATGGTGCGCTCATACTTATGGGGACAGTCATGTGAAATGTGTAGAGGAACAGGGGAAAAGAGGACCGGGAAGAAGAGGTTCCGTTCAGCTACACCCGACAAGAAAACAGCACCAACACGATCGTGACACCGCCGATAACTATACTTGGGTTTTTCTTTCTTGGCGCACGGGGGGGGAGGGGGTCAAAAAATCTAATATATCACGGTATTTCGCGGCGTTCTCGGTTGTGCCGCTAGGAGTCGCATGATCGCCACTGTATCGAGCAGTGCTGGCGATCATGCGATTCCTGGCGGCACAACGGAGAACGACGCGAAATGCCGTGAGATATTCTCTTTTTTTTAACCCCCCCCCCGTGCGCCAAGAAAGAAAAACCGTGTCACTGCCACCAGTAGCAGACCTTGACACCACTGTCATAGGGCAACACTCCCCACGGTGGCCGGAGTTTCGACTCTGTGCTTGGATTTATTTGGAGCTGTCCCTGGCGTAAATCAGCTGTCACGGTATCATCCAATGGGAGGGGTGAAAACCACCGTATACTGCGATTTTCGTAACTTTGCCCCTGATAGGCATCAGCTGTTGACGGTTTCATCCAATAGAGAACTTGAACGTCACCATAGTGACGTCACTGTCGCGTAACATAAGCTCCCGATTGGATGGCAGCGAAACAGCTGATTCCTGTCAGAGGCAAAGTTACGAAAATCGCAGAATAGTGACGTGTAATCTCCCGAATGGACGACACCATATCAGCTGATTTTCGTCAGGGGCAGCTCTTCATAAATCCAAATACAGTGTCGAAAATCCTGCCACCGTGTGGTCTGGATCCTACTATCTCAGTCTGAATCAGTGAAAAACTACTGATTGACAGTGACTACTCACTGATGGAATCAGTTAGAACCCTGCCACTGACAATCAGTGAATTGAACTGAACAAATCAGTGAAACCACTTTTCGAATCAGTGAAACTTCACTGTTTGAATCACAACAGCAGCACGTGAACGACTGAACGATCAGTGAGCGATGGTGGCTGCTATTGACGACCTGTGAAATGCTGGCGGTCATTACGAAAAGATTCGCATATTCACTGCCAGCGAAACTACCCATTTCGACTGAAGATATCAGTGACGTCAGCTGCCACTGATTCAGACTGCGAGAGTGCGTGTGTACCTGTGCGCTGACGGAGCGCGCGAGGCGCGCCACCATGCGGCGGCGTCGCTCGGCGTCGCGCGCGGCCTTGAGGCGCGAGAAATCGTCGTCGTCCGAGGCGCCCGACGTGGTGCTGCTGGCGCCCAGCGACAGCGCGTCGCCCTCGCCCGGCCCGTCGCCGCGCCCGCCGCCGCCGCCGCCCCCCGCCTCGCCCGCCCCCGCCTCGCCGCCCGGACCCGGCGCGCTCCGCACCGACAGCACCTGCAACGCAAAGCTATTCAGCAAAAGGATTCGGCGACACAAAGCAATCTTATTGCAGTGGCGTGTACTGGGGGCTACAGGCGGTAGCCCCATAAAATTACCAGGACAAAAGCTTGTCAAGATAAATCATGTTAAAAATAATTAGAGGTCACATTCTGTTTCAGAGACACACGTTTTTCGAGATTCTGTATAATCTGTCCTGTTGAGATCTGTATTAAATCGCAGGAGCAAGAAAATGCTCCTATTTCGGTATGAAGACGTCGCAAGAGTCTTAGTGTGCGAAGGAGAGAAGGTCTTATCTTTTTCGGTGTAAAAGGAGTCTTCGTGTGTGAAGGAGCGGTACCTTACCTCTATCGGCGCGAAGGCGTGCCAAAAGGAGTCATTGTGTCTGAAGGAGTGATACCTTACCTCTTTCGGTGTGAAGGCACAATGACAAAAAGAGTCATTGTGTCTGAAGGAGCGGTACCTTACCTCTATCGGCGCGAAGGCGTGCCAAAAGGAGTCATTGTGTCTGAAGGAGTGATACCTTACCTCTTTCGGTGTGAAGGCCTGACAAAAGGAGTCTTCGTGTGTGAAGGAGCGGTACCTTACCTCTATCGGCGCGAAGGCGTGCCAAAAGGAGTCATTGTGTCTGAACGAGTGGTACCTTACCTCTATCGGCGCGAAGGCCTGACAAAAAGAGTCTTTGTGTGTGAAGGAGCGGTACCTTACCTCTATCGGCGCGAAGGCGTGCCAAAAGGAGTCATTGTGTCTGAAGGAGTGATACCTAACCTCTTTCGGTGTGAAGGCCTGACAAAAGGAGTCTTTGTGTGTGAAGGAGCGGTACCTTACCTCTATTGGCGCGAAGGCGTGCCAAAAGGAGTCACTGTGTCTGAAGGAGTGATACCTTACCTCTTTCGGTGTGAAGGCCTGACGAAAGGAGTCATTGTGTCTGAAGGAGTGATACCTTACCTCTTTCGGTGTGAAGGCCTGACAAAAAGAGTCTTTGTGTGTGAAGGAGCGGTACCTTACCTCTATCGGCGCGATGGCGTGCCAAAAGGAGTCATTGTGTCTGAAGGAGTGATACCTTACCTCTTTCGGTGTGAAGGCCTGACAAAAGGAGTCTTCGTGTGTGAAGGAGCGGTACCTTACCTCTATCGGCGCGAAGGCGTGCCAAAAGGAGTCGTGTCTGAACGAGTGGTACCTTACCTCTATCGGCGCGAAGGCCTGACAAAAAGAGTCTTTGTGTGTGAAGGAGCGGTACCTTACCTCTATCGGCGCGAAGGCGTGCCAAAAGGAGTCATTGTGTCTGAAGGAGTGATACCTTACCTCTTTCGGTGTGAAGGCCTGACAAAAAGAGTCTTTGTGTGTGAAGGAGCGGTACCTTACCTCTATCGGCGCGAAGGCGTGCCAAAAGGAGTCATTGTGTCTGAAGGAGTGATACCTTACCTCTTTCGGTGTGAAGGCCTGACAAAAAGAGTCTTTGTGTGTGAAGGAGCGGTACCTTACCTCTATCGGCGCGAAGGCGTGCCAAAAGGAGTCATTGTGTCTGAAGGAGTGATACCTAACCTCTTTCGGTGTGAAGGCCTGACAAAAGGAGTCTTTGTGTGTGAAGGAGCGGTACCTTACCTCTATTGGCGCGAAGGCGTGCCAAAAGGAGTCACTGTGTCTGAGGGAGTGATACCTTACCTCTTTCGGTGTGAAGGCCTGACGAAAGGAGTCATTGTGTCTGAAGGAGTGATACCTTACCTCTATCGGCGCGAAGGCCTGACAAAAAGAGTCTTTGTGTGTGAAGGAGCGGTACCTTACCTCTATTGGCGCGAAGGCGTGCCAAAAGGAGTCACTGTGTCTGAAGGAGTGATACCTTACCTCTTTCGGTGTGAAGGCCTGACGAAAGGAGTCATCGCGTGTGAAGGAACGGTACCTTACCTCTATCGGTGCGAAGGCCTGACAAAAGGAGTCATGGCGTGTGATGGAGCGGTACCTTACCTCTATTTGTGCGAAGGCCTGACAAAAGGAGTCATCGCGTTTGAAGGAGCGGTACCTTACCTCTTTCGGCGTGAAGGCCTGACAAAGGAGTCTTCGTGTATGAAGGAGCGGTACCTTCCGTCTACCAGTGTCCTTACCTCGGCGAAGGTGGTGGCGGAGGAGGGCGCGGGCGAGGGCGTGGGCGGCGGGAGGCCGGCGGAGGCGGGCGCCGACGACGAGAGCGGGCTGTGGCGCGGCGGGTGCGCGGGCGGGTAGCGCGCCGAGTGCGCGCCCGCGTGGTGCACCTGCGGGTGCGCGGGCGGGTGGTGCTGGTGGTGCGTGGGCGCCGGCACCGACACGGGCGCCGACGGCGGCGGCGGGCCCGCCGGGAAGATGCTGCGCACGCTGGGCCGCAGCTCGGGCTGCCGCATCGACGTCACCGTCGACTGCTCGTCCACCTCCTCGATCACCTGCGCAAGGGACACACAAACCCGTTCAGGGCGCTGCGGGCGCGGGAGAATTACATTCCCTAAATACAGAGAAGAGCGCACTCCATTGTTACAGCGATCCCGTCATTTCATATCCAGTTGTCAGGAGAATGGGAACTGTGTGGTATCTTAGAACCACGAATATATCCCAAATGAATATTAATATTTTTTAACATCTCCGTTACGACACCAATTGTAATAATTTCCCTTCAGCTCCTGAATGCTGCCTGGCGGGGCTGTCGGGTGAGAGGATATTGAATGGCGGCGGTTGCGCCACTCTCAGTATCTAGGAACACTAGGGAGAATTTGAAGGCCAGCTTTGTAGTGGAAACGTGCGTACCTCATACACAACGACTGTAATGGGAGACAGTTGTATAGAATAACGATTTGTTGTTTTCGGTAGATATATTATCAAACTGCATGAACATGTACGTAATATATACTTCGATTTATTTGTAGTGGCGCTTGACGCAAATCAGCACTCTGGTGACGTTCAAGCTCCATCAGGTGACCAACAGCTGATTTACGTCAAGCGTTCCTACAAATAAATCGAAGTACAATATGGTTAAGAGTTGTCCGGCTTATTAAGTGACCAAAAAATTCATTGTTCCAAATTCAAATTCAGTGTACAAGTTCGCAGTTGGATTCTCGAGACCCAAATATTACAAGGACATTTGTGTTGTCCCTTATCAGTAATTAACAGTAAATATTGAAGACCTTTCGTGTGAAAACTTGCACATCTGTACTGTAGAAGGAAAATGTTCTTAGAAAACATCGATTAAAACATTAACCTTATAATCTATGGTTTTAGTTTTTCATTTTATCTTTTTTTATTTTTGTTATAGTCTCTCAAAACGAAGGTAATGGTGAAAACGATCGCAACAGCAGTGTCAGATTTGAAAGAGGTGCGCACATAATCGTCTACAATGGCGGCCCATTCAATTTATTCTGTGTCCTGAATTATCTTTCTTTGAAATTGCGGCGCACAGCAACTTCCTCCTTACCCCCGCCGTTAATTCGTTGGAAAGAGCTACTTCGTGGACGGAGTGAGGCAAAATAGATTCTGGCGAAAGCGTAGTGCAAAAAAGTCATGGCCACATAAAACAAGTTCATACTGCAAAGTGAACAAAACAATGACGCCTCGTGACGTGGTCGCAAAGTGGTTGCAGCCTCGAATATTGAGAATGAGCCCTAGATTATAAACTTTCACGTTTCCATGAATTCAAAACAATATATGTACGCATTTTGCACGAAAGTGTTTTTGACGTACTCAGTTCAAAATTCCTGACTCTTCCTATCTTCCACTCGTCCATCAACATTATATTCGTGCACCAGTTATTTTATGTAATTCTTACGTTACTATTTTTGTACGATTTCCCAAAAGCGTACAATAATATTCTTCATTTTATAACGAACACGTACCGCAAAGTAACTTTGCAAATCAACAGCCAGTAACGAATAGTCCTACTCTCCACAAATGAATGCTGAAAATGGCATTTTATGATGTTGTAGCAAAATACCCGGGGTTGCCGTGGCTTTCCTCATATCCAATCGTCCAAAGAGGAAAATGATCAATTTTATTTAAAACAATGTGTTTAAGTTTATTATTTTTGATGTAATTGGTTCTAAATTTTGTTTTCAAAAATGCTACAGTTTTCTTTCATTTTATTTTATAGTATATTGGACTTACATAAACAAAATTTATATTACGTACAGTTACTGGCGTCTAGAGAATCTATGAGGTACCAGTTCTACTGCACCGCTTAGCCTCTCACAGAAAATATTAGGAACCAATCTGCTCTTAACGACAGGTGAAAAATAATGATCGTGGTGCATCTACCACGATATTATTTGAATTATTTACTTAGCGTATTTCTGTAGTATTAATCTTTACCAAACTTTGCACCAAGATACTGCGATAATTCTGAAGAGAAGCCTGGATCTACTGAATTTCTGATCTACTCGTACAGGACTTTTTCTGGTATCGATGTCTACTACATGCCATTGAATTCACTTTTATTAAGCTCCGATTTAAACATAGTGGCACTTCAAGGTCAAGAGCTGAAAGGAAAGGGGGGGTGGCTTTTTTAAAATTGATGTCCCATCAACATCAAGGTCATTAGCCACCACTTTTGGGTTTAATGTTATGTAACTGAAGATGACGTGATATGGTGATGATAGGGGGTGAAAGGACGAACACAAATGCAACCAAGCCCGAGGCGGGACTCGAACCCGTGACCCTTCGGTCCGAGATCGCTACCGACACTACTGCCTTAGCAATTTTGGCCATCGGTGATCGGGGAACGGGTATCGGCTGAGGGGGGGGGCATTGTCATCCAATCGGGAGGTTCAATACAAAAAATGTAAGTCATAACGAAGCTTCAGGTTGGATGAGTGTCTCCCTCTTCGTCCAGTTCCTGACCTTGAAGTGCCATAAATGTTTCAATCGGAGATTTCAGGATTTAATCGGGATTTAAGGATTTAATCGGGGATTTAAGGATTTAATCGGGGATTTAAGGATTTAATCGGGGATTTAAGGATTTAATCGGGGATTTAAGGATTTAATCGAGGATTTAAGGATTTAATCGAGGATTTAAGGATTTAATCGAGAATTTAAGGATTTAATCGGGGATTTAATGATTTAATCGGGGATTTAAGGATTTAATCGGGGATTTAAGGATTTAATCGGTTCGGGGTTTTAGATGATGGGCGCGTACCTGGTCGGTGATGCGCATGCTGCCGCCGGCGCCGGCGCCCGCGCCGAGGCCCAGGCTGGCGCCCGCGCCCGCCCACTGCTTGCCCGCCGGCAGGCTGGCGCTGCTGCCGCTGCTGGCCAGGCGCGGCCCGGGCCCCGCCCCCTGGCCGCCCCCGCCGCCCGCGCCTGCGCAGCGCGCGCGCCGCAGCAAAGGGCTCAGGTCGTCTGCGCACCACACACACACACGCGCCCCCGCACGCTAAAACACTCCACCCCGCACTACAACAGGCAGCTTCTGCGCGGCACAACTTACAGCAAGGTGCGTCAAGCTGCAGCAGCCACGGCAGCACACCGGAATGAAACACGTCAAATTATTTATTGCTAATTAATTGCCACAAATAGGAATTAATTGCCACGTTCTTTCGTGGCGAAAACTGGTGTGAGCTGGCGTCAAGCCAAAACACACAAGTTATATGTTATTTTATATGTTATATATTATTTATGGCCCTAATTTAACTTTGTGTGTGTGTGTGTGTGTGTGTAAGCGCGCGCTGGCTTGACGCGTCAAGCCAGCTCACACACGTTTTCGTCACGAAAATGCGTGGCAAGTCCAAAATGTGGCAATTAATTAGCAATAAATCATTTGTGAGTTTACGTCGAGCTTCGACCCGAAAATATCTTGTGTGGGGTGGATTGACGCGTCAAACCAGCTCACACCCTTTTCCGTCACGATAATACGTGGCAATTAATGCAAATTTGCGGCAATTAATTAGCAATAAATCATTCGACATGTTTCATTCCGGTGTGCTGACATGGCTGTTCCAGCTTGACGCACCTCCTACAGCAATCAACATCTGCGCACACACGAGTGGTGCGAAAGTCCAACTGCGCATGCGCACGAGATGATTCTGTAAGGCGTCGCCGTGCAAAAACTCCCTAGTAATTCGCCCATCAACATTTCCTTATTCATCACGCCAGAATGCGTATGTCATAATCCAACTGGATCGTTGCTAGCGATATTGTACTGCCTCCAGTGTGTACCGTTTCAGAAACTTTCGATGAATAAATCCATTTCATTGAACGGGCCAAGGAAAATGTACCTTCAGTGAAACTACCACTACGACATATGCATTCTGTTGTCTTGAATAAATAAATGTTCAAACACCAATAATTAGATTGATTGTCTCATCAAGTGTAATCTTATCTCAGTTTTAGAAAATTTCGCGTGAAAATGCGAGTAGTGGGTTTAAATTTTTTTTTTTAAATATAATGTTTCATCATGCAAACAAATTAATTAACTTTTTGGACAGACGGAGTAATATATTCTCTTTGAAACGATTTCAGTTTTCAAAATCGATTTTCAATAAGTTATACAAATAATTGTTTAAATAAACATCGCAAGTTCAAAACAGAATTTCGAGTCAAAAACCCCAATCCGCACGCACTAGGGCCAATACGAATATTACAAACAAACATCGCTTAGCAAGCGTGCTCTGTGGTGCGATCACTGAACGTTTGCACTATTGCAGTGAAGAGTGTCGAGACAGAGTCCTATTTCTTCCACAAAGATCAGTTATTCTCCGATCAACATAAAGACAAGGCTGCACAACCGCTTCTTGCGGGGATGTAACGTTCCCAGTGTCAGAACGCCCGCGCTTCGCACGAAAAAGACGAAATACAAAATGCCATGCAACACCAATATTACTGCTAGGCATCAATTGCTACTAAAAGCACCAGTAGTGGCCTTAAAACGGATCTACAAAGTTTTGTGAGCGGCAATTTCCGTTCGGACCCCTCACAAATATGTTTGAAAAACAATTTTTTTAAAATTGTTAACTTGAAATAAATAATAACGAACAAGTATATTCAAAATGTGAATACTGCTTTGGATGTGACTAATTTTTTACGTGGTAACATTTCGAATAAATTGCGTAAAATTATAAAAAATGGCTTTGGGGTTATGTCCCCCATGCTATTCCCTTGGATTCACCAATGATAGTGAACATTTGTGTAGTTTTGATGAAATAATCAGACCACAGTACTAAATTCGTTACGTGAAACTCTGTGGGTGAGTAGCGTACCTCTTTCTGAATAGCTTCCTTATCTAAGAATGGTCAAGTTTAAATTTGTTATATTTTTATTACATAATTTCCAAAACCCAATTTTGATCCTGAGGTGGCCACTTGAAAATTGCAAAAGTTTGGAAATGGTCAGATACTTGACTCAATACTAGCCCCTCGATACACCTCGTATTAGTCTAAGACCAAAAGTATAGAAGTTCATGTTACATTATTCCAATGTCAATTTCCATAAGATGATTTAAAGTTATTCTTGATTAACAATAGACGGGAAAATAAATAACTTACTTCGTTCTTCACCTCGATACTTTTTCGATTAAAAATATTAAGTCCGTTGAGACTTAGCCTGTTGTGACTGTCATTCAACAGAGAGCACGTCACCATACTGACGTCACTATACTGTGACGTCACCCGGACGTCGTCATTCAGTCGGAAGCATCAACGTCACCATATTAACGTCAGTATAGTGACGTATTAGCTCCCGATTGTATGACAGTGTTACCGCTGATGAAATGTCAACGGACTTAATGCTTTATTCGAACTATAGGAAGCAAAAGCCTCTCGTTCTGCAGGTTTTAAGCCAGTTGGAAATTTTCAAGTGTAATTTTTTTAAATTTTGTACTTGAAGTGGCCACTACTGGTGTATCTACCGCACTACTAATAATAATTGGCGTCCGGGATTTTATGCATTCAATGCAGAAGGTCCTCATGCCTTTGGGAATGATAAGAAAAATATTTCTTCCTTGAATATTCGTATCCTATTATTTGATTGTTGGAAACGATAATTCTTAAAGATAGTTTTTGTTAAGATTATTGCTTTAGATTCGACAAAAAGCAAATCAAAATGCATTTCAGGACATGCCTTAATTATTCTCAATGGCGCAGTAAAAAAATTGAAAATTTATCAAAACTAACAAGAAAGAACTACACATGCATAAACGCCGACATTATCTCAGATGAGAAGCCGCACGTATACTTTCTTGATAATCTGGCTGTCCCTTTGATTGTACTGAACAGTTTATTGAACGCATTGCAAAGGAGATTTAATAGGTAATTTTGTAGCGTTTTTTTTTAGAAAGAATTCGAAATCAGCATTTAGAAAGTTTCATAATCGTTTCTATCACAGAGCATCCCGAAAGCAACGAATAAGAAATTTTAGAAAGAAGAGACGGGGGAAACTTCCAATAAACGTCTCTTCAATAACTCGTTTGAGGCACAAAGAGGAATATTTCCATTAAGGCACAGTACCTAGTGTCCAAAAGTTATTTAATGATTTGTCCAACATTACATGTCAATGGAAAAATTGCTTTAGCCGCGCTGGAACGAGGTTGACGGAATTTTGATCTTGTTTGTCCTGAAGGACGACTTCTGCGACCCTGAAGTCTTTCAGTAGCTTTTCAGCAGCTCATTAGCAGCAATTGTTTTCCGGAAACTTCTTATTTTTAAGTTACGCACTCGCTATTTTCCTTAAGCCATCGAAACCAAACCTTCGAGACGCCTCGCGAGATATTTTTACTTCACGGCTCCAAATATTTTCTTTGTACGGATAGTGTTAAATGGACTGGATAACATGACATACATGCCACTTTGATGTATTCTTTTGTTTTCTCGAAAATAAAAAAGAATCAAAATATCAATCACGTCAAACATCACGTACTGTTTTTCATTTGTAAGTAGAAGTGTTTCAAATGATTTTCAATGAAGTTTCTCGAAAACTTAAAAGTTTTCTTTGAAAAGCTTCAAATTTCGCATTAGAGAAACGCTTAAAAGACATTTTCTAAAAAATAAATAAAAAGACTACAAATTTTTCAACGAAAATTTTCATATACGGTTAAGTTTTTCTCTTCTATAATATTCTTAAACTCATATTTCAGTTTTACCATTAGGGGACCGAAAAAATTAGCAAATGTGAAAAAATGTAATATGATCGGCAAAAGATGGCAGCTAGCAAGAGGATGGGGAAGACCCCACAAATGTCTGAGACCAAACGAAATTAGAAAAAACTAGTAGGAGAAAGTCAGTGTCATTCTGTAGCACCACTAGTTTCATCACTGAGTGCGCATTTGCTTTCCTGAGCTTCTCACATAGCGAGGCCCAAATTCGCACGGGGTTTGCAAGGTTTCGTATGAAGTGGGCATCAACCCAGTTCGATACGAGATGTTGGGTGTATCGATTGCATGCGTTAATCGATACGAGCGCGCAGCTGTGCGCCACCAAGTGCCCCGCGCCTGGCGAAGCCCAAGCGACACGAGATACTTTACCACAACGCTACACACATACACATGCCTGAAAGAAGGAGCAAATGGATAAGTACAACGTATTCTACAAACAGGAAGGCGGGCGAACCATCAGGTGACACTTCAAATTGCCAAACACATTTTATTTCACAAAACGAACTGCACTTTGGCACTCGAAATCGACCTACAAAAATGAACGTCATTACATATTTTTACGAAGCTTCATTTTTTAAATGTGTCACCTGTTAGTTCGCTAGCCAGAACAAATTATTTATTACAACGAACATCCATTTTACCACGAGACATCACAAGTGGAATCTAGGTTTTCACATAAGTATTTACAGTGAGATACAAGTAAATGTGATAAACAATTTTTCTAAACGAATCAACTCGATGATCAATTTCGATCATCTGTTAGCACGCACAAGCTACAACAATTATTGTGACGAACCTAAAATTATGCGCAGTGCGTACATTGACAAGTGACTGATGATTCCGTTAACGGCATCAAGAGTTAACGTGAGGTCTATGCGAATTGGAAGTGAACTTTTCTTCTTGAAGCGCATTAAGCTACTTCCCCCAGGTGCTTAACGGCAGGGGTACGGCAGGGGTACAGCAGGCTCGGATGCCCCAAGCCCCAACCATGGCTTCAGATGTGAAGCGAATGAGCAAGGTGCACATTTTATAGAGTTCCGTTCGATTACTTCCAGTTTCTGGACGAGTCAACGGCGAAGATTACTTGTTCCGTAAGTGTAGTGCAAGCTATATCCAACACCACCTAGATACACCGACAGTTGGTGTTACATCCCGGGAGTCGACGCTGTTCCTCCTCCATTACAATGAGATCCGGCGCCCACCTCCACGTCGGCTTGCGGGATTTCCCTCTCCAGATATCTCAACTAGGGAAGCCCCATCCCCAGCCGGGACAAGGTATGACACAGAGGGCGCATCAAGCCTATCATTTTGGAGGGGGGGGGGCGTCACAGATTTTTGTTAAAGAAGAAACTTATTTGTTATTATATTGTACGTTCTTTTAGTAGTCTATATCTGATACTACACAATATTATACATAATTACATATTTCTAACCTAAATATTTGAATAAATTTTACCAAATAAAATAAAGTAGCAAACAAAAACTCTAGGTCTTGGCAGGGGGCGACCAGGTATCCCTCACTGGTCTGACATAAGCTCTCCCTGCTGTGTGGTAGTCTCGTAATGTGTAGTGAATGCAAGGTGGTGTGTGTGTGTGTGTGTGTGTGTAAGGAGACAGGAACAAAGATGAAGGTAGGATCGTTCATGGCCCGTGGCATTAAAAATATTCGAGAACTTAAAAGGAAAACATCCAGAAAAATAGTCAATCGTGTAAATGAATTTTGCATAACAACAGGCACCAGCAGACTTTCCTTCTGTAAGATGGAAAAGGAAAGTGAAAATGGAGAAATAACTCCGAGAAAAACAAAGCTAACTTGAGTGTATAGATCAGTACAATAGAAGGTAAAGGAAGTACGGCGATTTTGTACATACAAAACGTCTCATATTCCATTTGATTCTATTAAAAAATGTTCCAGCAAGAAAAGTGCGTCTAATGAAAGATATTAATGATAAACATTTACCAAATTTCAAATATTATACAATTTAAGACTTATTGATAGAAATGGGATTTGTATTTGAAACGCGGAAGAAAAACTAATGACAGAAACAAATGACAATATTGCGGTAACATTCGTATCCACGAAAAATGCGACAGTTTAGAAATGAGAAAAGGAGCAGTACACGTAGATGACAGTTGGGCAAATGTTGATGTTAGTGTATCGTTTTTGTAAATTAATTGATCAATATTTGACGGCACAATCAACTATTGATTTTTTTTTCCTTTCATTTTATAGAAAATACATTCGAAGTATCATTGTGTATTAGATACTTACGCTTATAAAAATACTGCAATAATAAAATAATGATAATGATAATGATAATAATAATAATCTGTGCGAATAAACATTTTTTTCAGTATTGAGAAAGGTAGCCGTGATTTCGAAGTGAGCGGGCACGCGAACGTGTCGTGTTGGTAACAACGCGTGGATTCTGCATAAGACACATTGTACCTTCACAACGTAAAGCAGTAAAGGTAATTCAATAATTTTAAATGTCCTGTCTACATATGCTCTCCACTTCCATTGGCGCTACTGGTTGCGTAGGGAAGATAACGGACGTTTCTCCGGGGGTGGGTTGGTCGGGCGTTCCCTCTTCGCTTCGATTAAAACAAAAGGTCCGCCGACACTTGGTCAGCCGAAACGCCACCCACCAATCGGATTGGAACCAATCGGGAGCTCGAACGTCACCATAATAATGACGTCACAATGGTGACGTTCAAGCACCCGATCGGAAAGCGGCGTCACAGCTGGCGAAGCGTCAACGACTTGACGCTTAATCGAAGTGCAGAGCCTTCCTCCCGCTGCCCTCTGAGTGACTGGCGTGTGTGCCGCAGAGGCCGGCAGCGCGCGGGGCGACGGAAGAAGCCAAGGGGAGGGCTATTTCGGTGTCTGCGACTGGGGAGGGCGCCGGGAGAGCAACAGCGGCAGCTGCAAACAGCGGCGAAGGCGGGTTGGGGTGGGGCCTGGGCCGTGTTAACGCACGAGCCCGAAGGTCCCGGCCCCAGGACCCCCATGTTCAAGGGCCAAAATATTTAACATTATTCTTTTTTCAAAAAATAAAATAAAGTATAAAACATGTTATGTATGATTAAACTATACGCAAAAATTTGTATAATAGAGTGATGTGTCGCGCATCGTTAGATAATATTTATAACATGGAATGATGTTGGGTGATGCGTTTCAATTTTAAATTATACAATTCAATAAAAAAGGGACTTTTCAATGTAATTGTAAATATATGTTTACATTTTTTGTTTGAATAATATTCAAATAAAACACTAAGATATGCTATCAAAATATTAAAAGAAACAAGATACGATGTCAATTGATAGAATTTTCTTTATATTTCAGCATCGACGTTTGGGGGGGTGGGGTGAGAGATCGGTGAAGGTAAGAATACGCCCCCCCCCAAATTAACCTAGGCCCAAGGATCCCCAATGCTGATAGAACGGCCATCAAGAACATTTTGATAATGTGGAGGCTTTATTCACTCCCCAAATCAAAATATCCGTTTCAATCTCAGAGATCTCGAATTCCACTAAATTGATCGATTAATACCAACTCTGGGGAAAATCCGGTGAATGGTTTTGGCGCTAGCTTTGACCACAGACGGATGGACGAACGGATAAACATTTTCCCGACAGTCGAATTTTTGGTTCGTTACCAGGGCCCGACATTAAAGAGTTTTTCGCGGCTTACCGGCGCTCGATTACAACACTTTCTCTTCTTACGAAGGGCAAGAAAGTAAAAAATGGGGTTGCCTTCTTTTTTGAGCGTATACCGGGAGATCCCGGTTCGCTTCACGAGTAGGGCAATTCCTTCTTGGCAACGCTGAAAAACCATTGCAGAGAACCGAAATGCAGCGAGTGACTCGCGGGCGATGCCCTCCGCCCTTTCCCCGAAAGCGGAAAGGTCGATAAGTGAAACGCCATGAATGGGAGCGGCGTTCGCCTTCCCTGTTGCCCTAGGCGCGTGCGGGGGCGGAGGCGGGGGCGGCCCTGCACGAAGGCGCTTCCGCGAAGGGAGGGGGTGGGGGTGGGGGTGGGGGTGGGAGCACGAAGCGAGGGCGAGGGCGAGGGCGAGGGCGAGGGCGAGGGCGAGGGCGGCGGCCTCGCGTCCACTGCCGCAGCTCGCCGCCGCCGGGAGCAACCCCACCGCTTCAAACAGGGGACAACTTGTAATGAAATGCCATATTTTAAATTTTCACTTTCCAACGATTGCGTTTAGTGCAGTTATTAATTTTATAGATTATATATTTAACTAAATTAAATAATTTTATAACAAAAGTAAATAAGTCATTTTTTGCATTTTATCGTCGATTTCGAACAATACGTAATTTTTTACCTATTTACGTCATTTTTAATGAATTTTTCGCTGATATCATCGATTTTAATATCATTTCAATGGTACTTGCTTCACACCGTGTTTACGAGATGCAACAAAAAACAAAACGATTTCTTCGCTCAGAAATTGTAATGTCAGTCGTTTTGAGTACTACTTAATCTAAGGTTCCTGTGACACCTATCGGCCCCTTTGTTAGTTTCTGCCGATTTCACTATAGCTAAAGACATAGATTTGTCTGGCAAAGAACAGTCCAAAGCTGAGTTCACTTGTACAAAAGGAAGAAGCCTCCATTACATCAGTAACATATCCAACAGCTTGAGTTTTTTACCTCAAGTGGCTTTGATTAATTTTTGTTTGTTTTTAGGGCATTTTAAAATTATTTTAAGGACATTTTATTGATCATTTTTAGCACAGTTTTAGCCCATCAAAATCCGCCCCCACTAACATTGAGAGAGAAAACCACCTTTACGTAGTAATCAAGAAGCCCGTCGGAGCCTTTCCGTTCCAACAATCGACTGTTTGATTAGTTATTCCGGGCGCGTCACTGCCAAGATCAATAGCCCCGTGAAAGTACTTCACGTTTTTTTTATGGCAAGGTTGTTAGGATTCTCTCCGGCATTCGCCTGGTATTCATGGGAGATACCACGGA